>JAECWJ010000408.1:4300000-4855412 GCA_018150375.1 Drosophila sturtevanti | reverse complement strand
GATTTGATAGCCGTCACCAAACGGCAAACACACCCTCCAATTATCAAAGACGTTGGTTCGATCTTACGTTATAATGGTTTATTTTATATACTCCTCCAATCTCTCTCGGGTGTTCGCCACCCAACACCTCCGCCTCTCAGTCCGTTCTGCCCGCTGCTCCCTCAGCTGCTCCTCCTGCCGCTGCTGCTGTTGCAGCCGCTGCCGCTGGTGCTGCTGATGCTGCTGCCGCTGCTGCTGTTGCAGCCGCTGCCGCTGGTGCTGCTGATGCTGCTGCCGCTGCTGCTGTTGCAGCCGCTGCCGCTGGTGCTGCTGATGCTGCTGCCACTGCTGCTGCTCGTGTTAACTCCTCCCCCTCTAAAGATCTGCGTCCCGCGGATCAATACATTCTGCCGCATTAATATGTGGTTTAGAGTCGGAGAGCGCATCTATCCCAATCCAGTTTTCGGCGATCCGTTTCCTGACAGATCCATCGCAATCGGTAGGTCTGGGTCGGCAAGATAGGGCAAGGCTTAATATTTTGGTTGCCTCGGTTGCCAACTCCATTTGATGTCTCGTCACCATAGCTATCAGCAATCAGCAACCAGGGCACCTTATTTTGCATCCTCGATTGTATAATTAATCTTGTGCAGTTTAGCGTTTCGAGCAAGCTTAATAGACCTTTTACGCACCATTCGAATCCCTGTTGGAGTGTAGGATAGGAATGTCATTGCTGAGAAA
Source organism: Drosophila sturtevanti (assembly GCA_018150375.1). Classification (NCBI taxonomy): domain Eukaryota; kingdom Metazoa; phylum Arthropoda; class Insecta; order Diptera; family Drosophilidae; genus Drosophila; species Drosophila sturtevanti. Next base: position 4,854,695 of record JAECWJ010000408.1, on the reverse strand, counting down.
ATGAGCTGTAGTAGACTGTTGGTGAGCGGGCATCTTTGTTGGTGGAAAAATTAAATTTATATTAAAATTAGGTTAGTATTCTTAAATGCTAGTGTTTATTATTGTTTACCAGGTTTGTGAAGAGTGCCAGTTGATAAAATGAAATAATTTTGAAAAAAGTTAACGAATAATTTTCATATCGCGACATACCCAAAGTAAAACAACAAAACAAAGAATTTCTTTGAATGCTTCATAAAAAAAAAAAAAAAAAAAAAAGAAAAATAATCGAAGAGTCAAAAGAAAGAATTATGGACGCTTACGGCTAGATTTTAGGTGCGCCTTGTGAAAGAGTTTACCAGACTTAGTACGAACTGTTACCTTTCTATTTTCCTGCACCTCTTCTTTATTGTAAAGCTTCTTTTCTTTACCCTTGATTTGCTTATTTCTAACAAAGACTGTTTCCCTTCGGCGTACTGAATGGTTTTTTTGTTTTTAATTTGTCTATTAATGGCAAGTTCTTGTCGTCGTGCGATCAGCCCCCTAATGTCCTCAAATGTTTCATGTTTGAAATTTGTAAGCCCTTGATAATTTATTCTGGAAACCCTGTCTAGAAAAATATCAACCGGTTTTCGTTTTGTCACAGAGTGGACCGAGTTATTATACCTATCAACTGACATAGGCACAAGTTCAGTTACCTTAAGCAACGGAAACTCCAATTTTAAACACCTGTAAATTTCTAAGAATGTTGAATGAAATCTTTCCACCTGACCGTTTACTTCGCTTCGCTGCGTTGGGGTATGGTATACGTCTATTTCCAATGATCTTAAATAATTAAGAACTGTTGGGCAAAGGAGGCCCCGTTCATTGTCCATCACCAAAATCTTAGGTGCCGTGAAATAGTGAAGCACTTCTGCTAGTTTTTCACGTAGTTGGAGAGCTGATTTAGAGTCTAGAGGGAAAAGTTTGGCGAATTTGGAAAATTTGTCTATACAGCTAAGAAATTTGTGCTTCTCCAACATGAAGACGTCGACGTGTAGAATTTCGCACGGATAGTTCGGTACAGGAGTTGGCTGTAGAAGGGGTTTATTGGGGTGTCTGTCATATTTATGTGCCTTGCAAATCTGACAAGTTGCCGTAAAGGCTTTAATTTTATTTGTCATTTTTGGGAAATAGCATCGCTCTAGCAGCTGAATTCTGACCTCTTCGGGATTTCTATGGGCTCTGCGATGTTCGTTATCTATTGCTTCGCAAATCTCGTCTTCGCATACCAAATCAGTTACCAATCTTTGTGTCACCCTAAGTTTGTAGGACTTAAAGAAGTCTAGGTAACATGTTTGTAGGAGCTGTAAATGACTTTCGGGTATTTTTATTCCATTAATTACAGATGGATTGATGAAAGTCCTTAGCGCAGTTATTATCTCTGAAGTGGTCAATGTTTTCAAAGGGACTAGGTGACGCTTGAACCCGGGGTGAGGATTAGTACAAGAATAGATGGATCGCGATTGTTCGAAAATAATCTGGTTTCTATAAACATTTATGGGGACCTCCATATGGGGGATAAGGTCAGAAGCATCTTGTTGTCCACTATGCATCGTTGCCAACGAATCTGTATCCTGGAGGACCAACAGATTCGTATCCGACTGGTCGGGGGAATGGGGGATACGCGATAACGCATCCGCAACTACATTTGCCTTGCCCGGTTTATAGATCAGCTCATAATTATATTCTTCGATTTTCGACTTCCAACGTTTTAACTTTGCATTGAAATTTCTATTGCCCATGGCATACGTAAGCGGCTGGTGGTCCGTGTAGATTTTTATGGCTGCAGCTCCATATAGGAACGTTCGTAAATTGTCCAGAGCCCAAACAATGGCTAACATCTCTTTTTCAATGGTTGCGTAATTTTCCTCGGTTTTGTCAAGCGATCTTGAGATGTATGCTATAGGTCGATCTTCTCCTGAGCTAACCTGAGACAACACGGCGCCGATAGCAAGATTCGATGCATCGGTAGTAAGATGAAAAGGTTTTGCAAAATCTGGAAAAGCTAAAACCTCCGATGAAGAAAGAAGGGTCTTAAGGTCTTCAAACGCCTGGAGCTCTGACGGACCAAATTCAATAAAAACTTTCTTGGATTGAGAGGCCCTGACTTGCGCGTTTTTTCCTCTGGTGAGATTTGTTAGGGGCTTGGCAATTTTCGCATAATCTTTGATGAATCTTCTGTAGTACGATGTCATGCCTAAAAAGGATTTGAGCTGTTTCAGATTGGTGGGAGGCGGTATTTTTAACATTCCCTCTACTTTTTTCCTATCTACATTAATCCCTTGAGATGTGACAATATAGCCCAGAAATTCAACGCTGGTTTTCAGGAAGTGTGTTTTCTCTAAATTTACTTGTAGGGTTGCTTCACGAAGCCTTGAAAATACTACCCTGAGATTGTGCCAATGTTCCTCATAAGTAGCACTGAAAACGATTATGTCATCAATGTAGACATAACATATTTTTCCTATGTAGTCTCTAAGAACATCGTCAATCATTCTTTGGAATATGGCTGGAGCGTTTTTCAGTCCAAAGGGTAATCTGAGGAATTCATATTTTGCATTAAGAGTTGAGAAAGCGGTTTTTGGTATATCCGCGGGATCCATATGTATCTGATGGAACCCCGAAGTTAAATCGAGAGTCGTAAAGAGTTTTGCCTTGCCTAAACTGGCTAACGTAGATGTAATGTCAGGGATCGGATAGGTGTCTGGTATTGTGACTGCATTTAATCTTTTGTAATCAATTACCATACGAAATTGTTGCTCCCCATTTGGTTTTGGTTTTTTAGCGACAACCCACACTGGAGAGTTGTACGGACTTTCTGAGGGTCGTATCATGCTGTCCCGAAGAAGTTCGGCGACTTGTCGGTCAACCTCGTCCCGCATGTTGACTGGATAGGGATAGAATTTAGAAAAAATGGGCTCTTGAGTTTTAGTCCGAATTGTCGCTTTGACTCGAGTTTCCACAGAGCCACCAGGGGTAACCGGGTCGAATACGGAAGCGAACTCATTAATTAGCTTCTCAATAATGGCTTTGATTTCCTGAGGGTGGCCTTCTTCCAAGACAAAATTAAGTTGGGTCGATTCACGGTTTAGTAGTGGTATAACAACTCCCGGTGCTATGATTAAGACGTTATGTTCCCTATCAATTTTCGCTTTCAATTTTTTTAGTGTATCGTCTCCTATAATGCCGTCGAAACTTTTTAAATTAGGAAGAGTAAAAAAGGTTAGTGGAATGTCGTTGCCCAGAGGAGCGAAGAAAGCTCCATCGAGAAATTGTGAAATTTTAATGGGTCCATTTGCTGATTGTACCAAGAAGGGATTTTGTAGCTGAATAGCACCCCCCGAAAGATCTAGACTAATAAAGTTTTTGTTTGCGCCAGTGTCGATTAAGAACTGTCGCATTTTTCCATCTGCATCGATGTATTCTATGTAGGGTACGCTGGATAGGCCTTTTTCATAAAATTTACTTGATCCTCGACTCCAATTTCCTTCGAACTCAATGGCCGGGTAGGTGCCACGCATGTGGCATATTCTCCGTTTTCAGAGGCGAAATCTTCTGCAATGCTCATGTATGGGGTTTCCTCTTCGACGCCACCGTCAGTGCTTAACGGGGAATAGGGTTCGAGCATGTTCGGTGATGCCATATGAAATAATCGTTGTGCCTTCCTAAAAGGATTGGTGGAATCAGAAGAATTCCTCTTTTGGCTACTGTCATTCCCGTAGTTCTGGAAACGGCTCCTTGATTGTCCTGAGCCGCTTGCTTCCATTTTTATGGCTGGTGTTAAGGCTCGTGGCCTGGAAGGTAACGCGTTACGATATGGTATTGGGTTTTGTTGATGGGGATAAGACATGGCAAATGCTGCTTTTGGGGGTACGTATGACGTAGCGAAGGGAGGCCGATACATGGGTCGCGGTCGATAATATGGGGCGCTATTACGTGTGTGCCAAGGTTCTGTAGTGGCGTATGCTTGGGAAGGCTTCCCAGCTGAAATAATGATTTCAATTCAAGTGCTGCAGAATAAGCTTCTCCTAATGTTCTTGGGTGCTTGACTGTCAGCAAAGCCGATAATTGTGGTGACAATCCCCTTACAAACGCGCGCAATGCTCTTTCGCGGTACGAATGAATTAATGCCTCAAGAGCTTCCCTAGTGTGATACTCGTTCTTAAGCTTCTCTATAATAAGCGAAAGATGCTGGTTGATCTGGGAGTAAAATGCTTCTAGGGTCGATTCATTTCGGACTATCGCGCTCATCTGGTACTCTAAAGTTCCTAGGTCCCGTTTGTCCTCATAATGGGAGGCTAATGCTGCCCTAATTTCTGTCCAACTGTCATCGGGTACGCTGCATGTGTAAAGCATCTCATCTGCTTCGCCCCGTATTTTGGATCTCAGATGGAGAACCACTGCCCTATATAGGCTTGTCCCTGACTACCTGATAATCCTGGATGATTATATCCGCTCTACGTATCCATGCAGAAAACTGGCAGGCTTCGCCTGAAAATATTTGAACCTCCTTTACACAATCGGGCAGTGTTGCTATCTGCATAAGGTCATTTTCATTTGTTGCCCGAATGGGTGGCCTAACCACTTCGACCACGGCTTCCCTGTGCCTGTCTTCTAAGATAGTTACTTTCTCCTTTTGTTTTTTAAGCTCCTCGGTCAACACCGCCAATTGTTCAACTAAACATGTGATTGACTGTTTGATTTCTTCCATTATTTAAGCTGTATTTCAAACTTGTTTCTTTATTTAAAATCAAAAAAAAAAAAAAAAAAAAAAAATTTTACTTCTGCTATTTTATTTCAAAAATTTCAATTGACTTTTTCAAAAGAAAATGTTATATGTAGAATAAAATTGGGTACGTTTTTTGTGTATTTTTTTTTTTTTATTATTCAATTTGCAGTTTTTTTTTTTTTTTTCTTTTATTGTTGGGTTAAAAAAAAAAAAAATTTTTTCTTTCCCTTTATTTTTATTTTGGGTACGTTTTTGCTTAACTCGCCCGAATCCTGTATTATATTTGAATTACAAATTCTAATAGGCAACTTCTTCACTCACCCGTTATTTAATTATTGTATGTTAATGTAGTGTGTATTTCTTCTTTTTTCGTAGTGTAGTATTATAATAGTGTAGTTTATAGTTCTTCTTTTTCCAACATTTAGATATTCCTCAAAGGACGATGGTGCTAGGTGAAAAGATAAAAAAAAGAGAATTAGTTTTTGTGCGTACAAATAGGTAAATGTATTTTATTTCTTATATTTTGCTATTTTTTTTCTTTTTTGCTTTTTTTTTTTTTTTCTTTTTTTTTTTTATAGTTTTTTCATTCACAGTTTTATTTTCTTATTGTTTTCTATTTAATAATATAGTTTTATTTTCTTATTGTTTTCTATTTAATAATATTTTTGTTTTTGTTGTCACAAAGCTGCCTGTTGCGATGCCCCCTATGTCGGTTGCGGGAGGTCTCCATTATCCTTTTTAGTCCTAGCAAGGACCTACTTAGGTGGAGATGGATCCACATCCTCACTCGGGAGGATACCTTCGGTGGGAAGCACCACTGGTGGCCAATACTTGCGCATTTTTTTTCACTTTTAATTTTTATTCTTATCTTAAACTTGCCACTCGCAAACTTTGTTGCCGCAGTGGTTTTGACACTTATTAAATAATTTTTTCTTAGGCGACCGCCAACCGCCACATTCGCGAGTGCCCACCAATTGCCGAACGAATGTTATTCCCTTTTTTATCTTATTTTTTTATTAATTTATGTCGCCGACGAGGATATAAATTGTGGCTTCAGAATTAATTTTTTGAGCTCTCACCACTTTAATATTTCAGCGGATATTTTTAATCATAATTTTTATATCTTTCACTGATAGGGATTTGAACCCCGGACACAAAAAATTAATTTTTTTTTATTTTTTAAACCAACACTTCACATCCATTCGGCAAAAATAAATTTTTCATTATTTTATGAATTTCTTACCTATGCCATTTACTGACAGGGTTTTGAACCCCGATTACACAAAAAAGGAACTTATGTATCCTGATGAAGCAGTTTTTTCTTTTTCTTTTTTTCTTTTTCTTTTTTCACCAAAGTCACACTTAAGTTAACCACGACTTGTCTGTTCGGCAGATTTAGCGAGAGTGATCTAGAAACGAAAATCATATTATAGATCAAGGGTTGATCTGCGCTTCTTTTTTTCAAAGGAATTTTAGATGCGGCGCAGCGGCCGCAAATTAACTAGAATTATTGTGCTTGCCAAAGTTCTAAGGAATTTTGGCACTCGCAGAGTACTTGAAATAATTGTGTTTGCTGAGATTCCAAGAAATGCTTCACCATCCAATACATAAATTCTTAGTAGCAATTCCAATATATTTTTTGTGTAACCATCCACTTTAATTTTTCAGTGGGCATATTCATTAATTTCATTTAATTATTATTTTTTTTTATTCACTTCATTTTGGGAATACACTCACTTAAGGCACTTTTGGGCAAGGTAAAAAAGGAAAAAAATTTATAAAGGAAGGACGCGACGGAAGGCGGTCCCTGCTCGGGCGCCAGTTAACTTCCTCTTATTAGAGGAGGTCACCTTGCAAAAGCAAGGATTTGATAGCCGTCACCAAACGGCAAACACACCCTCCAATTATCAAAGACGTTGGTTCGATCTTACGTTATAATGGTTTATTTTATATACTCCTCCAATCTCTCTCGGGTGTTCGCCACCCAACACCTCCGCCTCTCAGTCCGTTCTGCCCGCTGCTCCCTCAGCTGCTCCTCCTGCCGCTGCTGCTGTTTGCAGCCGCCTGCCGCTGGTGCTGCTGATGCTGCTGCCGCTGCTGCTGTTGCAGCCGCTGCCGCTGGTGCTGCTGATGCTGCTGCCGCTGCTGCTGTTGCAGCCGCTGCCGCTGGTGCTGCTGATGCTGCTGCCACTGCTGCTGCTCGTGTTAACTTATATACTAGAGATCGCGATCACAAGCAAAAAGTGAGAGTGAGAGTTTAAATTTTTCGGGTAACAAAGGCAATAGACTAACAAACTAAACTAAAAAAAAAAAAAAAAAAAAACACTATGCGTATCGATTTGAATATGAATGCAATTGGTTAGAGAGTTTTGACAGGCTATTGATACTTTTAAATGAAGTGAATAACTTTCCCATCAGACCGATCTAATATTAGAAGATCTAATATTTCTTTAGCGATTTTCTCACAACAGATTTCTGTCATTGCATAACTTGAAGGTTTCAAACAAAAGGTTCAAATCTAAATGAAAACTTTCAGTTTATGTATTTTGCGTGTATTTTCTCCTAGACATCTTAGGTCACTGACATCCACTGAGGGTTGGTATTTTATATACATAGTTGTTGTTGTTGTTAATGTTGTTGTTGCCAACCTACTTTAATATTCTCATTTTTATGCGTACAGGTTCTAAATAATGTGTGTAAAAAACGAAAGTTGGAAAGTGAATAAACTTGCTTTACTTCGGCAAGAACTTATAAGCGACAACAACACCAACAACAATACTATCATATTTAATTAAATTGTTGAAAATGAAAGCCAAGTCACACACATATTTATATATATATATATATATATATATATATATATATATACATAGGGGGTCATAAAAGTCAGCACCTGACTACCAGTATTTGAATTATTTACACAAAAATATTGTGGTTCATTTTCATAAATGTGGAAAATGTTTTATGGAAATGATCAACATTTGAAATTTGCATTCTATATCGCATAACGGTTAATGTTTATGTTTGGGTCTTTAATGGGTCTTTGGTTATTTAATGGGTTTAACTTCCGTTGCCCTAAAACTAGATCGGTCTATTAACCCCTTCTCCCTCTGAATCTCTTACCACTCTGTCTACTCTGTTTCTTTTCCGTCTCACCCATCAGCCATCAACAAATTGTTATTGATACTTATCCGACAACGATCGCCTTCCGAATTGATGACTTGGCCACGTGCAAGCTGACTTTTTATATGTTTGCTTCAGTCTAAAGATCCATTGATCGATTGTCAACCTCATCAAATACATATTTCAGGTATAAGTCTCTGAATTGTTTCTACTGATGGCAGCCGCATCTTCATGACTGTGATCGTCAGTAAAGATCATTTCTAATGCCATTTATTGCTGCCGTACAATTGATTCTAAAAGGCCTTACAACTTGCTGGTGAAATGGATCTAAACAGATCATGGTAGTAGTCATTAAGAGGGGTCATAATAAAGTATATAAAATTTACCATATACATATGTTTGTATACGTATTATGATTTGGTCGACCTTAATCTCTCTTAACTTGGCATATTCTATTTGTTTTTATAACCGTCAAAATTTGTTTTGTTCAAAACAGTTTTTGAACTTGAACAACCAATAGATGGCAAACTTACAGCCTATAGAACTGACATTTCATAACATAACACTGCAAAAATTTACGAAAATCCGGTCAATTTCCGAAATGTAAGTTGTCCTTCCTTTGAAGGATTTTACCAATCTTCTATAGACTCTCAGTTGGCCGATTTTGAAAAGTTTTACATCAATCTTCTGGATAATTTCCGTATTAAAAAACTACATTAAAAGTTAAAAAAAAAATTTTTGACCGGATTTTCGTAAATTTTTGCATCGTTAAAATTTCCGAAATGTCAGTTGTCCTTCCTTTAAAGGATTTTACCAATCTTCTATAGACTCTCAGTTGGCCATCTTTTGGCCGATTTTGAAAAGTTTTACAGCAATCTTCTGGATAATTTCCGTATTAAAAAACTACATTAAAAGTTGAAAAAAAAATTTTTACCGGATTTTCGTAAATTTTTGCAGTGTAACCATCGTTAAAATTTCCGAAATGTCAGTTGTCCCTTCCTTTAAAGGATTTTACCAATCTTCTATAGACTCTCAGTTGGCCATCTTTTGGCCGATTTTGAAAAGTTTTACACCAATCTTCTGGATAATTTCCGTATTAAAAAACTACATTAAAAGTTGAAAAAAAAATTTTTTACCGGATTTTCGTAAATTTTTGCAGTGTAACCATCGTTAAAATGTCCGAAATGTCAGTTGTCCTTCCTTTAAAGGATTTTACCAATCTTCTATAGACTCTCAGTTGGCCATCTTTTGGCCGATTTTGAAAAAGTTTTACACCAATTTTCTGGATAATTTCCGTATTAAAAAACTACATTAAAAGTTGAAATAAAAATTTTTTACCGGATTTTCGTAAAAAATCGTTAAAATTTCCGAAATGTCAGTTGTCCTTCCTTTAAAGGATTTTACCAATCTTCTATAGACTCTCAGTTGGCCATCTTTTGGCCGATTTTGAAAAGTTTTACACCAATCTTCTAGATAATTTCCGTATTAAAAAACTACATTAAAAGTTGAAAAAAAATTTTTTTACCGGATTTTCGTAAATTTTTGCAGTGTAACCATCGTTAAAATTTCCGAAATCTCAGTTGTCCTTCCTTGGAAGGATTTTACCAATCTTCTATAGACTCTCAGTTGGCCATCTTTTGGCCGATTTTGAAAAGTTTTACACCAATCTTCTGGATAATTTCCGTATTAAAAAACTACATTAAAAGTTGAAAAAAAATTTTTTACCGGATTTTCGTAAATTTTTGCAGTGTAACCATTGTTAAAATTTCCGAAATGTCAGTTGTCCTTCCTTTAAAGGATTTTACCAATCTTCTAAAGACTCTCAGTTGGCCATCTTTTGGCCGATTTTGAAAAAGTTTTACACCAATCTTCTGGATAATTTCCGTATTAAAAACTACATTAAAAGTTGAAAAAAGTTTTTTACCGGATTTTCGTAAATTTTTGCATCGTTAAAATTTCCGAAATGTCAGTTGTCCTTCCTTTAAAGGATTTTACCAATCTTCTATAGACTCTCAGTTGGCCATCTTTTGGCCGATTTTGAAAAGTTTTACACCAATTTTCTGGATAATTTCCGTATTAAAAAACTACATTAAAAGTTGAAAAAAAATTTTTGACCGGATTTTCGTAAATTTTTTCGTTAAAATTTCCGAAATGTCAGTTGTCCTTCCTTTGAAGGATTTTACCAATCTTCTATAGACTCTCAGTTGGCCATCTTTTGGCCGATTTTGAAAAGTTTTACACCAATCTTCAGGCAACATGCCATACTTTTGCCACATTCCCACGCCACATCACATCAAATTATCAGAGCGTATATTTGGCCAAAATGATGAAAAACATTTCAGTTAAATGATGACTAAAGCTTTATATTTTTGTTGACATTTGCCATTTTAATTTAATCCAAACATTTGTGCAATAACATTAATTATTAAAGTGAGACGGAAAGCCAGATAGAAGCAGAGCGACATTGGAAGCTTAAATAAATCATATTAAATAACTGTCACAGTGAAGTAAATCTTTAATTTTTAATTTATTGAAAAGTCATTGTAAGTACTTTAGTTAAATACTGTTTTGCCATACCCTAGATACTACAATAAGAAGCCCAGTAGTCTTGATTACTTAATAAATCCGGGCTATTACGGCTCGATTAACAAATGAAACTCAAATCCTAAATTGTCCTCCCGACTAAAAGATGCTCACCAACCAACTCAGCATCCACCATAAAGTCCTGCAGCTATCACTGTGTCAAATATACAAGAAATATACAAGTACTGCATTTCTAAATTACACCTATATTTTATAATAGCATTCGATATGAATTGCCTGAACGATTCTAGCTACTTTCGTCCTTTCGTCCTGCGGCAGCAAATGCATGAATTAGAGCCAAAAAACCTAAAACAATAAACTTTCCTGGGCCATAACTCGGCAGGTAATTATTCTTTTTGTCCCGGATGTAATTTTTTTAACCTCCCGGAGCAGGACTTTCGATCGGCATTCAAGGATTTTCAAGATTTAAAAAAAAATTTTCTTCAGTTTTTGTAAGGGGGTTAGCCATCAAAACTTCATAAGAATCAGAAAAAGGCTTATATCTCGGCCAAGGCTTATATCTCTAGGACTAGCAGGATGTCCTTTGGCCCAAATGTGGTCCTTGTTAATTAGCGTAGGATGGCATAACAAGATCCTTGAATATCATTCTAGCGGCTTTTCTCTGTACAAAAATGCTTATATCTCGGGAATCCTTTGAAGGATCAGGACGAAACTGGGGTCAAATGAATCTAATTAAAGAGGACTATCTTCTGGCCAAAGGACATTACGATAGTCCTGCAGGATGCTGAGATATTAAGGATTTCAGGGTTTTCGCCCATTTTCTGAGCAGTCTGAGGGGTGAACTTTTCTATTGCCTAATAAAAACTCTGGGATAGCAAAATACCAGGCGAACAGATGCAGCTAGTAGGTTGATGTCCTTAAATTTTTTTTCAAAACAAAATAATTTTAAATTTTGGGTTAAATCCTCAGATTGGCGATTTCATTTGCTAAAATTTCAATAGCGAAAAATCGCAATGGGTGTAATTTTAATTAACAAACACGAGGAGGATTTTTTGTAAGGATTTTTATTTTGAATTTCCTTTATGCTTACAAAACTTGAATTGTACATTTTACATAATTATGTTTATTAAACTTAGCATATGTTGTATTATTATATAGAAGTAATCAGCTGATTAGATGGATGGAATGTATTTGCTTTTTCATTATCTTCCTGATATTCTGGGGAGCCTGGTAGTCCTTGTCATCATCTATTGCTATCCTGGGGAAAAAATGGTTCTCTGCAAGATAAACACGATTAGTTTAAATTCAACAACATATGCAATCAAAACTCACATTGATCAGGACATCAGATCAAAGGCATTCGCACACATAAGCAGGGAGACGAGATTGCTGGTTGACCAATAACGGTTATCCTTAGTGCTAAATAAAAAAGAGAGGATAAAGATACTGGAGGAATGTTAATTCGTTAGTCAATGACGTTGAGGCTGAGTGCGCAAGTATTTCTTAGCAATGCGCAAGTATTTTCTTGTCCTTCCTTTGAAGGATTTTACCAATCTTCTATAGACTCTCAGTTGGCCATCTTTTGGCCGATTTTGAAAAGTTTTACACCAATCTTCTGGATAATTTCCGTATTAAAAAACTACATTAAAAGTTGAAAAAAATTTTTGACCAGATTTTCGTAAATTTTTGCAGTAAAATTTCTGAAATGTCAGTTGTCCTTCCTTTGAAGGATTTTACCAATCTTCTATGGACTCTCAGTTGGCCATCTTTTGGCCGATTTTGAAAAGTTTTACACCAATTTTCTGGATAATTTCCGTATTAAAAAACTACATTAAAAGTTGAAAAAAAAATTTTTTACCGGATTTTCGTAAATTTTTGCAGTGTAACCATCGTTAAAATTTCCGAAATCTCAGTTGTCCTTCCTTGGAAGGATTTTACCAATCTTCTAAAGACTCTCAGTTGGCCATCTTTTGGCCGATTTTGAAAAAGTTTTACACCAATCGTCTGGATAATTTCCGTATTAAAAAACTACATTAAAAGTTGAAAAAAAAATTTTTTTACCGGATTTTCGTAAATTTTTGCAGTGTAACCATCGTTAAAATTTCCGAAATCTCAGTTGTCCTTCCTTGGAAGGATTTTACCAATCTTCTAAAGACTCTCAGTTGGCCATCTTTTGGCCGATTTTGAAAAGTTTTACACCAATTTTCTGGATAATTTCCGTATTAAAAAACTACATTAAAAGTTGAAAAAAAAATTTTTTACCGGATTTTCGTAAATTTTTGCAGTGTAACCATCGTTAAAATTTCCGAAATGTCAGTTGTCCTTCCTTTAAAGGATTTTACCAATCTTCTATAGACTCTCAGTTGGCCATCTTTTGGCCGATTTTGAAAAGTTTTACACCAATCTTCTGGATAATTTCCGTATTAAAAAACTACATTAAAAGTTGAAAAAAAAATTTTTTACCGGATTTTCGTAAATTTTTGCAGTGTAACCATCGTTAAAATTTCCGAAATGTCAGTTGTCCTTCCTTTGAAGGATTTTACCAATCTTCTAAAGACTCTCAGTTGGCCATCTTTTGGCCGATTTTGAAAAAGTTTTACACCAATTTTCTGGATAATTTCCGTATTAAAAAACTACATTAAAAGTTGAAAAAAATTTTTTACCGGATTTTCGTAAATTTTTGCAGTGTAACCATCGTTAAAATTTCCGAAATGTCAGTTGTCCTTCCTTTGAAGGATTTTACCAATCTTCTAAAGACTCTCAGTTGGCCATCTTTTGGCCGATTTTGAAAAGTTTTACACCAATCTTCTGGATAATTTCCGTATTAAAAAACTACATTAAAAGTTGAAAAAAATTTTTTTACCGGATTTTCGTAAATTTTTGCAGTGTAACCATCGTTAAAATTTCCGAAATCTCAGTTGTCCTTCCTTTGAAGGATTTTACCAATCTTCTATAGACTCTCAGTTGGCCATCTTTTGGCCGATTTTGAAAAGTTTTACACCAATCTTCTGGATAATTTCCGTATTAAAAAACTACATTAAAAGTTGAAAAAAAAATTTTTTACCGGATTTTCGTAAATTTTTGCAGTGTAACCATCGTTAAAATTTCCGAAATGTCAGTTGTCCTTCCTTTGAAGGATTTCACCAATCTTCTATAGACTCTCAGTTGGCCATCTTTTGGCCGATGTTGAAAAGTTTTACACCAATTTTCTGGATAATTTCCGTATTAAAAAACTACATTAAAAGTTAAAAAAAAAAATTTTGACCGGATTTTCGTAAATTTTTGCATCGTTAAAATTTCCGAAATGTCAGTTGTCCTTCCTTTGAAGGATTTCACCAATCTTCTAAAGACTCTCAGTTGGCCATCTTTTGGCCGATTTTGAAAAGTTTTACACCAATCTTCTGGATAATTTCCGTATTAAAAAACTACATTAATAGTTGAAAAAAAAATTTTTGATCGGATTTTCGTAAATTTTTGCAGTGTAACCATCGTTAAAATTTCCGAAAGTTGTCCTTCCTTTGAAGGATTTTACCAATCTTCTAAAGACTCTCAGTTGGCCATCTTTTGGCCGATTTGAAAAGTTTTACACAATTCTTCTGGATAATTTCCGTATTAAAAAACTACATTAAAAGTTGAAAAAAATTTTTACCGGATTTTCGTAAATTTTTGCAGTGTAACCATCGTTAAAATTTCCGAAATGTCAGTTGTCCTTCCTTTGAAGGATTTTACCAATCTTCTAAAGACTCTCAGTGTGCGATCTTTTGGCCGATTTTGAAAAGTTTTACACCAATCTTCTGGATAATTTCTATTAAAAATTTTTACCGGATTTTCGTAAATTTTTGCAGTGTAGCAACGTCATTGACTAATGAATTAACATTCCTCCAGTATCTTTATCCTCTTTTTTTATTTAGCACTAAGGATAACCGTTATTGGTCAACCAGCAATCCTCGTCTCTCCTGCTTATGTGTGCGAATTACCTTTGATCTGATGTCCTGATCAATGTGAGTTTTGATTGCATATGTTGTTGAATTTATACTAATCGTGTTTATCTTGCAGAGAACCATTTTTTCCCCAGGATAGCAATAGATGATGACAAGGACTACCAGGCTCCCCAGAATATCAGGAAGATAATGGAAAAGCAAATACATTCCATCCATCTAATCAGCTGATTACTTCTATATAATAATACAACACATATGCTAAGTTTAATAAACATAACAATTATGTAAAATGTACAATCAAGTTTTGAAAGCATAAACGAAATTCAAAATAAAAATCCTTACAAAAAATCCTCCTCGTTTTTGTTAATTAAAATTACACCCATTGCGATTTTTCGCTATTGAAATTTTAGCAAATTAAATCGCCAATCTGAGGATTTAACCCAAAATTTAAAATTATTTTGTTTTGAAAAAAAAAAACATTTTTCCCAAGCCGCTAGAAGGATATTCAAGGATCTTGTTATGCCATCCTACGCTAATTAACAAGGACCACATTTGGGCCAAAGGACATCCTGCTAGTCCTAGAGATATAAGCCTTTGCCGAGATATAAGCCTTTTTCTGATTCTTATGAAATTTTGATGGCTAACCCCCTTACAAAAACTGAAGAAAATTTTTTTTAAAATCTTGAAAATCCTTGAATGCAGATCGAAAGTCCTGCTCCGGGAGGTTAAAAAAATTATATCCGGGACAAAAAGAATAATTTCCTTCCGAGTTATGACCCAGGAAAGTTTATTGTTTTAGGTTTTTTGGCTCTAATTCATGCATTTGCTGCCGCAGGACGAAAGGACGAAAGTAGCTAGACTCGTTCAGGCAATTCATATCGAATGCTATTATAAAATATAGGTGTAATTTAGAAATGCAGCTCTTGTATATTTCTTGTATATTTGACACAGTGACAGCTGCAGGACTTTAAGGTTGATGCTGAGATGGTTGGTGAGCTTTCGTCGTGAGTTTTCGTCTCACTTTAATAATTAATGTTATTGCACAAATGTTTGGATTAAATTAAAATGGCAAATTCGGAAATTTTAACGATGGTTACACTGCAAAAATTTACCAAAATCCGGTCAACAATTTTTTTTTCAACTTTTAATGTAGTTTTTTAATACGGAAATTATCCAGAAGATTGGTGTAAAACTTTTCAAAATCGGCCAAAAGATGGCCAACTGAGATTCTATAGAAGATTGGTAAAATCCTTCAAAGGAAGGGCAACTGACATTTCGGAAATTAACCAGAATATTAATCTTTATCTCTTTATCTCAAGTATAATTCTTTGGCAACCAGCACATCATAAAAATTATAATAACTATATACATACACTTATATGTATAAATATGACAATTATTAAGCCTAGTGCCAAAAAAAATGTTTGAAACTTATACTTAACCTTTTTAAAGTCACTTGACCAATAATAGACTCTTCCTCCCCGAAGGAGAGTTGACCTAATTCTGGCTTTAGAAGTTTTCGGCCATCAATTTGTATCCATTTTTTTTTATTTCGTAGGCGTTAAAGTAGTTAAACTTTAACATGTAAATAAATTAACAATATACCATAAAGTTGAGTTGAATGCTTTAAAAGTGAGAAACTACTTATCTTACTTATATGCCAAAATTCGAAAAGTACTTTGCTCATTATTAAATAGTTTAATTAACTGCTTTTCGTTCTGTCTTCAATACTTTATGAGCTAAAGCTAAATTCATCAAAAATCTATTGTAATGTTTATTAATTTCGTTTTAAAATTCATAAAATAATAGAAGTTATTAGACTTTTTAAAAGATGGCAGCTAAAAAAGAAATGGAACAAAGTTCTTTCTGTTTAGTTATTATTTTTAACATCACATATAGGTAAGTATTTATTTAATATGTGTACTAAGTCTATAAACGATGGGCTTTGATTTTCCACATATATGCATATCACATACAGATTTTGAAGTAATTATATATAGATATTTTTGCATAAAATGGTTACCAAAACTTGTTGATTTCATCTACCTATAAGGTCTCTACCTAAATGCCTCCGCTTCTCTGTTCCCTGTTCTTTAAATTTTCACTAATATTCCAAATACAATTTTAATTGCTTGGACTTTTGTATGTGGCTAATTTGAAGATTTGCGACCACCCCAGAGTTAATTCTAAGGCCCGCATTTTGGCCACGATGTCGGGCGGCTTGTTTTAGAACTTTTTGTTTAGAGAATTGTTTGTTCAATACTTAAGCCGATTATTAGCCATGCGAAATTCAAGTTTAATATTTCTGCTCAGTCAAGGTGAACAATTTGACCCAACGATATTAAATGAAGTTATAAATGAAGGAATTTTTCACAAAATTTCTTGACATTAACTTTCTAGTATTTCTGTCAAGATGTTCGCTTCGATTAGTTTGAGCCAGATCCATTTGATATACCACAAAGGAAATAATAAAAATAAATGGGCCAAACAATTTTCATTCAAATGCATTTACGCAATTGCAGTTAATATCTTGACTATTTCCTCTTCAAATTGGTTGCCACTTAAGCTAAGACAATAAATGGAAATTCAATTAAAATTGGACTGGCAACTGGGTATTGATAAGCTCCACAAAGAATTGGACATTTCGGTAGCTGTTTGTGGAGTAATAGACTAGCAACTACTACAACGACATACAAATTTGGAACAATTTGGTCCAGAGACCAGAGTGGGGGGATACCATGACGTCGCTTCGGCGGCGGCTTTAATTGTTCAACCCGATAGTTGGCTGATAGGCCAACAGCCAACAGACATAAATTGCAGAGCCAGGTTTAGGCCATTTGCATTTTGTTAAGAGAACTCCGTTATGTTGTGGGGCGGCTCACTGTTAATAGATGACCCTTTTGGCCCAGCCCAAGCATTTATTTTGTCATTAGACAACTCGGGTGGTCTCCCACTGCCGGACCAGCTCCCCGTTTGCTGCTCCCGCCGCCCACCTAAGATCTGACCAGATCTTGGCAATTACAGAAAGCCGCTTAGCAAAATTATGTATAAGAGAAGAAAAAAAACCAAAAAAAAAAAAAAAAAAAAAAAAATACAAACGAAAGAATCGCATAAATGTTCTTGTATCGAGAAATGTGCTAAATCATCTTATGGAACCCTTCCCAAATGGGATTAACATTTGTCTGCGCTTTAAATGATGTTGCCCTAACGAATTCCCTCCCCTCCGCCCACACCAACCACTAGACAAAAAGCTGACTTAGTTTTCGACAAATTTTTATCGAAAGTGTGCATCTTGGTCCCGCTGAAAAAATGGTTAGTTTGGCAGGAATTGGGGAGAAGAAATGGAAGGCTTTCATCCACGAAGGTTCTATTCCATCCGATGCAGTTGCTTCTCGTGGCATGGGTTGCATGTCTATTTAAATCTTTACATGCCGCTGACAAAATGCTTAGCAATGAAGACAACAACAGCAGCAAATGGAGAAAGAACAGAAAACAGCAAACAGCAATAAAAAGCAGCTAAAGCAACGGGAAGACAGCTGGAAATTGTGCCAGTAGTGTAACCATGACCACATTTAACAGGAGCAGCAGGATCAAGCCTTGTCTCCATAGTTTTTGTTGCATGTTTGTTGTTTGTTGTTTTTGGGTGATGTCAGCGCTGATAGGGAACGCTTGTTGGCATCGGGATTGCGTCCCCATTGGAGGCACAAAGTTCATGACATTCTCTCCTCCTATCCTCATCTCATTTCTTCATTCCCTCTACAAATGATTGTCCCCATCTATGGCTCCATCCACTCCATTCCACTCGTTTAGACTTGTATGATGTTTGTATGATTGTTTTTTTATTTTTAGAAGATCTGTGATTAACAAATTCATGTTGGTAGATTGTGCAAATTCCTGGAATACACATACATCCATTAATCTTGGTGTAAACGAAAGGTTTGCTTAATTATAAGTGAAAAGGTGAACGATTAGTGTGAATTTATATCTGTGCCACATGCTTGACCCTTCCATCGACGATCGATCCATCGATCGATCTACAATCATAAATCATTCGCGTGAAAACAAAATAAAAGCAAAAGTTCTCCTCATTCCATCACCCAATTGTGGGTCAAAGCAATTCTCCAGTTGTCGTTGTCACTGGCTTCTGCTGTTTGGCTCAGATTTATGATTATTTGCATAGATCTGGACGGCAGGTCGCCAACTTTGTGCGTGAGTTGAAACTGAATTTGGAAACCGGCCAAAAGCAACGGGTTGAACGGAGGAGATATGTGATGGAGTATTGCGATAGGGAGGGAGGGTGGTAAGTAAGGGAGTAGGAGGATAACAAACGAGATTCTTCAGTGGCTAATGAGTTTTAGAGTTATCAATTCTTGTCTGCATTTGAGTCTAAATGCCTCGCAATTATGGGCTATTAGAGTTTCACTTTCTGGCTAACTTTTCAGTTGCAAATGTCTTTGACTTGGTCAAATTCTTCGACGATTTAATGAACTTTCCTTTCCAATGTTGAACATTTACAATTCGCGAATGCGAATACGAAAGCGAATGTCACCACATTCGACCAATATCGTCTGATTCCATCCGATTCCAAATGATGCATTGCCCATGCTGACGAGACCTCGTCGCTCATCTCAATGTCTTTGCTCAGCTCTGGTTTTGTGGTCAAAATCGTGACGCGAATGCAGAGAATCAAAGGATGTCAACATGGACCATGGAACAGGATTGAATATATATATGCTGATTGTCGATCATGGAGTTTTGATGTAGCTTAAAGCCTTGTCCATTTGACACGAGACATGAGTGAAATGTTCGAATGGCTGAAAGATTCTGCTTCTTCATTCCTTCTCCTCTTGGCCACATTATTTCATTAAATTCATATGATTAGAATCACTTTCGAGTTCGCCGCAGAGTGAAACCTGCTTAAGACGCACTTTCGATGGCACGTGAGACAAGCAAAGTGCATGGAGAACTGGCCATTGACCATGAGAGAATCACTGGGATGTGGGATGTGGGATGTGGGGATGTGAATGTGGAACGATTCGTTGCTCAACAATGAAATAATATGGGAAAGGCTCTGGCCCAGCGGGTCCAGTCCGGTCTTTGGTGAAAACAATGTAAATAAATGAATTTCAAATGAAATGAAAATTGCAATAAATTTCACTCTTGTGTGAAGAAGAGCGGCATCTAATCACAGGTAAGGAAGGGCAGCTTGAGTTTCCACTGGCAACGGGTAACTGACTTCGGCTAACTGGCAACTGGCAACTGGCAACTAGAAGCGTTGCCAAAATGCAACGTGAGCCACATGCAACATGAAAGCTGCAACTGTGGATATATAGAAACAGAAACAGAAATGAAAATGGAAATAGAAATAGATATAGAAAGAGGAGAAGTGGTAGAAAAAGAAGTCAGTCAAAGCGGCAATGGCCTGGGAATTGGGCTAATTGATGTTTAGCTGCACTTTTACCCAAAACCATGTACAACAACAACAATAGCAGCAATAACAGCAGCAACAGCAATAACAATGGAAATGGAGTTGCCAGGTAACCAGATTTGACCATGAATATTACATGACTCGTTGACGAAGTTGGCCAGAATTGAGATCAAAATCCAAGACCAACATCTCGGTCTCCAAGTGGGTGCATTTTAATCCATAGCCAAAGCTCGGGAGCGGGAACGGGTGCTTTAATTGAATACAATTAATTATTGACACATTTCGTTGGGAATCTGAAGCCAGTTCCACCCTCCGCCTCCAGCTGGTCAAATCGTGAGCTGACTTTGGGATATGGTAATGTACTTTCTATCCTCGCATCCAGGAGGAATGGGACAACTTTGCATGCTAAACATTGCTAATTTTATTTAAATTGAAAATGTAACCCAATTTCTAGAATATTTTCACTCAATTTTAGAATCCGTTTAATTGCTGTGGCGTATCCAGAATCTATTGATTCGACAACTGAAAGAAATGCAACGGGATTGGGATTGGGATGAGAATGGGGATTGGTTAGTGCCCAAGAAACGAAACATCTGTTGACAGGTGCTGCTGCAGACATTTCTCAATCCATAGAATTGGGCAAGTTAGAGGAAGACATGGACAAACATTTCAAACATCTGCTGCCAGTTTGCGTCGAATGGTGAAGATGGAGCCAGAGGAACGGTTCACTTTTCTCACCAAAAAAAACACAGGGATCGTGGCAACATAGCGAACAATCGATTGGAATGCCAGTTGCGGGTGTCGGGTGTTTGGTTGTTTCGCTGCGACCAGTTGGATCACCTATCCATCCGATGACAAGTCTTGTTACTCCTCACTTCTCACTTCCCCCACTCGACGCCCCCAATGGAGCCATTTGAATATCAACATTTGTCATCGTGTGTCGTGTTGCATACCACCTCTCCTCACCTCTTGCCTCTTGCCTTTAGCTCACCTTCAACAATGTGCCCAAACAAAAAACAAACAGAATCCAATTAAAGTCAAGTGGAACATGGCCAGCAAGGTTTGTGGTTGTCCCTGGTCTTTTAATTGAGAATCTCTTATGTAGCCATTTAAATGTGGGCCACAGAGAGAGAGAGAGAGATAGAGAGAGAGAGAGAGAGAGAGAGAGACAGAGTGAGTGAGGGAGGACAAGAGAAGGATTGGGTGGAGGGATTACGAACTGCCATTACAATTACTTTATGCGCCATTTGCAACACTTTCCCTAGAGCTAAAGCCTTGGCACTGAGACATGGAAATGGTTATAAGAGGGCGAGTTCTAATCTTGTAAAGATCAAACCAAGCAATGAAATTTGGAACGCGTTGCCAGTTGTAATTGAAACGCATTACTGCCAATGGGAGCACCAACCAACCTACCCAGCAGCAAATCTTTGTCGTTTCTTTTGTTTTCGACTCTAATGGGCGTTGGCGAGAGATCTGCAGATCGGCAGATCGGCAGCCACAACCGAACGACATCGCCAATGTAGGCGATGACAGTGTCGGGAAATTGGACACCCCAGATACGCACAGGGAGAGGATGTGGAAAGGGGAGAAAGCTAGTAGGACACAAGTAGGTGACTCGCTAACGAACTAGAGGACGCTGTCCGTATCAATGGGAGACAATCGGACATGTGCGACGCATTGGCAGCCAACAGAAAATAAAACAAACAAACCAAATCTGAGAAGGAAGAGAGTGGGAGGAACTCGGATGTAGTTCACGCACAAAGAGAGGGGGAAATCCCATCCTACGACACTCCGCATATAAGGCATGACATCGAGTGGTTCGATTTGTTTGCCATTTGGTTAAAGCAAATTTCCAGTAACTTGTGGAATGTGGAATCTCCTTTGTAATCTTTCTTGGTGGTCTATCATCATTGTAAATGCCTTCAACACGATCCACTTAAGTCCAGTCTTCTCTCATAGAGACCATCCCACTGGATGAGTCCATGCAGATGCAGTGCGTGCAATTAAGTGAAGTGGAACTGATGAAGCTCGGGAAGGAACCCGCTAATTTGATCAGGTTTCCTGGTCAATGGTGGCTCATTTGTCATATAAATGTCTAATCTTGTTCTTCTGCCTAACGGTCCCTTTTGGTAACACAAATGCGCATCATGGGAATTTATGTCATTAGAGATGAGATGAGAATGAGGATTGGATCTGATTCACTTCATGGATTACAGTTTGGTCACGTGCAATAACTGAACTATTTAACCTGTACCGAGAGATGGATGGATGATCAGTGATCGATATGGAATCTCATGTCAGTCCAAGGTTAAGCCTTGCCCAAGAAGAACCGTTGCCCAAACATGAAATCAGAAATCAGCAGGTTGCCCAACTTGATAATAACAGAGGCAATTAGCTGGCCAGGACCAGAAGATGAGGGACGACATGCGTCGTGACGGTGACACTTTTTCGTGATGAGCATGCCGGTTCCATATTAGTCGCTGGGACAACACAACAGTCACCAATTCCAATATCAATATCCACAGATCGTGATGAGGCGCACGTTCGTCACTTGTTTACCCAGTTCAGTTCGGGATCAATTCGGGAGCAGCAATTCCTCTTGCTTGGATTACTTTGGTTAAACGCCGTTAAAATGAAGTGATTTTCCAGCTATTTTCCAGCTATTTCCCAGCCGCAGAAGCCGACACAGAAACCGAATTTTAAATTTTCTTTTATTCTTATAGAAAACAGAATGAGAATTTAATTCGCAATTATTTGTTATGAGTTTTCCTCTACTTTTATAGGCAATCTCATCAGCGATCGAGAGATGACCCAAATTCTGCATAATTGTTGCGCTTCTCTTTTTTATTTTCCCTCTCCATCTATTCCAGTTGTGTCGATTCCCAAACATATCTCTCTAACCATTCCAAATTCTCCCCAAAAGCGAGAAAGTTCATTATGTCCGCAGATCATTTTCAAGCGGATCATTTTCATTTGCGTGGCGTCGGCGGCTTCAGCTTCAGCCACAGCCACAGCCTCAGCCACAGCCCCAGCCACAGACTCGAACAACAAATTATCCTGACACCCGGCTCCATCTCCATCGCCATCACAATATCCGTCTGTGACTGCAGTTTCCATCGGACACCTCACAAGAGCCACTTGACCATGGTCCGTTTGCGTGTTCCTCATATTTTCGGTTTCGTGTTGAGGCTGTTAACGGCCTCCACTTGAGAGTATTAACCAAGGAGGAGGAAGGAGAAGGTGGACGGACGACTTTAATATTATAACCGCAATTAGTCGACATGGGCACCAGTACTATCGCTGCCATCTGCAGTCCACATCTTCTTTGAGTTGATTTGCTTTTTCATACGCTTTTCGCACTCTCAAATGTCTAGAGTTGTGCGAGTCTCGAGTGTCAGATGATTGGGCAGAAAACATTGGCGTGGACGGGAAAACCTAGTGGAGTGACTCAGCCTTCCATTCACATCGAGATCGAGACTAAGTTAGTCAGAGACATTAACAGAGACAAGGAAACTTTCGATTGCGCTCTCGTTAAGGCGAGGTTTCGGGTCAACAGCATACCAAACGGGAAACTGACCGCAGGATGCCAATGAACCCATCCCATCCCATCGACCAACCCAATTCGCATCATTCGAATGAGATCTAAAAATGGCTAAAAATAACACTAAGCAAACAGTTATAAGTCGATCGGACTCTGTCATAATAATTTCCTGTCAATCAGTGTGACGACCAAGACTACGATTCGCCTCCACCTCCACCTCCACCTCTGCCACCGCCTTCACCTTCTATCATGTCCAAGTCAGAGTACGCAATTAATTAGCGGGCATGGCCAAGGGGCTGACAGGGCTGCTGAAGCGCGGCAAAGTTACTGGAAATAGCAACAGAGCAGCAGAGCAGTTGGCAGTTGGCAGTTGGCAGCGGAGCTCATCAAGCCACCTACGCTTACGGTACTTCTTTTGGCCATGGCTTTGGCTCCGGCTACTCGGCTGTAAATTAATTGCTCTGTGCAGCGTTTTGGAATAATGACCGCACCGACCAGGCGGTGGAAAGGGAAGAGAAGCAGGCGAAGATGGAGATTGGGATTGGGCCAATTGGTAGCCCCGCCTCGGGCCTGCCACACTTCTGAAGTCATTTTCTAAATGTTTGACAATTTATCATCGGGTTGGTTTTTGAGCGATATTTCTGGTCGTCAAATTGGATCAGAAGAAGAAGGGGGGAAGCTACAGGGTTACCTAGTAGCAAGATGTCAATGGCTTGGCCTGAAACTGGGTCACTGTGATCGAGCAACCAGCCATCGGGCAGTGTCCGAGTGGCAAAATTTTAATTAATTTGAATTAAAATGTTAAAAACTCGGACCGCTGGCAGATGTCAGAGAAACGGAAATGGAGTTTAAAGTCGGCTTCGGATTTGGATTGGGAATCGGACTGATATACCCAAGAAGGCGTTGGTGGTTTACCGTTGCTTGGACACTAGACTCACCTGGCAACTGTTGATAACTCCGTTCCTTTTGGAGTCTTTGTTGTAGACCAAAGGCCAGGAGAATTTTGATATTGAAATTGCTACCTTGGCACACCGAACACAGTGGAAAAGTTGCAACTTCTGCCCCAGGCCGTGGTTTGATAACATCAGCTGGAATGGGAGGGGCAAGGGTTTGCTTGGCAAGAGGGGGCTAGTAGTAAGGGGAACGCCTTGCACGATCCCACAAGAGCAACAAAAACAAAAAATATAAACAAAAGACAACAATTCCATTTGGTAAACGCTTGCACAGAAATGCTTAAAGAGGGATGCAGTGGGAAACAAGAATGAAAAATAATCTAGAGTTGAAGTTGGAGCTAGAGCTGAAGTTGGAGTTTGTTTTGTTTTGCGTTTTGGGGGAAATGTAACTACAATTTAAATGCTAATCTGGCATCTGTTGGCGGTTGCCGGTTGGCGAACAATGCCACAGCGCATGTGCAAACAGCCGCGCCCCCAACACCCACATTACTATGGCGAAACGGGAATAGGAGGGTTTACTTTTGAGTCACACATTTGCGGTTGCGCTTAAGATTTGCATTTGCTCATTAGGAATCCAAAGAAAAGTACTTAAACCCTTATAAGACCCATCCTTCTTCTTCTTCTTTAATTTATTGCGCAATCTGAAGAATTAGTTTGTCCAACTCCTGTCCAATTTCAACTCCGACTCCAACTGCTCCAACTACTGACTTACTTTGACTGTCTAATTAGTTTTTCCCCGTCTATAAACTGCAAACTTTATTTGCGGCGGATAGCTACGCCTGCTCCCGATTCACCACAAAAATGTCGGAACTGCGGCTAAAGTTCAACGGAACAAAGTACCGCTAGCTCCATGTCATTCACTCTCTACTACTCTACTACTCTGCACTCTCCATTCTCCATTCTCGACTATGGAAAAACCGCGAAGTGTCTCGGAGTCAAAGAAATGAAAATAAAAATAAAAATAAAAACAAAATCAAATTCAAAACCGAAAGAACATTTGTAAACTGCCAATTATTATGAAATGGGCAGACAATACAACTGGAAGAGAAAGAACAAAGACAACACGGAGACATTCAAACTAGAGCGGGAACTAGACTCTAGTTAGCCACTAAGAAACTAGAGGGTATTCCCCTCGTTCTTAAGATAGTGGGTGAGGGGAGCGGGAATCCGCTAGAACCGAAAGAAAAAAAAACTAAAAGCGCGTCACGCCGAAATCCAATGGCTCGTTACCATTTGGAGAGTTTAGAATTGGGATTGGGATTGGGATTAGAGCGCCGGCAATCGGAAGAGCCATGTTGGCTTCTCAGCCTCAGCCCAGTGGTCGCCGACTGCTTCGCCTCGCGTGCTGCCAAACCGCCAATTACCGAACATCAAAAAGCAGTTTCCCCCATCTGCTCCGCCTGGTCTGTCTGCCTAATAATTTGCTCTCTGACTTTGTGTGGCTTTGTTTGTACTTTGGTCTGTACTAGACCATGACCCTTTCACCTCTTCCCCTTGCCCAATACCGATCTATTCAATCCACGACTATGTTCCGTTTCCCTCTACCTTCTCTCTCGTTGGACACCCAAAAAGGTGTTCGAAATGCTAAGAATCCGTTGCCAAATCACGCAATGTCTGCTATGGAGGAAGTCCAAATGCAAATGCTCTTAGAGATCTTCTGTGGATCACGCTTTGATACACTATTGGAGTCGGCGAGTGGGCGAGTGACACGCCCCTCGCTACATTGTGAGCTGAAATTAAATTAATTATATTGAGTATAATAAACAAAGTAAGTTATCCAACACATTCCGCTTTCAGGGCCAATTTGACATTTCAAACACGTCACACGCTGTCGGCCTACTTACACCTTGTAATTCGGAGTAGGAGGTGGTCGGTAGCAGGCGGGGGTTGAGGAAAAAGCATGACTACGAACTACGAACTAGAACTTAACTGAAAGACCAAGAATCATTCTTTCCATACTGTTGCCAAGCAAAAAGAACTTTGAGAATTTGTCAAATGATTTCGAGTAATATAGATATAGTACAGTATATGAATATGTATGTTTGCAATTACTGATCAATCTTGGAGTTATGACCAGGCCTAAACATTAACAATTGTACAATTATTCGGTGTATGCAAATGACTTCCTGTATTGTTTATTATTCCTTCTTTGATCTGTGGACCTTTACGTGGGATTGGTACTTCTAATTGGCACCTGAAACACGTCCCACCAACCGAATCATCTTTTATACCATCATCAACTCATCTGCCGCTGAGAGATGGTATCTAGTTAGAGCATTTGTTGCCAATGTTCATACCAAAAGTGGAGGATCGCGTGGGTTGCCATTGGCAACAATGTTGCAGGTACAAGTTGCAGTTGCTGATTATCACACCTGGCTCCGGCTTGGGATTGATTAAAGAGCCGCGGAAATCATCTTTGGGATGAAGAAATTACTCTAAATTGAGAGTAAACCCCGCTATTCCAATTGTTCCGAATGACGACGCCAAAATGAGTTATAAAAGATGCCAAATTGAAAATCTTGTGGAAAACCTTTTAAAATGGCAAGGAAAAATCTTATTCCCTGAGTGCAAATTACTGCCTCTGTAAGCGAATGAAGTATTCCAATTCCCTGCATCCTGTTTCGATCTCAACTCATTGATTGTGGAGATCAACGGGGATCCGTTTTATTGCCTTGATTTATGCAACATTTTCCGCAATGAAAATGCCACCGACTTGAAGAATTATTACATCATCACGTAATGGGCATCGGACAAGGCTAAGGCCACAGCTTCCATATTGGACTGGGCGCCACGCCCGCCTCCAAATTGCTCTCCAATGCTACCCCTCCATCTCCCATCCGCCATTTCGTCTCTTTACTTCACTTCACTCTTTCGCACTGTCATAAATCAGTCGCTAGCCTCAAGTTGCCACAAGACGCAGAAACATTAAATACTCAACTCTTAAATTGCTGGGCACGAACGTAGATGGTAGAGTCAGGGCAATAGCTTCAATAACAACAATAACAACAACAACGACAATAATACCAAGTGTCGTGTCATCCTCGGTGATCCATCATAGACCCATTTTATGATGCTGAAAAGATTGAAGAATTTGACTGGCACGTGTCCAGCATTATAAGAGACCGCGCCTCTCAATCTCCTATTAAGGAGTCGCCATTGTAGTTGAAGGTGTTAATGGGCAGAGAACTTTGCTCTATGTTGTAATAACTAGCCAAATTAGGTTTGCCTTGGCCAAGTAAAAATTCCTCCCCCCCACCATTCTTCCATCACCTAATGGCCCTTTGTCCATAGACAGCCCCAACACGGAAGTCGAAGTGTGCACTCCCAAAATGCCCATTTAATATAATTTCTATTATTTTTTATTTTCTTTTTTTCAGCTCCGACAACTGTCACTAGGTGACACTTACATTGCAGAAACAATACACAGTGACTACCAATGCCGAGTTTCCATTGGCTGAGTGGGGACACAATCGTCGCCTGGTCTCTGCTGTGCCTCTGTGCCACTGCCACGTTAGATACTTCCCATGCCGCTCCTCTGTTTTAGTACCATAATCGAGGCAATGATCATCATAATCGTGATCGTTTTCGGGCTAAAACTTGCTTTGGTCGCCTGTCCAAGGTTGTCTTGTCCTCGGGGGACCATTTTTGGCATGCGTTCGGCAGGGTACACTTCCTGTGGGAAACAGTGTAGAACTTGTTCCATTCCAACATGCTTCGTCTCCAACTTTGTCTTTGTCTCTGACATGTTCCCCGTCATGTTCCTTGACCATTTTATGGCTCCTCATAGCTAGCTAGATCGGTGAATCGGTAGATCGGTGGATCGGTGGATCGCTGCACCCACCAGAGCCAAATTCAGAATCGAACACTGAGACTGGCTTTGGTTATTAGAATTCTATTTCGATCGAGCGTTTGTAAATATTTTTATAAAAACTCATTCACATAAATCAATTAGCCAAGTGTAACAGTTTCACCATATCTTTGCCCACTACTCTTTCTCCCTCCCTCCCTCCCTCCCTCTCTTCATCTCTCCCTCTCCATCTCTCTCTCTCTGTGTTGCATTCACCAGACAAGGCACAGTCATAAATTTACAGTGCGATGCCCCTTTTATGTTGCTGCAAATGGGAGATGGGAGATGGGAGAGGCACTTTTGGGTTTCTGGAAATTGGTGCAAATTGATGAAACAACGGACCAAATAAACTTTGAGCAAACTTTCTAGATACATGTATGTCCGATTAGTTTCATATGATAAGGTGCTTTATTGTTTATGCAATTAATCAATTTGGTTTTTTTTTTTCATTATCTTTAATTTATATTATATATAAATATTTATCTTTTGGAATTTTCAATTTTATGAACAACAAAAATCAATTAAAAAAGGAAAATCTTTTTATGAAATAAAATGAAAAATAAAAGTGATCTGAGTTCAATAACAAAAAGAAAATTATTACCAATAGGAGAGAAATAGGAATTACTTATTAACAACTATAACAGCACAACAACAGCAACAACTATTATAATAACTATAAGCCAATCTCTCTTTTATAGTTAAAGTTACTAAATATAGTTAATCAAAAAACAGGTCAGCAAATAATTTGTTTACTTTATCAACCACAAAATTGATGAAAATTGTTCCAATTAAATAGTTTGCACACCCGCAAAATTTAAATCCCACTAAGCCAGTTTAACAACTTGGTAAGTGAAGCTTTGGACTATCAATATGTGGATTCAAGGTCGCACCCGAAGATGCTGATGGAATATGCGAATCTCGAATAGGTGTTACCACTATTGACAGTTGCCTTGATTGGTTTCTGTTGCATGCTACACGCCTCGTGCCGGTTTTCCTACTTCAGCTCAAAAAGTTCCAGACACACCCCTTCATTTGTGTGTAGAGCCCGTGAGGACTGTCTAAATAATCGATGAAGACAACTGCATTTTGGACTATGGGAAAGGAAACATCAAGTTTGCAACTTGTTGAAGACAACGCCCAAAGCAAATATTGATCAATTTACTCTACAGGAGATCCCGCTGTCTTTCTCCATGTCTCAGCATAAATCTTCGCAATGTCGCCCATAATCGCATAGTAAATTAAAAAATTGGAAAAAAACGATGTCAAGAATATTCCATCATCGTTGCAATGCATCCGGGAACTGCCTAATAGAGTAGTTGTCGATGACCATAAGAAAGTGACAATTTGCCTAGCTTACAGTTATGAATGGGAGTTTGATGGATCCACAAAGGTTCAACCAAACAAGGGGAATTGCTTTCCAATCTCTCTTCATATGAAAGAAAATATGAATCCATTCGATATCTTAAATCCTATCTCTTGCTCTTCTGCCTCAAAAGGTTCTTACAAACTGCAGTGGTCCTGGTTCTCTCTCAACAAGGTGATAACCTCGACTCTAACCTGAGCCTTGAATAGAGTAGGAGCAAAAAGTGCAGCAATTAGAAGCTGCAAGCTGCCGATGGCTGTTGAATGTTGGATGGCAATTGAGTTGCAGCTCAGGTGTCCTCCATCCTTCTTCTCATCCCACTCCCTCTATCGCAATCCATGTCTGAACAATTGTGAGGCCATAATTGATGACGAGACAAGTAGAGACCAACGACCAACGACCAACGGCAACAAACAGGAAAATTCATATTACGAAAAAAGTGCATCGCTTAAGTGTCATTATTGGGACCAGAATTTCAACAAGTTGCAGCAGTTGCTGTAGTTGCTATAGTCGACTCTTCTGATGTTGAAGCTGTGCATGGATGGATCCGACTACTTTCACCGCGCTCAGAATTCCTTTGTGCAATGAGCAGCGACAGACAGACATCGTTCAATCTACCATACTGCATCTCTGTTCTTCTCCTTCTCGTGTTCTTCCACCCTCTAGAAACGCCATATCCGCTGGCTACAATCAACACCTCCGCACCGCCCCCGATCTGCATCGAGATCTTGATCCAAGGTGGAGCCATCACTCAACCTCAACCTCAAGTTGCCTTACTGCTGGCATTTTGGTTTGGTGGCTTTTCTTATCTTTGTGTTCCACATGCCTCTCCACTCCTCCTCTCCTTCTCTCTTCGACAAGTTGTTGTTTTTACACCTTGCTCGTTTTTGCTTGGGTCTCGTGTCGAATGGATCGAAAGTTGGGTGTTGGGTGTTGGGTGTTGGTGTTGGAGTTGGAGTTGCTGTTGTCATAGAGCAAGTGGAAGTCCATTGCTGGTTAAGGGCGTTAACTGGGTTAAACGCTCGTTGACAGTTTTATGCCAGAGACCAGACCACGACCACGTTAGAGTTAATGTTGAAGGCGTCGACAGTCAGTCAGTGGCACAAACCAAACAAGAAACTTATTAAGAGTGAAAATTCCATAAGAATTGTTTTTTATATCTCGGTTTTTGCATGGAAAGTTCTTTAACAAAAAGACAACACAGCTGCAATTATAGAAGTACCACAAAAAAAAAAAAATGGGTAGAAAAGTGAAACAAAATAAATCGAATAGAGACGCCATTAAACAAAGGGCCGCCACCGATTGAGAACCACTTTCAAAGTTCGTCGCCTCAGTCTTTCGTTTTATGCAAATTTAGGTCGAATCTGGCCGTCACTTTCAAATGAGATGATCCGCCAGTTGGGCTTCCTTTATGATGGCCACTTTCATTCGATGCTAATCAGCAATTAGGTCTGGTAAAGGTGCTAAAAAAATTCACCTTAAAATTTCAGTTTCAGTTCGTAATTGCAGATGAAGGTAAAAAAATGAAGATGCATTCGGGACTTCTTTTTAACCTCGATTCGAATGTTTCGGGTAGATTGATGACGCACATTTGTATCTTTGCATGCCATCGATTCCTTTCCCTTGAAAATTCTGAAACTGCATTCGCGAGAAAGTAAAATGTCTTTGCAATTTAGCCTGAAGGAGTGGAGGGAGGGGTAGTGAGTGGGAAAGGAGTGTCGCTCCATTTCTAATGATCAGCCAACAAGAAAGAACCACACCAGAAACGAGGCAAAAACAAACAAACAAACAGAAATAGGCGGACTCAATCAATTTGCAAACAATTGTGGCAACAGACAACAGAACGAGCTGCAAAAGTGAATTTAAGTCGATTGATTGCCGGAAACATAAACAGCGATCACTCTCCTATTCCTCATTCCCAAACCCGATACACCGACTCTGCTCGACCTCGACCCACAGTCTACAGCCCACTCGGCAATCAGAGTTTGGTAAATGCCAGTGAGAGCGGCAGAACGGCAGAACGACTAACCGATAGACCGACAGAGAATGTGTGAAAAATCGAAAGGAAATTTGCATGTCACTCAATTGACAAAAAATCATCATCAAGAACAGGGCGACACAAATACAAATTGGAGATTGGTGTTCCATTCGTTTGCTCTGCAAACGAACCCAGAGACCTCCGCAGTTGTCATTGTATTTGAATTTGTATCTATATCTTTGGCTTTAGCTTTAGCTTTAACTATAGATTCTGCCTGTTGGCTTGACACAGTTTGCGAGGTTTTAGAATGCAAACAAATATTTGAATATCGAAATGACACACATGCCGAACGATGGCCTATTAAAACCGCTCACCGACTTCCTCCTAACGGTGCGCCACTTGAGATATCGCCATCCGGCATGTTCCACGATATTGATAAGCGAGAGCAACAAACTCCTCACATAACCCGGAGTGAACTGTAAACTTTGTCCGACAACTTTTGCCAAACATTTACTCAGATTCTTATGAGAATGAAATAATTCTTGGGAATTGGACAACAATATTTTGGCAGTAATCTAAACGGGTGATAACAATTAGAGCAAAATTCTTGCCAGCTCCAATTACTCAAACAGCATTATGAGTGGGAGAAGGAGAAGGAGGAGTAGGGGTGGGTAGGGGTGAGTGGTCTTCTGACTAAGATGGCTTAATCAATCGTTAGCCATCGGTACAGTAAATGAGTTGAAAGACTTCTTATTCACACGCCAAAGTGGATGCCGATTGCAGACTTCCTACTGTCCAGCAACAACTTAAAGCTTTTTCAAGATCCAAAATTTATATAATTTTGTATTTATCAGATTCACTTGCCATTGTTGGAAAAATTGTATAATCCACTTGGAGTCGTTGATTGAACGCGGCGAGGCGTCAATTATGGACACAAAACGACAAAAGCCTGCTCGTCAATTTATCGCCAGAGAATCGGAATGGGAATTGGATTCGGAATCAAAATTGATGAATGAATGCAACTGGAAAGTAGCAAGTGCGACTGAAATGCATGAAAACGAACATGATTGGGGGAAATGGGAAATGGGAAAAGTGAGACGAGTGCAGTTCGCTGCGCTTTCGATGATTGTCCCCCAATATCCGTACTCTTGGTGAATTGTATTGTGTGACGAACAAATTTGATGACCTCCGTAATAATGATAATGATAATAATAATAAAAAATAATAATAATTTTATTGTGACGTAAGAGAGTTGCATAAATATTTTTGGTTACTTGGCATGACTATCTTTTGGCCTACTCCCCAAAGTCCAAAGACCCACAAGCTGCTTATTCCATAAGCACAAGCATAATCAGTGACCCCATTTGGAGGATTCTTTGATTGTTATCTCGCATTTAATTAGGCGTGCGTTGAGGTAATGCTCCGCTCTGCTCTGCTCATAGAAGTACTTGATAGTAACAGATAGTTGTAGCTGGTTTTCTGTTTTTACCACTTTGGTCATTAGAAAGCTGCGTGGTTCTTTAAAACTGGCAATAAACGATCAGTGAGAGAAGAGTGTTTAGATAGTCTCTCTTTAGTTTTTCTTTAGTTTGATCAATGCACCTGGTGGTCTGCAATTTGGCAAGGCAATTCGGATGGAGTTGAGGCAAGCATTGGGCATTAGAATATCATTTGGATGCACTCTTAGTATGAGTAATTGCATTTTATTACTTCCGACAGGCGAGCAGCAGTCTCAGAAGAACAACCAGTATCCCAGTACCAAGAATGAAGAATCATCTAAAGCTTAGAATTGCTAAACAATGTGGATAGTAGTTAGAAAAAGCTTCTGCCACTGAAGAAAGTTTTTTAAGAGAGTTGAAGCTCTGTAAATGGAAGAGTTGGTTGTAATTTAAGAGTCTAATGACGTTGCAATTACTGTTAGTATTCTCATTCTCTGCAGTTTCTTTTTCTCTATGTTTTCTCTTTCCTTCTCTGCGCGCCGCATGGCCTTCACTACAGAATATTCTTCTGTATGTTAGAACGCGACGACAATGACTTCGGGTATGAACGGTTACACATTTTCATATACGAAGAATGCGAAACTAAACGGAATATTTGCATTAATAAATGCAACTATGTCACGCCCAAGACAGGGGCTTCAGTGTCAGTGACTTCCGCTTGACTCGTTGCAAATAAAAATTTCATCCCGAAAATGGTTCAAATGTTTGTTCTCTTTTTTATTATTATTATTTTTTTTTTTTTTTTTTTTTTTGTTAACCAACAGCGACAGTGGCTCGACATCAATCCGCGCAATGTCAAGCAAACAAAACAGCAGGAGGCCAGAGAAGAAGGCCAGATCAGGAATCATCATCAGATACGAGAGTTGATACAATACTTTAAGCATATTCTGATGTAGAATTGTTAGAACAGTTAAAACTTACCTCGGTTTAGGAATTGCCATTCACTTGGTTGTTGAGATCAGATCATGGCTGGTTTGGCCACAAAATCATAATCATGTCAACAAATTAGACTGACATGAAGCATACGTGCCCCAACTAGCAGATGAGTAGGATCTGACCATAGTATACATAGATTTCAAGAAGATCAGCAGTAAAGTCAATGCCGCCTGGACATCCTCATGTCTACTGACTCAACCTCTCTATTGCTATCTCACTTGCTCTCGCTTTAGATCTAGAGAAAGCCGCTTCATCTTCCATTTTGGAACTGGAATGGCCATGGGTGAATGTCTCCAAGTGCGGACAGACAATGCGCATGTCATCTTTC
The DNA here is from genome assembly GCA_018150375.1 of Drosophila sturtevanti. NCBI lineage: Eukaryota > Metazoa > Arthropoda > Insecta > Diptera > Drosophilidae > Drosophila > Drosophila sturtevanti. The sequence continues at coordinate 4,820,467 of JAECWJ010000408.1, read as the reverse complement.
AGTTCGACAACGGCCATTGCTCATGAACCGTTGGCCAATTCGTGCGACAAAACTCTTGATAGCTAGCTAAAAATTTCTCACTCCCGGAAAACTTTTGTCATCTCACAGACACATTTCCCAAATGTACAGAATTCTATGGCAATTAACTTTTGCCTTGGCCGCACACAGCCTCAGCGGCAGAGACAGAGCACTGCAGCCGGCAGAATGACGAAATATTTTTTTACAATTTTCTGTGTTTTTCTTCTTTTTTTTTTCTTTCAAAACTCAATTCTCATTCCAGGGAGTGAGATATTGTGGTATCATAGACAAAGTTAAAGTTAACATTGGAGCCATGGGGAATTGAAATTGGGGATATTCTTAACTATTTAGCTGGCCAACATGATTTAGGTCACTTGGCTTGGCTTGGGTCAGGCAACGGTTATGAAACAATTGCAAACAATTAACTCCAAGTTGTGCAGATTATCAACAAGACTCTAGTGGTTATAGTCGCGCCATCATCATTGTCATTGAAATTGTTGTTGTCGTTGTCGCCAGTATTATTACAATTTGTCTAACTGATTTTGTAATTTATGCCACCCAGCAGGGGAAAAACTTTCGCTAAAATATCTCTCCACACCAGTCGATGGCGGCTCATAAATACGCCTTCAAATTGAGAGAAGAAAAAAAAAAAAGAAAAAACAAAAACCAGCCAATAAAGATTCAAGAATTGATGGAGCCTTTAAGCGGCTCGTGGCATTTGCCATGGTATACAAACAAAGGCCATATTTGTTGGCATTTTCTCGCGCCCTGCGGTTGCCATTGAAAAGAGCCTTCCTCATGACAGTTCAACGAATGCTTCTTCACCTTTCCTTTCTTTTAAAGAAAAAGAAATTTAAATCTTTCTAGCTCTTAACTATAACAATTTAAAAAGAGCATATATATAATATTGAAATATACTAAGTAAAATATAAACTCATATCTAATAAGTAAGAAAGATCTATCAATACCGTCTTAAAGGGCACAATCCTTAACATCTTCCGCCCCCCTTCTATCAGTAGGTTATTTCTAGGTGTCTGTAGGGTCAGAGACAAAATACATTGGCAACATCATGGAAAGTAATGAGATATGTCCAACTGATATATGGCAAACTCTTGGGGCTGACAAAATGAGCAACCAAGCCATAAATATTCACTCCAATACCAACAAACAAACCGAAACCACAAAATTCGCCGTTGCAAAGTGATTTTCTCGCACTTATTCTCAATGGCCTAGACATCGACTTGATAAATTAACACTCTGCACATGCCATTTGTTTATTTGGCTAAATAAATCGCCATCGAACTTGAATTTGAATTTGAATTCGATTTTTCCTATTGAAATTGTAAGCTACTGCGGCAGCAATTGAAAATCAAATGAACATTGAACATTTTCAATCCTCCATAGTCAATTTATGTATGTGGCTAAAAAAAAAAAAAACTGTTGCCTCTGCGGCTACAATTCTACAATTTCTGTATTTTAGCCAGTTCGATGGGAGTTTGAGTTAGTTTATTGGCCCACTAAGGCAACTGACCCACAACATTAAATTGTAATTTGAGTGGAGCCAACATTTTTAGTTGAAAATCTTGTACAATTTCTTTTGGGTTAGGCCTATATATATGTATGTATATATATATATATATATATATATACACACGAGTGTCTGTCTGTAAGTTAGCGGAATTGAAGTTGAACAAGAACATTGGAGTAATTAGGACTTCCAACTGTGACTTTTCACGCCCCAGTGCGGTATGTTTGCATACGCGAAGATAGAACGGTATCCAATGTTGGCATAGGCACGCGTTTTACATTTCGGGTTACATGCTCCTCCAATGCTGTTGGGGTTATGGTGGGGGGGGGGCCATGGCAATGGATAAAAATCAATTTGCTAGAAAACAATTGCATAATCGTTGAATATGAGCACATTTCCAGCTGACCAAATTGGCACCCGAACAGGGAACCCAACTGTCCAATTCCAATTCGATTAGTGCGGAAATCAATCAGCTGCACATGAGGAAAACTAGAGATAGCACGAGACAGAGATACAGAGTAAGCGAGAAAGAGAGATATCTCTGTGATTTAACGCATATTACACATAATGCATTTTCCATGCCATGCAGAAGAAAAAGAACCGCAAAGCCACTAACGATCCAACTACCAAGCGATCAGCCAACAAACCAACCAGCCAGCCAACCAACCTCCTATTGCCTTAGTATCGATCACCATTGTGATGATGATCATGGCTTCAATCAGTTTTAGATTTTCCATCTCTTTTGAATGTTTAGCCGCTTTTCAGCGATTGCTTTTCCGTGCGTGCTTTAACCGAATGGCGTTATTTTTTAATTCTTATCCATTATGTTTTCATGATGATTTGTGAACGCATGTGCCCACCATATACGAGCATATGCCGTACATAGTTTTGTATATCTTGGCTTGGATGGGTATAGGTTTTTTTTTTCTTATTTTTTTTTTTCGGTTGGCATTTTTTATATGTCACAATGTTGCAACAATTCATAAAAATTATGAAAAAATAGCCACCCAGATTGGTCTCCAAGGGCTGCCGCCATTGTCAAACGGTAGCCGCAGATGCAGCGTTGACATTACCGCGGACATTGTCAAGCCGAGCACTTTATTTGCTGCGCGTTTGACATAAACATTTGCCCAGCGGACAACTGAATGGCTACGGCCCCTCTTTAGTTCCTTATAAGTTCGGCGCGACACGCCGCCAAACAGACAGACAAACAGACAGACAGACAGACAGACAGACAGACAGACAGACAGACAAACAGACGAAAAGACGAACGGACCAACAGGCCAACAAGTATAGGCAACAACTCCAAGGAGAAGCCGCTGTCTTCTTGTCTCCGGGAGCTGGCAATTTTTGAAATACGCATTGCTGAATTTATGTTATGCGTGCCGCAGCGGCAGCAGACGCAGTCACTCCACCAAGGAAGAGGACGCAACTAGTTCCTAGTGACAAAAACAAATGGAATGGAAGAGAAAAAAAAAAGCAAGCAGCACTGAAAGTGTCCAATGACTTTCGCTATGCGCCTGGCTCCTTCCTATGGACTCCAGCTATGAGGCTGTTCTCTAAATTTGGATGGTCATGTCGGTGACAGCGTTTTTACTTGGCCAACTATGAACACGTTGGTTAAGGCCAACTTGCGCCAAGTTCAAAGCATCAGATTTGCGATAATATAAAACATTTTTCCTTTCAAATTGTTTTTGCTGTTAAACTTGGCCTTTAGATAATTATAATTAGAAATCATTATAAATAATAATATGAATTATGCAGCATGTTTATTTTAGGATGAGTTTAATAATGCAATCGATTGCGCCTATCGCAAGGCAGTTGAATACGTTAAATTTTTACCCAAAGGTAAACATACGTATGTGTATAAAAAAGGCCAAGTTAATACAGTTTAAGCGGCTTTAAGTTAAATCATCGCTAAAGGGTTTATGATTTCTCTTAAGACCAGGTTTTTTCATTTACAAATTTACATTAATACACGTTTTGAAGTGCCCATCGAAGATCGGTCATTATCATTTAATATATTCGCTTTTATTTAATTTTTTAACCAATAATTTATTGTAGGAAGTAAACCTAGTGTCTTAATTGAGTATTGCTTGGGTATGGCATATTTAATGAAAATCATATCACGATATATTGTATATTATTCATATATTACTGAAATTATTTGTTTACCCAAAATTTACGAAAGTCAACCATTATGAATAGGAAAACATAAGTATTTGAAGTTACTATACTTTCTATTTGGAAAAGACTATATTTGCTTTAATAAAACCATTTTTGTTAACAGATTTAATCAAATGCATATATATATTACATCTTTAAGGTTTAAACACTTTATAAACTTTCCTGAAAAACAAACAAATAATTCCTTCAGAAATCCATTTTCGTTAGATGGATGCTCTACTTACTAAGAGCTATATATGTATATGCCAATGAATCTTACCAGTGTTGAATCGATGCATATATATATAAATTTCTATTAGTTATTGCGGTGATTGAGAAAGATATACATATACATAGAATATACAAAGTCGGAGAAACTTTTTTCTAAGCGTTGAAAATTTCTGACTAATGTATCATTTTTCCAAGTTAATACAAAATATTAAAGACTTATGAATCAAATCTATCTGTAAAACTCTCCTAATAAACTAGCCTTAGAAGTTGGCATGTTTATATATCCCCATAGTTCATTTAATATTAGGTTAAAGCTAAGCTTATTTAAAACTTTAAATAAATTTACTTTTGCTTTTATTTTTTTTTGTTTTTCACACAAGTGTGGTAAGTGGTTAAACTTGGCCCAATCGTTGTTCCCTTTGTGAATGTTTCATTTGCTTATGTAGGTGAAATCCAAGTTAATGAAGTTGTTTACTTGCAATTCGTTGCCTCCTTTTTTTATTTTTTGCTCACAAACCCAATTAATTTGTCACTTTTACTGGCTCGTTGTTTTTTTTCTTTCCTTCACTTGGCTTTTACTTACATACAATCAATTCGGTTTCACTTGGCCAATTTTCAGACAACTTTTTGCTTTTTTTTTTGTTCTCTTGTAGGTGAGGTTGCTAAATGCTACTCTTGATTGATTAGCATCAACGTTGATTAGACCAAAATCAACAATCAGTCCAAGAGTGTATAGCCTAAAGGGCCCACTTGGGGTTTGGCGCTTTGGCCTTGTTAGGTCCAATCAGGCCGATGGCAAATCAATTGACACATCGACAGGTAAATTTCCCCCCTCCGCCCCTCGCTTTCAAGATGAAGGCAGGGAAAACAAATAAGAAGAAAAGTCTATACGGATATTTTCTAATACGTTTTATTTACTCTTTTTTTATAGCATCTGAAGTTTGTCTCTTGTTACATATTATTTATAGTTTTTTGTTGTTGTTGTTATTAATTGCATTTTACCTAGCATAAATAAGTATTAAGATTTTATGTATTTAGACAGTCAAACCTCTTAAATGAGCATTTTGGCCAGTGTCAGTCATTCTGTCATTCAGTCTCAGAGCTCATTTAAGAGGTTTGAATGGTTTCCACTACGACTAAGGAGTTTTTCTTAGTTTTCTTTTTGTTTTGTTTTGTTTTGTTTAAGTTTTAGTTTTCTTGAGTCTTAAATTGATAGTATGTAGACATATTTAGAGTAGTCTTAGTAGTAAGTCTTATAGAGGGACACCTAGATGGTATATGAGCAATATATAGATATTAAGCTACAGTTATTGAAGGGCTCTTCTCCATCAGTCATTGACTTTTTATCGTGTGGGTTGACGTATGATATAAATAGATGTTGTTATTATTATTATTATTATTGGTGTTCTATTACAAAAGCAAATCCAGCTTTGTCCGCAATGACTTTCAACTGCATCCATCTTATAGGGGAGAGAGCCTTTTCTCGTACAGCTACTAACTAGATTATGAGCGGTGCTAAGTTTTTTAAGAGCTATAAGAATTTCATGCTAGTTTGCTTCTCCTTCTTCTCCATCTTCCTCCTCCTTCACTTCTTCTCCCATCCACCTTCTCCAATACTCTGTTTAGTTTCCTTGCCTTTCTTTTAGCCTGGGTTCCGCATCTCGTTTATCGCTTATGTAACGCGCGCTTTTGTATATTGTCCCAAACAGCAATGACCGTCAGTTGGAGCAGCAAAAATAGCGCACCGGCAATTATAAAGCCTGTGGTGGAAAATAGAGTTGTAAAAACCTTGCCCAAGATATTTACGAGCTAATTTAATTAGCTGGGCACTCAGTCGGGAAGTTCAGTCTCGACAGGCACGCGATTAGTGCAAATCAATTCGCCATGCTTTGCAAGATACCAAAATCACATAGACCCAAGATCCAAACTGGATTGCCACTGTGCTACACGCTTGCTGAGTGCCCATTCAAATGCAACCTGCAACCTGCAATCGGGATGGAGTGTGGGGGGGATGGGGTGAAACCAACTTACCATAGCCGTTTATACAAGTGTCCATTTTGGTGCCCAGTTCCAGTTGCAATTTGCCCATGCCATCGGTGGGCTCGATGGTCTTGCCGGCATCGGCGCCATTGAAGGCAAACTTATCGGTGATTTGTATCGATTGCACTAGCAAAATGTTCTCATCGGTCGCCGCCTGATGACTCACATCACGTTTTTGGCGTTCCGAATTAATGGCCAGCTCAACTGTGAAGAGGTAGCAAGCAGAAGGAGTAACAAGAAATGAAATATGTTCTGTGGGAGCCATTCTCAATGAGCCAGGGCTGGAGACAGAAAATGACCTTAAGTGCATAATGATCATTAATTGGTTATAATTAAGACCCAAAGGATTACTTTCGACTTTTTTTTTTTTTGAATCATCTTTCATATTAAGTTTAAGGAAATTACTGTCCATATTCTGTAGCCCTGGTGGAAAACCGTTTACTTACCGCCATCGGTGCCATTCAACACCGAACGCTTGCGCCTTCCATAAGATAGCAGGGACTTCACTTCGCCATTCTCATCATTGTCGCAGATAACCGGTTCACAGCGCGGTATGCAGGGCGTTACCAAGGCGCGGAATTGCACCAGCTCCGAGGAGGGGAATTTGAAGGCGTCGAACTGTGAGAGCAGCACCTTGCGATTGCTGACCATCTTTTGCATTGCACTCATAATGTACTGATCCGTGGGACAGCCGTTGGCGTCGATAAGCGTGATCTCTGCACTGTCGGTACCATCCATGGCCACCAATTCGCGGACAAAGATCTCGTATGGACTATTGGCATCCACAATTTCAAATCGCAGTGCAAGTGGGTCTCCGACCTCCGCAATGCGTTTCATATCACTGCCGTCGCGGGCGGTAATCTTCATGATAACATTCGGTGAATCAACAATGATCTCCTCACTAAGAGTGGACTCAATTTCTCCAGTAACACCCAAATCCACATTGTTCACCACAGTCTTATTGGTTAAATCATACTGGCAGGACACAGCCAATCCCAAATCGGAGGAGGTCACAATCATGTCATGATGCTGGATGACAATGTCATTCATATAACGTCCATAAGCACTCTGGCGAACATTGCACTCGAGATCATTGTAACGCATGCGTAAATCAAATTCCAACGAGTTGTTCACATTGACGGCACAAGATTTGGGTGCGCCCTTGGCATAGACCTTACCATCGAAGAGTTTCGATGTGCGAATCTTTGTGATCATCTCACCAGATCGACAATCGATCGAGACATTGTAACAAGCCGACTGTTCATAGGTAGCCGCTTCCTCAATGCTCAGATAGGGTTCCGATAGGTCAGTTAGAGTCGCTCGGCTATGGTGCGAAAGACGGCAGACATGTTCACCAGTTTCGCTATAGTCATAGGAGTGGCAGCGGAAGGGAGCCGTCAGGCAAAGGTCGCGACAATCATCAATACTTTGTACATTCTGATGCACCGAATCGACCGTCTTTAGAATGCGACCTGAGATGCGCTTGAACTCACACAGCTTGCTAGGTTCCTCGGCACAGTTGTTCTCCAAATAGTCGGCGCCATCGTAGGCCGCAATGTTTGCCTCATCTGACAGCGTAATGCGATCCATGTCCGAGAGCTCACATAGGCCAGAGTGCGCATAGTAGTTTGCCGATCTTTAGCAAGCAAGAATGAGTATGAGAGAGAGAGGGGAGAGAGAAAAGAGAGAGAGAGAGAGAGGAATAGGAAACGAGATAGAGAATGGACTTTTCTGGCTTGGCGGATTGTTGTAACGGGACCAGCACTTACCGACAGGTGAACTCCGTTTCGCCCAAGCACAATTCGATGCAGTCGCGTCGCGTGGCTACACTTTGGCTGGCCTTGGCTCGCTCTGGCAGACGGTAGCCCTGCACGCGATCAATGCACCAAGCCTTGGAACAGGGACGCACACCAAAGCATGATTTCTGTGCGTAGACGGTAAAAACGGGATACTGCGAACGCGAAAGTGAACCTATACCGATCCCGATCGCGAAGAGAGAATGTAAAGAGTACAATGAAGGGTTAAAACGGATTTACAGGCAGGCAATCTAGAAGCCAAGGAAGATCGTGATCGTGGCCCACTCACCTGGCAGCTGATCGGCGGTGCTACGGAACATGACACAAAGGCCCGTCTCATAATTAACAGCACTGCAAGATTCATTACCCTGGCAAGCCTCCAAGCAGTCGGTCAGCATCAGAGTACCAGGCAGCGTTTCCAATTGTTTCGATGGTGCAGACAGCACGTACCTGTATGGCATTGGGGGATTAGATAAAGTGACGCACATAAATTTTCATGTATACGTCCAATGCAACAGGTTTCCAACTCTACACGGTCAAGTGGGTGGCTTAAACACTTCTGTCCAAGGAATGTTCTAACTCTTCCTATTCAATTTCACAGTAAATACTAAAATATTTTTATCCTTTGGCAATTTCTTAAAATAATTATGTTTGAGCTACCCTCGCAAAGGAAAGGCTATAGCATTTATTTTACTTTACGATGTGCGAACAGACGATGCCGCGTAATTTATATGCCAGTTGATGGCAATGTTGTACTGGCTGCCCCCATACCTAATTGCCACAATTAAGATTTATGAGGATCGTCGAGGTGACGGTGACGGTGACGGTGACACTTACCCTGTTATAAGCTCAAAGCCAATCATATCCGGCTCGCAATCCTCATCGATCAGGGCGCCCAATGGCGTTGCTGTTGGAGCCAAAGTCAATGCCAGATCATCGACTTTGCTCTCAGCATTGGCAGGTGCTGCTGCTTCCGCTGGTTCGTTTGATAGCAGCGTCAACGGTTTTGGTAGCTCGCTTCCGTTGGCTGGCGGCGATGTTGCTACGGTTCCCGCTGTTGCTGCTGCTGCTGCTGCTGGTGCAGTTGATGTTACTGTTGCTGCTGCTGCTGCTGCCGGTATGGGTGTTGCATTGTTGCGCGGAAATGTCTTGAACGGTTTTACCGGCCGCTTGGGCAATAGCTTGCGTGTTGCCTCCGCGCTATCCGCATCCACCAGCAACAGCACTAGAGCCAGTAGCAATGCCATGGCCGTTGTTGTCGTAGTCATGCTGACTCGTCGTCTCTTTGTCATTGACCGTGGTGTCTGCATTTGCATTTTGTTGCTGGTGTTTGTCTGCAAAAATGAAGAAATGAACAAATGAATAAATGATTTGGTAGCATGGTTTTTAATTAGCATTTCAGTTGCCTTTCATGCTTATCTCGTAATTAATTGCAGTTGCGGTTACAGTTAAACCTTAATAATGGGTTTAAGGTAGCGATCTTGGCAAGCCCACGAAATTGCACTTTGATTAATTGCAAAAAAATTACAAAGTAATCGCGTCTAATGCAAAATCAATTTAGTTGATGATGCCGTGAGGCAAAACCTAAGCCTAACCTGCATCTGACCGACTCACGCACATGCCTTGGAATTCAAATGATGGCACTTAGCCACGAAGCACGCAAAGAAGAACCCAAAAAGAGGGGGAGTGAGGTGAGGTAAAATTGATTGGAAATTGATGATTTGACCATCATCATTATTATCATCATCACAATATTACCAATACAATAATTGAAGGTTGAAAATTCTTTTTAATAGATCTCACTTTGCTTTGAGTGTACCGACAAATTTATTTGACATTTTGGTTATCAAAGAAGGCAAAACAATTTAATTATTCGAATTCTGGTTTACATGCTGGACAAAGAACCAACCAACCTGAATGATACGTTTGCCCCACTCAAATTACAATTTAATGTTGTGGGTCAGTTGCCTTAGTGGGCCAATAAAGTAATCTGAATGCTCTGTGGTTGCAACATGGCTATCGGTTGTAATGCACATAAATTTCCATTTGGCATCTTAGTGGCTCCTGCTGTGGCCTCCAGGCATTTCTATTTCAATTCAATGGAGATTTATGTATATATAAATATATATATATATTTGGATATGTGTGTTCATTTATCAGTCGTAGAAAGACTTGTTTGAAATCTTTTCCTCTTTTTTTTGTATTTTATGTTTATTTTTTGCATATTTACAGTCAATTCGAGCAGTTAGTTAAACTGTTGTTTTATGAAGTGTTTACAATTCCCAGTTCCATCTTTATTTTAATTAAGACCATTAAAGTGAAATTTTTAGTAGTTGAACATTATGATCACACCTCATAATGTCAACTTTATTAGCATAGGCACACACATGAAGAGAGATTTTTAAATATACGGGCTAATCCCACAGCAGTTGCCAATGCTATAAAATTTTCTTATGACACCGATTCTCTAAGATATGGATCAACGTATTTCTTTTAAAGCATTTTAATTAAAATGGCAACTAATCAAAGACTCTACCATTGGCAGTGGTCAAGAGAATGACATAACTGCCAAGTGGTGGCTTATCTCAATTGAAGCGCAAGTCACTCTAACTGTAAGCAATGTGGTAGCATCAGCATCATCAGATGCAGGTAGCCAGTTAGCTATCTTTATTTCTTTTTTTTTTTTTCAACTCTCTGGCTGAATATCTAGCTAGCTGGTTAGTTGGCTGGCTGGCTGGCTGGCTGGCAATTTAAAGTGCACCCGCTGGCCATTGGCAAAAAGGAGCTGACCCACATTCTGGCTAGTCAAAGTTATTTCTATAGAAATTCTTCCTATTCTTGTTTGGCAATTTGCGGCAAATTTTTCAAGCCCATACCATGCGACAAATCTTCAATTAATGGGCGGAGAAAATTTCTCAAATGCTCTGCAATCCAAGAATATCAAAAGACTTAAGCGACAAACTTGTTTCGGCTATTCAATAGATTTGAACAAAAAAAAATTTCATATTATATTATCTGATATGTATATATGAAAGAAAAAAAAGAAGCCCAAGGAAAATCTCAAATGAAAACTTTTGATTTCATACAAAACGAAAAAAAAAAAAAAAAAAACCTAACGGCAAATTCACTGGATTCATTTGAAAGACATTTCAAAATGTAATCTATTCACCCCAACTCCAGACCAAAAAAAAAAAAAAAAAAAAAAGAAACATAATTTTTTCAGCTCACGCGCCATACTAATTCATTTACAACCACCGCCGTTGAGATATCTAACTGTGAACGCATTTCTAATAATGAAAATCAACATAGATCACTGCACAAAGCAGCTCAAAACTATACTAGACTAAGCTTTCATGGCATACTAATGAGAAATGATGGTGTGGAATTTAGAAAATCTTAGTAACATAATGGATCGTAATATGAGGATTAGGCAATTGAATTCAGTTGGACACGTAGTTAACAGATTTTTCATTCAGCAGATGCAAAGTAGAAGTTGATGCAAAATAATCCATATATATGGAAGGAAAATGTAGTAGATGTAGAAGGAAAATGTAGTAGATTGTAGTTTGCTAACTAAAATAAATTAGTTATATTATATATATATTCCAGATAAAAAACTTTAGTAACTATAATCTGTCTTAATTGCTGTTTTTTTTTTATGGTTAATCGTCCATTCTCTGACATTAAATTATTATTAGGGGGTAAATAAAAGTTTGTTAATTGCTTTTAAAATTTGTTCGCACATTTGGGAGTTGACAAAAGTTGTTTCCGGGACTTGTTCTTTGTTTTATTTGATCCGTTGATCGTTAGACTGATAGTTCGATAGATCGATTGTCTATACATTCACCCAAAGCTTTCTCTAAATACTAAATTGTCTATTTTCGTTTAATTGATGGCCATGTGGACATCCTGTTTGGCTGACAACTGACACGTTGTGAGAAGACATTGCACACATTTTGGACAGTAACTAGTTTTGAGACTTTTGTTTTAGGCATTTAACTATTTTTTTTTTTTTTTTTTTTTTACCTTTGTGTACAGTAAGTGGATTATTGCACTTTAAAATCTAGTATTAATTATATAATTTTTACGGCACAAAACGAATCTTGCAGGATTAATTATTAAAAAATTATTTATCGTTGTTGGTCTATATATTTATTTAATTTTGATTTTTAATTTTTTTTTTTTTTTGTCTTGACTTATTCACGCAAACCGATATTTATCCCGACGAACCGTTTATGCGTCGGTCTGCACTGTCGAAAGTGGAGCGCTTAACTGCCTTGCATATGTCTCGGCAATAGGTTCTTATGGGAACTTCTTTAACGCGACTCAAACGAAAATTTGGTTTTGGGAAATTATATTTTCTCTCAAAGTTCGTTAGTTTGTATGATTGCTCTAGCGGTGGCTGCGACTGCCAGTTCGAGCACCTTGACACTGAATGTTGTCTGCGAAGGCCGCGGAAAATGTTTTCAGCTACCACCACAAGAAGTCAGACGATGCCGATGCCAATGCCAGTACCGATGCCGATGCCTATGCCTATGCCTATGCCGACGCCAACGTTGGCAGCACCAACTGACTGACTAACTAACGTTTTCTCTCTTTGGCATTTACCAAGCAAACCGGTAAAAGCAACGAAGCTAACGCTCAGCAACTACTCTTTGCTAGCTCTCTTTTGTCCATACTCTTCTTCCAAATGAACTTTCTTCTGTGACAGAAGCTTTTCTAACCACTAACCACTATCCACATTGTTTAACAATTCTAAGCTTTAGATGATTCTTCATTCTTGGTACTGGGATACTGGTTGTTCTTCTGAGACTGCTGCTCGCCTGTCGGAAGTAATAAAATGCAATTACTCATACTAAGAGTGCATCCAAATGATATTCTAATGCCCAATGCTTGCCTCAACTCCATCCGAATTGCCTTGCCAAATTGCAGACCACCAGGTGCATTGATCAAACTAAAGAAAAACTAAAGAGAGACCATCTAAACACTCTTTTCTCACTGATCGTTTATTGCCAGTTTTAAAGAACCACGCAGCTTTCTAATGACCAAAGTGGTAAAAACAGAAAACCAGCTACAACTATCTGGTACTATCAAGTACTTCTATGAGCAGAGCAGAGCAGAGCGGAGCATTACCTCAACGCACGCCTAATTAAATGCGAGATAACAATCAAAGAATCCTCCAAATGGGGTCACTGCTTATGCTTCTGCTTATGGAATAAGCAGCTTGTGGATCTTTGGACTTTGGGGAGTAGGCCAAAAGATAGTCATGCCAAGTAACCAAAAATATTTATGCAACTCTCTTACGTCACAATAAAATTATTATTATTTTTTATTATTATTATCATTATCATTATTACGGAGGTCATCAAATTTGTTCGTCACACAATACAATTAACCAAGAGTACGGATATTGGGGGACAATCATCGAAAGCGCAGCGAACTGCACTCGTCTCACTTTTCCCATTTCCCATTTCCCCCCAATCATGTTCGTTTTCATGCATTTCAGTCGCACTTGCTACTTTCCAGTTGCATTCATTCATCAATTTTGATTCCGAATCCAATTCCCATTCCGATTCTCTGGCGATAAATTGACGAGGAGGCTTTTGTCGTTTTGTGTCCATAATTGACGCCTCGCCGCGTTCAATCAACGACTCCAAGTGGATTATACAATTTTTCCAACAATGGCAAGTGAATCTGATAAATACAAAATTATATAAATTTTGGATCTTGAAAAAGCTTTAAGTTGTTGCTGGACAGTAGGAAGTCTGCAATCGGCATCCACTTTGGCGTGTGAATAAGAAGTCTTTCAACTCATTCACTGTACCGATGGCTAACGATTGATTAAGCCATCTCAGTCAGAAGACCACTCACCCCTACCCACCAGTACTCCTCCTTCTCCTTCTCCCACTCATAATGCTATTTGAGTAATTGGAGCTGGCAAGAATTTTGCTCTAATTGTTATCACCCGTTTAGATCACTGCCAAAATATTGTTGTCCAATTCCCAAGAATTATTTCATTCTCATAAGAATCTGAGTAAATGTTTGGCAAAAGTTGTTGGACAAAGTTTACAGTTCACTCCGGGTTAAGTGAGGAGTTTGTTGCTCTCGCTTATCAATATCGTGGAACATGCCGGATGGCGATATCTCAAGTGGCGCACCGTTAGGAGGAAGTCAGTGAGCGGTTTTAATAGGCCATCGTTCGGCATGTGTGTCATTTCGATATTCAAATATTTGTTTGCATTCTAAAACCTCGCAAACTGTGTCAAGCCAACAGGCAGAATCTATAGTTAAAGCTAAAGCTAAAGCCAAAGATATAGATACAAATACAAATACAATGACAACTGCGGAGGTCTCTGGGTTCGTTTGCAGAGCAAACGAATGGAACACCAATCTCCAATTTGTATTTGTGTCGCCCTGTTCTTGATGATGATTTTTTGTCAATTGAGTGACATGCAAATTTCCTTTCGATTTTTCACACATTCTCTGTCGGTCTATCGGTTAGTCGTTCTGTCGTTCTGTCGCTCTCACTGGCATTTACCAAACTCTGATTGCCGAGTGGGCTGTAGACTGTGGGTCGAGGTCGAGCAGAGTCGGTGTATCGGGTTTGGGAATGAGGAATAGGAGAGTGATCGCTGTTTATGTTTCCGGCAATCAATCGACTTAAATTCACTTTTGCAGCTCGTTCTGTTGTCTGTTGCCACAATTGTTTGCAAATTGATTGAGTCCGCCTATTTCTGTTTGTTTGTTTGTTTTTGCCTCGTTTCTGGTGTGGTTCATTCTTGTTGGCTGGTCATTAGAAATGGAGCGACACTCCTTTCCCCCTCACTACCCCTCCCTCCACACCTCCAGCTAAATTGCAAAGACATTTTACTTTCTCGTGAATGCAGTTTCAGAATTTTCAAGGGAAAGGAATCGATGGCATGCAAAGATACAAATGTGCGTCATCAATCTACCCGAAACATTCGAATCGAGGTTAAAAAGAAGTCCCGAATGCATCTTCATTTTTTTACCTTCATCTGCAATTAAGAACTGAAACCGAAATTAAGGAGAATTTTTTTAGCACCTTTACCAGACCTAATTGCTGATTAGCATCGAATGAAAGTGGCCATCATAAAGGAAGCCCAACTGGCGGATCATCTCATTTGAAAGTGACGGCCAGATTCGACCTAAATTTGCATAAAACGAAAGACTGAGGCGACGAACTTTGAAAGTGGTTCTCAATCGGTGGCGGCCCTTTGTTTAATGGCGTCTCTATTCGATTTATTTTGTTTCACTTTTCTACCCATTTTTTTCTTTTTTGTGGTACTTCTATAATTGCAGCTGTGTTGTCTTTTTGTTAAAGAACTTTCCATGCAAAAAACCGAGATATAAAAAACAATTCTTATGGAATTTTCACTCTTAATAAGTTTCTTGTTTGGTTTGTGCCACTGACTGACTGTCGACGCCTTCAACATTAACTCTAACGTGGTCGTGGTCTGGTCTCTGGCATAAAACTGTCAACGAGCGTTTAACCCAGTTAACGCCCTTAACCAGCAATGGACTTCCACTTGCTCTATGACAACAGCAACTCCAACTCCAACACCAACACCCAACACCCAACTTTCGATCCATTCGACACGAGACCCAAGCAAAAACGAGCAAGGTGTAAAAACAACAACTTGTCGAAGAGAGGAGGAGAGGAGGAGTGGAGAGGCGTGTGGAACACAAAGATAAGAAAAGCCACCAAACCAAAATGCCAGCAGTAAGGCAACTTGAGGTTGAGGTTGAGTGATGGCTCCACCTTGAATCAAGATCTCGATGCAGATCGGGGGCGGTGCGGAGGTGTTGATTGTAGCCAGCGGATATGGCGTTTCTAGAGGGTGGAAGAACACGAGAAGGAGAAGAACAGAGATGCAGTATGGTAGATTGAACGATGTCTGTCTGTCGCTGCTCATTGCACAAAGGAATTCTGAGCGCGGTGAAAGTAGTCGGATCCATCCATGCACAGCTTCAACATCAGAAGAGTCGACTATAGCAACTACAGCAACTGCTGCAACTTGTTGAAATTCTGGTCCCAATAATGACACTTAAGCGATGCACTTTTTTCGTAATATGAATTTTCCTGTTTGTTGCCGTTGGTCGTTGGTCGTTGGTCTCTACTTGTCTCGTCATCAATTATGGCCTCACAATTGTTCAGACATGGATTGGGATAGAGGGAGTGGGATGAGAAGAAGGATGGAGGACACCTGAGCTGCAACTCAATTGCCATCCAACATTCAACAGCCATCGGCAGCTTGCAGCTTCTAATTGCTGCACTTTTTGCTCCTACTCTATTCAAGGCTTAGGTTAGAGTCGAGGTTATCACCTTGTTGAGAAGAAGGAAGAAGGAACAATAGTAGAAACAAAAGCCACGTTTGGTATTATTGAAGGTGCCATATGAGATATGGAATGAATCGATTTATGATGACATCTGGCGAAAGATTGGAAAGTATTTCTCCATCTTTGGGCTCAACCCAATAATTACTTACTTTGGATCCATCTATCGAATTCCCATCCATAACTGTATGCAAAGAAAGAAAATTGGCACTTTCATATTCCCATCAACAATCGCTTCATTCCCCAATGCCGGACGCATTCACAAATTGATCGCATCTCAAGATCAGCGGCGATGATGCAATCTCTTGGCCATCGTTCTGTTTTGTTTTCCTTTTCTTTTTTTTTTTTTTTTGTTTTTTATTCTTAATTTACTATAGTATGTATCGTCTGAGATTATGGGCAACGTCATAACGATTTATGCTGAGACATGGACAAAGACAGCGGTATCTCCTCGAAAGTAAATTGACCAATATTTGCTCTGGGCGTTGGCTCACCAAGTCGTAAACTCGATGTTTCCTTTTGCCAGATACCAAAATGCAGTTGTCTTCATCAGCGGTTACTCCAACTGAAGGGGTGTGTCTATAACTAAAGGAGCCGGCACGATGAGTGCGACATGGAACATAAACCAATCAAGGCAACTGTCAATGGTGGTAACACCTGTTTCTCGTTCTGCATCTTCTCCATGTTCGATCAACTTTAGTAGGTTCGACCTTGAAACAAATTAAATCACATTTGATTTGATTTTCATATTAAAAGATTTTTTGGGTATTTATGATAAAAAAAATTGTGATAATAAAACATGACGGGAAACAAATCAGAGACATAAACAGGATCTGAGACGAAGTGAGTTCGATTAAAATTATTTCCCACAGGAAGTGTACCCTGCTGAAAGCATGCCAAAAATTATCCCCCGAGGACAAGACAACCTTGGACTGGCGACCAAAGCAAGTTTTAGCCCATAAACGATCACGATTATGACGATCATTGCCTCGATTATGGGACTACATTAGAGTTAGAGACCAATGACTGAAAGAAAGGAGCAGAGGCAAAGAGTTGGCCAAGTTTTGTCCCCACTAAAGTCGCAAACTTAAAGAGTTTAAATAAAATGTTGCCATTGGTTTTCACTGTGTATTGTGTTTTTGTAATGTAAGTGTCACCTTGTGGCTGTTGCCAGACCTGTTTAAAATAATAGAAATTATATTAAATGGGCATTTTGGGAGTCCAGACTTCGACTTCCGTGTTGGGTCTGCCCATGGACAATGGGCCATTTGCAATGGAATGGAATGGAGAATAATAGAAATAGGAATGCCATTGACAATGATCAGTTTAAGAAGTGATGCAATATCTATCTACCTAGCATTGCCTAGACTAGCCTAGTCAAACCTAATTTGGCTAGTTATTATACAACATCTGGCTAAGCATTTCACACATTAACACCTCGAGATTCGCACACAAGGTACTTTCACAGGCGTTAACCAACACACGTAATCGCTTCTTGTGGACACTTTGTAAGCAAATTCTTCTATCTTAAGCATCTTTTATGTATGGGTCTATGATGGATCACAGAGGATGACACGACATTTGGTATTGTTGCTTTACTTGCTGCTGCTGCTGTTGGTGTTGCTGTAATTGTTGTTGTTGAAGCTATTGCCCTGACTCTACCATCTACGTTCGTGCCCAGCAATTTAAGAGTTGAGTATTTAATGTTTCTGCGTCTTGTGGCAACTTGAGGCTAGCGACTGATTTATGACAGTGCGAAAGAGTGAAGTGAAGTAAAGAGACGAAATGGCGGATGGGAGATGGAGATGGAGGGGTAGCATTGGGGAGCAATTTGGAGGCGGGCGTGGCGCCCAGTCCGATATGGAAGCTGTGGCCTTAGCCTTGTCCGAGGCCCATTACGTGATGATGTAATAATTCTTCAAGTCGGTGGCATTTTTATTGCGGAAAATGTTGCATAAATCAAGGCAATAAAACGGATCCCCGTTGATCTCCACAATCAATGAGTTGAGATCGAAACAGGATGCCGGGAATTGGAATACTTCATTCGCATACAGAGGCAGTAATTTGCACTCAGGGAATAAGATTTTTCCTTGCCATTTCAAAAGGTTTTCCACAAGATTTTCAATTTGGCATCTTTTATAACTCATTTTGGCGTCGTCATTCGGAACAATTGGAATAGCGGGGTTTACTCTCAATTTAGAGTAATTTCTTCATCCCAAAGATGATTTCCGCGGCTCTTTAATCAATCCCAAGCCGGAGCCAGGTGTGATAATCAGCAACTGCAACTTGTACCTGCAACATTGTTGCCAATGGCAACCCACGCGATCCTCCACTTTTGGTATGAACATTGGCAACAAATGCTCTAACTAGATACCATCTCTCAGCGGCAGATGAGTTGATGATGGTATAAAAGATGATTCGGTTGGTGGGACGTGTTTCAGGTGCCAATTAGAAGTAGCAATCCCACGTAAAGGTCCACAGATCAAAGAAGGAATAATAAACAATACAGGAAGTCATTTGCATACACCGAATAATTGTACAATTGTTAATGTTTAGGCCTGGTCATAACTTCCAGATTGATCAGTAATTGCAAACATACATATTCATATACTATACTATATCTATATTACTCGAAATCATTTGACAAATTCTCAAAGTTCTTTTTGCTTGGCAACAGTATGGAAAGAATGATTCTTTGTCTTTCAGTTAAGTTCTAGTTCGTAGTCACGCTTTTTCCTCCACCCCCGCCTGCTATCGAGCACCTCCTACTCCGAATTACAAGGTGTAAGTAGGCCGACAGCGTGTGACGTGTTTGAAATGTCAAATTGGCCCTGAAAGCAGAATGTGTTGGATAACTTACTTTGTTTATTATACTCAATATAATTAATTTAATTTCAGCTCACAATGTAGCGAGGGGCGTGTCACTCGCCCACTCGCCCATTCGCCGACTCCAATAGTGTATCAAAGCGTGATCCACAGAAGATCTCTAAGAGCATTTGCATTTGGACTTCCTCCATAGCAGACATTGCGTGATTTGGCAACGGATTCTTAGCATTTCGAACACCTTTTTGGGTGTCCAACGAGAGAGGAGGAAGAGGGAAACGGAACATAGTCGTGGATTGAATAGATCGGTATTGGGCAAGGGAAAGAGGTGAAAGGGTCATGGTCTAGTACAGACCAAAGTACAAACAAAGCCACACAAAGTCAGAGAGCAAATTATTAGGCAGACAGACCAGGCGGAGCAGATGGGGGAAACTGCTTTTTGATGTTCGGTAATTGGCGGTTTGGCAGCACGCGAGGCGAAGCAGTCGGCGACCACTGGGCTGAGGCTGAGGCTGAGAAGCCAACATGGCTCTTCCGATTGCCGGCGCTCTAATCCCAATCCCAATCCCAATTCTAAACTCTCCAAATGGTAACGAGCCATTGGATTTCGGCGTGACGCGCTTTTAGTTTTTTTTTTTTCTTTCGGTTCTAGCGGATTCCCTCTCCCCTCACCCACTATCTTAAGAACGAGGGGAATACCCTCTAGTTTCTTAGTGGCTAACTAGAGTCTAGTTCCCGCTCTAGTTTGAATGTCTCCGTGTTGTCTTTGTTCTTTCTCTTCCAGTTGTATTGTCTGCCCATTTCATAATAATTGGCAGTTTACAAATGTTCTTTCGGTTTTGAATTTGATTTTGATTTTGTTTTTGTTTTTATTTTTATTTTTATTTTCATTTCTTTGACTCCGAGACACTTCGCGGTTTTTCCATAGTGGAGAATGGAGAATGGAGAGTGCGGAGTAGTAGAGTAGTAGAGAGTGAATGACATGGAGCTAGCGGTACTTTGTTCCGTTGAACTTTAGCCGCAGTTCCGACATTTTTGTGGTAAATCGGGAGCAGGCGTAGCTATCCGCCGCAAATAAAGTTTGCAGTTTATAGACGGGGAAAAACTAATTAGACAGTCAAAGTAAGTCAGTAGTTGGAGCAGTTGGAGTCGGAGTTGAAATTGGACAGGAGTTGGACAGACAGATTATTTAAATTGTACAATAAATTAAACACTTCTGGAATGGCTTATGTGGTTCTTTTTTGGCCAACTAATGAGTAAATGCAAAACTTAGATCTAACGGGAAAGCAACTTCACTCAACTCTGCGCACTTTCCATAACCATTCCCTTCCTCTTCCTCCACTTCATCTTATCATCCATCCTTGTAATGTGGGCGTTGTGGTAAGGTTGTTCGTGCGCCGCGGAATCGTTGGCAAACAGCCCACAATTGCCAGATTAGCATTTAAATTGTAGCTAAAAAACAAACCAAACTGCAACTCCAACTCTAGATTATTTTTCATTCTTATTTCACACCCTTTCATCCTCCCCCCCTAACCACAGCCACTCAACGCAAGCGTTTACCAAATGGAATTGTTGTCTTTTGTTTATATTTTTTGTTTTTGTTGCTCTTGTGGGATCGTGCAAGGCGTTCCCCTTACCACTAGCCCCCTCTTGCTAAACAATCCCTTGCCCCTCCCATTCCAGCTGATGTTATCAAACCACGGCCTGGGGCAGAAGTTGCAAGTTTTCCACTGTGTTCGGTGTGCCAAGGTAGCAATTTCAATATCAAAATTCTCTTGGCCTTTGGTCTACAACAAAGACTCCAAAAAGAACGGAGTTATCAACAGTTGCCAGGTCTAGTGTCTAGTGTCCAAGCAACGGTAAACCACCAACGCCTTCTTGGGTATATCAGTCCGATTCCCAATCCAAATCCGAATCCGAATTTAAACTCCATTTCCGTTTCTCTGACATCTGCCAGCGGTCCGAGTTTTTAACATTTTAATTCAAATTAATTAAAATTTTGCCACTCGGACACTGCCCGATGGCTGGCTGCTCGATCAGAGTGACCCAGTTTCAGGCCAAGCCATTGACATCTTGCTACTAGGTAACCCTGTAGCTTCCCCTACCCCACCGCCTCACCCTTCTTCTGATCCAATTTGACGACCAGAAATATCGCTCAAAAACCAACCCAATGATAAATTGTCAAACATTTAGAAAATGACTTCAGAAGTGTGGCAGGCCCGAGGCGGGGCTACCAATTGGCCCAATCCCAATCTCCATCTTCGCCTGCTTCTCTTCCCTTTCCTCCGTCTGGTCGGTGCGGTCATTATTCCAAAACGCTGCACAGAGCAATTAATTTACAGCCGAGTAGCCGGAGCCAAAGCCATGGCCAAAAGAAGTACCGTAAGCGTAGGTGGCTTGATGAGCTCCGCTGCCAACTGCCAACTGCCAACTGCCAACTGCTCTGCTGCTCTGTTGCTATTCCCAGTAACTTCGCCGCGCTTCAGCAGCCCTGTCAGCCCCTTGGCCATGCCCGCTAATTAATTGCGTACTCTGACTTGGACATGATAGAAGGTGAAGGCGGTGGCAGAGGTGAAGGTGGAGGTGGAGATGGAGGCGAATCGTGGTCTTGGTCGTCACACTGATTGACAGGAAATTATTATGACAGCGTCCGATCGACTTATAACTGTTTGCTTAGTGTTATTTTTAGCCATTTTTAGATCTCATTCGAATGATGCGAATTGGGTTGGTCGAGTTGGGATGGGTTCATTGGCATCCTGCGGTCAGTTTCCCGTTTGGTATGCTGTTGACCCGAAACCTCGCCTTAACGAGAGCGCAATCGAAAGTTTCCTTGTCTCTGTTAATGTCTCTGACTAACTTAGTCTCGATCTCGATGTGAATGGAAGGCTGAGTCACTCCACTAGGTTTTCCCGTCCACGCCAATGTTTTCTGCCCAATCATCTGACACTCGAGACTCGCACAACTCTAGACATTTGAGAGTGCGAAAAGCGTATGAAAAAGCAAATCAACTCAAAGAAGATGTGGACTGCAGATGGCAGCGATAGTACTGGTGCCCATGTCGACTAATTGCGGTTATAATATTAAAGTCGTCCGTCCACCTTCTCCTTCCTCCTCCTTGGTTAATACTCTCAAGTGGAGGCCGTTAACAGCCTCAACACGAAACCGAAAATATGAGGAACACGCAAACGGACCATGGTCAAGTGGCTCTTGTGAGGTGTCCGATCGAAACTGCAGTCACAGACGGATATGGTGATGGCGATGGAGATGGAGCCGGGTGTCAGGATAATTTGTTGTTCGAGTCTGTGGCTGGGGCTGTGGCTGAGGCTGTGGCTGAAGCTGAAGCCGCCGACGCCACGCAAATGAAAATGATCCGCTTGAAAATGATCTGCGGACATAATGAACTTTCTCGCTTTTGGGGAGAATTTGGAATGGTTAGAGAGATATGTTTGGGAATCGACACAGCTGGAATAGATGGAGAGGGAAAATAAAAAAGAGAAGCGCAACAATTATGCAGAATTTGGGTCATCTCTCGATCGCTGATGAGATTGCCTATAAAAACGGATGAGAATTCATAACAAATAATTGCGAATTAAATTCTCATTCTGTTTTCTATAAGAATAAAAGAAAATTTAAAATTCGGTTTCTGTGTCGGCTTCTGCGGCTGGTAAATAGCTGGAAAATAGCTGGAAAATCACTTCATTTTAATGGCGTTTAACCAAAGTAATCCAAGCAAGAGGAATTGCTGCTCCCGAATTGATCCCGAACTGAACTGGGTAAACAAGTGACGAACGTGCGCCCCATCACGATCTGTGGATATTGATATTGGAATTGGTGACTGTTGTGTTGGTTGTGTTGTCCCATCGACTAATATGGAACCGGCATGCTCATCACGAAAAAGTGTCACCGTCACGACGCATGTCGTCCCTCATCTTCTGGTCCTGGCCAGCTAATTGCCTCTGATTTCTGATTTCATGTTTGGGCAACGGTTCTTCTTGGGCAAGGCTTAACCTTGGACTGACATGAGATTCCATATCGATCACTGATCGATCCATCCATCTGTCGGTACAGGTTAAATAGTTCAGTTATTGCACGTGACCAAACTGTAATCCATGAACTGAATCAGATCCAATCTTCATTCTCATCTTCATCCTGATCTCTAATGACATAAATTCCCATGATGCGCATTTGTGTTACCAAAAGGGACCGTTAGGCAGAAGAACAAGATTAGACATTTATATGACAAATGAGCCACCATTGACCAGGAAACCTGATCAAATTAGCGGGTTCCGTCCCGAGCTTCATCAGTTCCACTTCACTTAATTGCACGCACTGCATCTGCATGGACTCATCCAGTGGGATGGTCTCTATGCGAGAAGACTGGAATTAAGTGGATCGTGTTGAAGGCATTTACAATGATGATGGACCACCAAGAAAGATTACAAAGGAGATTCCACATTCCACAAGTTACTGGAAATTTGCTTTAACCAAATGGCAAACAAATCGAACCACTCGATGTCATGCCTTATATGCGGAGTATCCCCCTCCCTTTGTGCGTGAACTACATCCGAGTTCCTCCCACTCTCTTCCTTCTCAGATTTGGTTTGTTTGTTTTATTTTCTGTTGGCTGCCAATGCGTCGCACATGTCCGATTGTCTCCCATTGATACGAACAGCGTCCACCAGTTCGTTAGCGAGTCACCTACTTGTGTCCTACTAGCTTTCTCCCCCTTCCACATCCACTCCCTGTGCGTATCTGGGGTGTCCAATTTCCCGACACTGTCATCGCCTACATTGGCGATGTCGTTCGGTTGTGGCTGCCGATCTGCCGATCTCTCGCCAACGCCCATTAGAGCCGAAAACAAAAGAAACGACAAAGATTTGCTGCTGGGTAGGTTGGTTGGTGCTCCCATTGGCAGTAATGCGTTTCAATTGTAACTGGCAACGCGTTCCAAATTTCATTGCTTGGTTTGATCTTTACAAGATTAGAACTCGCCCTCTTATAACCATTTCCATGTCTGAGTGCCAAGGCTTTAGCTCTAGGGAAAGTGTTGCAAATGGCGCATAAAGTAATTGTAATGGCAGTTCGTAATCCCTCCACCCAATCCTTCTCTTGTCCTCCCTCACTCACTCTGTCTCTCTCGCTCTCTCTCTCTATCTCTCTCTCTCTCTCTCTCTGTGGCCCACATTTAAATGGCTACATAAGAGATTCTCAATTAAAAGACCAGGGACAACCGCAAACCTTGCTGGCCATGTTCCACTTGACTTTAATTGGATTCTGTTTGTTTTTTGTTTGGGCACATTGTTGAAGGTGAGCTAAAGGCAAGAGGCAAGAGGTGAGGAGAAATGGTATGCAACACGACACACGATGACAAATGTTGATATTCAAATGGCTCCATTGGGGGCGTCGAATGGGGGAAGTGAGAAGTGAGGAGTAACAAGACTTGTCATCGGATGGATAGGTGATCCAACTGGTCGCAGCGAAACAACCAAACACCCGACACCCGCAACTGGCATTCCAATCGATTGTTCGCTATGTTGCCACGATCCCTGTGTTTTTTTGGTGAGAAAAGTGAACCGTTCCTCTGGCTCCATCTTCACCATTCGACGCAAACTGGCAGCAGATGTTTGAAATGTTTGTCCATGTCTTCCTCTAACTTGCCCAATTCTATGGATTGAGAAATGTCTGCAGCAGCACCTGTCAACAGATGTTTCGTTTCTTGGGCACTAACCAATCCCCATTCTCATCCCAATCCCAATCCCGTTGCATTTCTTTCAGTTGTCGAATCAATAGATTCTGGATACGCCACAGCAATTAAACGGATTCTCAAATTGGGTGAAAATATTCTAGAAATTGGGTTACATTTTCAATTTAAATAAAATTAGCAATGTTTAGCATGCAAAGTTGTCCCATTCCTCCTGGATGCGAAGAAAGAAAGTGCATTACCATATCCCAAAGTCAGCTCACGATTTGACCAGCTGGAGGCGGAGGGTGGAACTGGCTTCAGATTCCCAACGAAATGTGTCAATAATTAATTGTATTCAATTAAAGCACCCGTTCTCGCTCCCGAGCTTTGGCTATGGATTAAAATGCACCCACTTGGAGACCGAGATGTTGGTCTTGGATTTTGATCTCAATTCTGGCCAACTTCGTCAACGAGTCATGTAATATTCATGGTCAAATCTGGTTACCTGGCAACTCCATTTCCATTGTTATTGTTGTTGCTGCTGGTATTGCTGTTGTTGTTGTTGTTGTTGTACATGGTTTTGGGTAAAAGTGCAACTAAACATCAATTAGCCCAATTCCCAGGCCATTGCCGCTTTGACTGACTTCTTTTTCTACCACTTCTCCTCTTTCTATATCTATTTCTATTTCCATTTTCATTTCTGTTTCTGTTTCTATATATCCACAGTTGCAGCTTTCATGTTGCATGTGGCTCACGTTGCATTTTGGCAACGCTTCTAGTTACCAGTTGCCAGTTGGACGAAGCCAGTTACCCGTTGCCAGTGGAAACTCAAGCTGCCCTTCCTTACCTGTGATTAGATGCCGCTCATCTTCACACAAGAGTGAAATTTATTGCAATTTTCATTTCATTTGAAATTCATTTATTTACATTGTTTTCACCAAAGACCGGACTGGACCCGCTGGGCCAGAGCCTTTCCCATATTATTTCATTGTTGAGCAACGAATCGTTCCACATTCACATCCCCACATCCCACATCCCAGTGATTCTCTCATGGTCAATGGCCAGTTCTCCATGCACTTTGCTTGTCTCACGTGCCATCGAAAGTGCGTCTTAAGCAGGTTTCACTCTGCGGCGAACTCGAAAGTGATTCTAATCATATGAATTTAATGAAATAATGTGGCCAAGAGGAGAAGGAATGAAGAAGCAGAATCTTTCAGCCATTCGAACATTTCACTCATGTCTCGTGTCAAATGGACAAGGCTTTAGGCTACATCAAAACTCCATGATCGACAATCAGCATATATGTATGTATATATTCAATCCTGTTCCATGGTCCATGTTGACATCCTTTGATTCTCTGCATTCGCGTCACGATTTTGACCACAAAACCAGAGCTGAGCAAAGACATTGAGATGAGCGACGAGGTCTCGTCAGCATGGGCAATGCATCATTTGGAATCGGATGGAATCAGACGTTATTGGTCAAATGTGGTGACATTCGCTTTCGTATTCGTATTCGCATTCGCGAATTGTAAATGTTCAACATTGGAAAGGAAAGTTCATTAAATCGTCGAAGAATTTGACCAAGTTAAAGACATTTGCAACTGAAAAGTTAGCCAGAAAGTGAAACTCTAATAGCCCATAATTGCGAGGCATTTAGACTCAAATGCAGACAAGAATTGATAACTCTAAAACTCATTAGCCACTGAAGAATCTCGTTTGTTATCCTCTTCCTCCCTTACTTACCTCCCTACCTCCACTCCCTATCACAATACTCCATCACATATCTACTCTGTTCAACCCGTTGCTTTTGGCCGGTTTCCAAATTCAGTTTCAACTCACGCACAAAGTTGGCGACCTGCCTGTCCAGATCTATGCAAATAATCATAAATCTGAGCCAAACAGCAGAAGCCAGTGACAACGACAACTGGAGAATTGCTTTGACCCACAATTGGGTGATGGAATGAGGAGAACTTTTGCTTTTATTTTCTTTTCACGCTAATGATTTATGATTGCAGATCGATCGATGGATCGATCGTCGATGGAAGGGTCAAGCATGTGGCACAGATATAAATTCACACTAATCGTTCACCTTTTCACTTATAATTAAGCAAACCTTTTGTTTACACCAAGATTAATGGATGTGTGTGTATTCCAGGAATTTGCACAATCTACCAACATGAATTTGTTAATCACAGATCTTCTAAAAATAAAAAAACAATCATACAAACATCATACAAGTCTAAACGAGTGGAATGGAGTGGATGGAGCCATAGATGGGGACAATCATTTGTAGAGGGAATGAAGAAATGAGATGAGGATAGGAGGAGAGAATGTCATGAACTTTGTGCCTCCAATGGGGACGCAATCCCGATGCCAACAAGCGTTCCCTATCAGCGCTGACATCACCCAAAAACAACAAACAGCAAACAGCAACAAACCACAAACATGCAAGAAAAACTATGGAGACAAGGCTTGATCCTGCTGCTCCTGTTAAATGTGGTCATGGTTACACTACTGGCACAATTTCCAGCTGTCTTCCCGTTGCTTTAGCTGCTTTTTATTGCTGTTTGCTGTTTTCTGTTCTTTCTCCATTTGCTGCTGTTGTTGTCTTCATTGCTAAGCATTTTGTCAGCGGCATGTAAAGATTTAAATAGACATGCAACCCATGCCACGAGAAGCAACTGCATCGGATGGAATAGAACCCTTGTGGGTGTACACTCCCACCACCTTCCCTACCCCTCCCCCTCCCATATCTTTCTCCCCAATGCCTGCCAAACTAACCATTTTTTCAGCGGGACCAAGATGCACACTTTCGATAAAATTTGGAAAATTTATGCAACTTCCAAAATGCCAGTGGGCCCAAAAGGGAATAGGAGCAAATTCATTTAAGGCAAAACTCTGATGCAGTTACATGGCACGAATTGCTAAAGAAAAAAGGCGAAAAAGAAAAACCAAAAAATTTGTCATAACTGCAACAAGACCCATTTCTTTGCTTACCCAACTAATGGATTAGGGCACATGGAATCCACTGGAATATACATACATACATATATATATATATATATATATATATATATATATGTTATAGTATGTTATTGATTTGTTTGTTGAATGTAAATCTACATAATCAACTTTGCAATTTATAATGCAATCTACAAATATTTGCAAACTGGCCAACCTGCTTTTGGCCAATGATTTATGCCATGTGGCAATATCGCAGGCATATCACATTACAGACTCCCACTAGCCAAAGTAAAAGATGAAGACACAGACCATAGAAGTCAGCTATCCGAGAGTGGATGGCAATGTATCTTCGGTTATGACTGACATCCTTTTCGCTTTTCCAGCATTGTTTGTTTTTTTTTTTTTTTTTTTTTGCCATTGCCCAAATGCGGTCAATTGGTCAGCCTTGGTCTCAGACCCATCTAACTAAACTATACATAGAAACATATGTG
The DNA here is from genome assembly GCA_018150375.1 of Drosophila sturtevanti. Taxonomy (NCBI): domain Eukaryota; kingdom Metazoa; phylum Arthropoda; class Insecta; order Diptera; family Drosophilidae; genus Drosophila; species Drosophila sturtevanti. Next base: position 4,792,370 of record JAECWJ010000408.1, on the reverse strand, counting down.
AATCTATGAATCCAGAGACTCTATTGAATCTTCTTGAACCTCGCCCTGGCCCCCCCTCCCCCATCACTATTTCCCTCCACTTTCAATCCCCGTTCATTGTTGAAGCGGCAGATTTCGGTTTTTATTTGTTCATTATTGGTCGGCAGTCCACGTCGCTTTTAAATGAGTTATTGAGCAAATGGCTTTAAGCTTGTTTACCCACATTCACATGCGATGAGTTTTCCCGATCCGCTCTTGCAGTTCAAGTTAGCTGGCTCGCTGGCTGGCTGGTTCGATTGGCCTCTACTCTGACCGCTCTTGAAGCAGATGCCGTTGTATGTATTCTGCTCCTGCTACTGGCTGTTGTGCTAGTTAGTTAACTAACTAACTGAATAACATGCTTAAATTGAACTTTTGCATTCTTTTAAAAAAAAAAAGAAGAAAAAAAAACAATAAACAAGCACAAGAAGAAGACAAAGAAAACAAAGTACTTTCCCGCAAATAGGTCGTCCGTATCCGTTTCTATTGTGGGACAGGGGGAGTCACACATCGAAGATGATCTAAAGACATTCTTCATTGTTTTAATTTTAGTATCAAGAAAGCTTTAAACATAATCGTAGCATAATATATTTTTAAAACTAAAAAGTTACCTTAATTCCATTTGAAAGAATTCGCCAAGCTTCTTACATAGTATGAATTTTTTGTTTTGTTTGTTTTTATTTATTGTTTGTTATTTCGAAATTATCATCAAAAAACAATTTGCCATTCAATTTGTCATTATTCATTTATCATTTAACATCATTTAACTGAAGAGTTCAACAACATGGGAACATTTTTCTTGCCATCTTACAAATTGATTTCCAAGATAAAATGTTATTGACAGGCGACAAGGATGACATTTAGAATGGAGAGAAAGCACTTACTATATATATATATATATATATATATTTTGTAGATTTCAAAAAAAAAAAAAATAAGAAATCATTGAGACAGGTCAGTCAAGTATGAAATTGTATTCAATTTGTCTTTAACAAAAAATATAGAAATTTCTTCATGAGATGAGAAGAACATTGTAAACATAATTAACTAATGAGATAATTTGACTAATCAGCTACCAAATAATAATAGAAGAAAATAAAGAAAATCTGATATGTTTTGTATAATGTTTTGGCTACCAACGAATCCATTCATGAATAGAAAAGAATATATGAATAAATTTTATAGACAAGATAGTGCTCATTCAACTTAATAACCGTTAGGGTTAATAGACAAAACAAATCTCTTTTGATAGCGGACTCATGCGTTTTAGTTTTTAGTTAATCTCTATTTTATGCAAAGTGTGAGTGTGTGTGTGTGTGTGTGTGTGCTACTGTGTGTGACCTCTTTCATCACTTTGCCCGTGTATCTGAACGGATCAAACACGGTTCTTATAATTTGACTTGAATGGCCCTATTGAAGGGCTATCTGCACACTGAGAACAACTTTCTTTGCCCACTTTCAATTAAAACTTTCAGTTTTTTTCTTCTCTATGTTTTTTTTTTTTTTTTAAACCAGATACTACATTCTAACAGTTACAGGTTCTTAGTGGCGTTAACTTGTCCATCAACAATTTGTCACACGAAAATTAACTGTTCTGTGCTGGGCTTAAACCCTCATAACAAGAATCGTAAAATGTTAACTTGACAAGTAAAGGTCTTTGACGGTAGTTTTTATAGATATTTAATGGAATCTATGGAAATAAAATTCTTCCGAGTTTTCATGTTAAATGTATTTAAAGCCGACACCCCAGCCCCCCCTTTATCGGTTAAATAAAGTTAAAATTTATAGGAATTTAAATATGTATATCTGTGTTTAAGTCATAAAATAGTAAATTTATTTAATTATTAATAAAGTTTGTAATATAAAAAAATATAAACAACTTTTGAACCCATTGACATTATTTATTATAATATAAATATATACATAAATATTTAATATATGTATGTATCTCCAATTTCAACTAATCTCCATCTATTTATTGTGTTTAAAATAAAAATTGAAAGCATATTAAAAATGTGTAAAGTATAGTCAGTAAATTGATCAAATAAAACTAGTACAAACAGATCAAAACGAGGCCTCTAGTGACTTTCTTTAGTCATTGATTATGTTACCATAATGTCTACCTTGAATGGCACTTGTCGTTGCTGTCTAGACAACAAAATGATTTTACATAATTTTATTATTATTTTTTTTTTTTTGTTTCTCTTAGCCACCGATATGGCTTGTACCCATAATCCGTAAACACCCACACCCACATCCATTAGCCAACATTATTCAGGTTCAGCACACGAGTTTTGTCTTGTCTGCTGCTGCTGCTGTTGTTGTTGTTGTTGTTGTTGTTGTTGGAGGCATTGCATCGATTGGCAAAAAAAAAAAAAAAAAAAAAAAAAAAAAATATATGCAAGAGACCGGGTGCCGTTAAACGCCCACGGAAATTCTCAGTTGGCCGACACAATAAATAATATGTAACAAAAGGCCAAACACTGGCCAGCAACTTGTCTGTAAGTTATGAAGGCAACTTCTGGCGCGTGCCGCATCTGATCTTTGTGTAAGCTCTGCACATTTGAGATTCATTTTTTTTTTTTTTTGGATCGATTTAATTTCCGTTTTGGCCCCAAGCTAGGCGTTTTATAAACTAATGTGGGTCAGATTCTCACTGAGTTGGGGTCTTGAGATTTATGCTAAGCGCTTGGTAATTGCATATAAGATTGAAATTTATTCACAGACCGTAGAGGGCATGGGCCAGATTCAGGTGGAAATACGATTATATATTAGACACTTTCACACGCGAAAGTGAAGAGCAATGCTAAGGTTACATATGGAAAGTGGATATCTATTGCATTTAACAATTTTCACATGATTCTTTACAATATTCATTTAATGCTTTCAATTTCTTTTCTCCATGGCACATAAATTATTTTGTTTACTATACGGAGTGATTAAAATCGATACATACGCCCCATGGCAATTCGAAAAGTTTTAGTCTTAGTTACCATAAACCCGCAGCATTCCATTTAACAGCATTTCAATCTTCAGGCAACTGACCGTACCAACACTTCCTTGACATGTGCACCCCCAGAAAAAAAAAAAAAATCGTATACATTTTCTCTTCTTATTATGTAAAAAAAAGAGGGAGAGGGGGAATTAAATTAATGTTTATCTAACTTAACTTTCGTAGGCTTTTGCCAATTAAGTTAATACAAAAGTGTTAAAAAGTTTACGTACCAAAATAAAAAATAGAATAAATAAATCTTAACTAACTTTTTTATAATTAAAATAATCAGCAAGAGCATCCCAATGAGCTTCATCCGCCTTCCATGCAACATCATAAAAAGTGAAATAGATATTAAAATCGAAGGCAAAAAAATGGCAAACAGGTGCAAACAGGTGGAAACAGTTGGGTGCCACATCCCGTGGATGAATACAAGATAGTAAATCTGTATATATATATATATATATATATATAAATATATATATATAAATCAGATATAAGTATTTACACATACCCATGGAATACATGTAACAAAGATTCAACTAATTCAAAGCATTGATCTTTTATATCATTGTTCGATTTCAATCGAACGATCACGTCACTTTAACTTTGCCGCAATTTGAAAATCTTTTGATGCAGCAACAGATCAAACAATTTCCCTTTCATTGTACACAATCTCAATTTGTACAATATAATTTTGGGATTTAAGATTTTTATTAATGCAATTACCGCACGTTAAATAAAAGCCGCGCTGCAGTTATATTCAACGTGACCAGTGCGAGCAAACATTACATCAGCGGTCCCAATTGCAGAGAGGTGTGGTGGGGGAGGGGAATCTAGGGGAATGGGTTCGGCCATGGCGACCATTGGCACTGGCCTCGGCAACGGCAATGGCATCGGCATCGGCATCGGGTTCGCTTCGGCAGATCATCAAAGAAAACTTCCGCTTGAGGATTAGATATGGTTCCACGTAGTACAAGTCGGCATATAACATGGCACACATTTTGGTTTATTCACTGCACTTAAGTGTAATAAAATTTGTAATAGAATAAGTGCTTCAACAAGCAACTGACCAGATCTCAATGCTCAATTCGAAATTCTTATTTCTCAGTTCTAGATTCACGGTTCTCGGTTACCCGCTTCCTTACATGGAAATCATTTCAAATATTGCCATTGGGGTAAAAGCCTAAATCTGGAGCAACAGACCAAAATGAAGATCATTAATATGAGTTAAATTGATACTGATAATCGATTTTGGTTACCGTTCCTGCCGATACTCCAGATGCTGATGCAGATGCAGATGCACTTTTCTTGTCTAGATGTCTATGTACATAAAAGTGGAAGTTGACCCACTTTTAATAGAGCCATTCTGTGGGCGGTCATTTTTTTGATATGACAAAAGTTTCCATTGAAAATGGCTGGAATATTGCACCATATAAGTGCTATGGAAATAATATGGAAATTTTCTGGTTTCCCTCCAAATCATAAGTCCAAAAGATGAAGATTTTTCCAAGAAGGCAAATGTCGACACGAATTTCAAATGCCAAAACCAAATGGGATGGCTCGGTAGACTGGGCAGGAACTGGGTAAGAACTGGGCAGGGATTGGGCGGCCATCTCACCCAAATACGCGACAGCTCAATCAGTTGGCCATGACTGCATATGGACCATGAATTTGATTTATAGCCAATGTCTTCCTTGTTGCATTTTCATGTTGGAATTCATGAATAAACATTAAAGCTGCCGAAAATATCCAAAACCATGGGACGGTAGAACAATAGAACCAGGACTTCTGATGCTCCATTGTGTTTTATGGACCCAAACAGCAAACTCTTTGAAATGTACATTGGAACGTGAACGTGAGGTTCAACTAAAGAACATCATCTCTCTCTCTCTCTCTCTCTCTCTCTCTCTCACCACAGGGCAGACTCAATAAATGTATCTATTTTATGGTATTCCTCAGTTTGTTGTCACTTGCTGATCGAATTCATTTGGCGCAGTTCGCAGTATATAAATATCTATCTATCTATAAGTACAATATCTTCCCAGCAATTCTTTGGCTTTCATTTTAACCGCAAAATGTTCTTAACTCTCTGCCCCTCCCTACTCCCTTACTAAACCCCACACAATGCGTGCAACATTTGTGAATTATTTGCTGTGACTCTTTTTTTTTTGTGAAAGCTGACAGAAATGAGAGAAGAGCAGAGAAGAGAAGAGTGGAGAAATGAAGGGAGAAAAGAGGGGGAAATTATTGACAATGTGAGTGCGCCGTGTGCCTCAGTCTCAGCCGCTTTGATTAGTTCAGGTGGTCGCATTGACCCAGAGAACTACATTTGTCAGAGACTGTGAGACGACTTTTAATAACACTTTCGGCAGCAATAAATGAGCAATTAAAGTTAGTCCAGGTACAGGGATTGAGAACGGGTGTGGGAGTGGAATCAGTTGCATTCTGTCTGCCGTTAGTCAGTCACTCAGTCAAGGAACGGTCTCTTGACGAGACACGAGTTCGCGTTCGCGTTCGCCTTTGAGCCCCCGAGTTGATAAATGGCCCTTCATCAGTATTCTCTGGAACACTTCCTCGTCTGACTGAGACTGGGACTGGGACTGGGACTGCGACTAATCGTCAAGAGTTGGCCTTAGTCATAGTAAGTTGGCTAAATAGTCTCACACCTTGGCTGCTAATATTTTGGCCTGCCAGCATCTTAGCCAACTCAATTAGGATGCTTGAAAATGATTCATTCTAATCTCGAGTCGAGTATCAGCAGTCATGAGCTCCACTCCGTTCAGTCTCTCCCTCTCTCGTCTAATCCCTTGTTATGGACAGATTTACCGTTGCTCCAACAGCAACAGAGGCATTCCCCTGGGCAGCTTTTAACCATTTGTTGTGCCTAGAATTTTGCATGGCCATTTCATTATTATTGATTCGAATCTGGCCGGTTCTTTAGTGTCTTAATTTAGTTGCAGTTTAGTTGCAGTTGGTCGAGACTTATGACAGTTTAATGGATATACTAGAGGTCAATCTGTCGCCCATTAATCAATCGAAAGTGAGAGTTGGAGTTCATAATGGAACCCGCATACCTTTAACCCAGTGTATATCAAACTATTTAACAGCTAGTTTCTATTTGTTTTGATGGGTTCAGTCAAGTGTGTGAGTTGATTCGATTAATAACCAGCATATAGAGTTCATGGTGCCATCATTAGTTGTATATTCGGACCAAGCTAAGAGCCATGAAAGTGAAATAAAAATCAAATGCACTTTCATTGCATTCATGAAAGCATGAAATCTCCGGGCTAATGGACCCCACAGATTGATGTTAATTGTGGTCATTTTATCATCTCGTCCAGCCCAGCATAAGCTGAACAAATAGTGGGAGTGTCTGCTATTAATTTAATTAAGCTTTTATTACGAATTTGTCTAGACGAAATGGAACCTGTTAGGATAGATTACCGTTAAGTAATCAATTTACTCATTTGTCTATATCAGTCATTGCCAAAGGGGCGGTAAAGTGTATGTAACTCATGGCAATTCTAGAAAATCATTTAGCTAAGAATTTTGCCCCAGAATTTACTAACAATTCCCAAGAGTTAACAAAGAACCAACCCAAGGCTTAGAATAACTGTTAATGCTTTAGCATTTTAGGGTTTTAAAACATTCATAACTCAATTAAGAGTTGCACTATAATTGCAATTGACCATAACAGACATGGCTTCACATGGTCATCAATGCCACAACTATGCGCTAATGAACACGATCAACAACCACATCCACATCCACATCGATATCGACATCAACATCAACATCAATGAGGTGGCCACAATTCAGACGATTCTGTAACGCATTTTGCACTACATTTCTATTTAGGTTGGTCATGAATTCGCCCTGGGAGTCTTGAGTCTTCCATGTCCATGTTCATGTCTCGGCACCAACATATATAAAATTTCTAACTTCCATCATCTCTTTTGTGTCTAAATCACGACTTGACTTAAAAGTCAATTAATGAAATTTGAGTCTTTGGACAAGTGTCCAACCTGTCTGTTTATGTGGGTGTTTTGTGTGAATTGCGTCGCCTTGTGACCCAATAAATAAAAACCCCATTAGGAGGCCATCACATAACGTGCCTATCCTCAATGTGGCACAAAGGTCGTCGTCATCTCTCTGTAAACCCTCCTATGTGTTGATTAATTTTTAATACCATATTGAAAGCCAGCATATCGACACCCACATATGTACCACCTTCGATCTGGTAGCCGCTTTCAGTTCAAATCTCAATACAATTCTCTTGAACGGATTAACATAATCATTTTAATGAGATACAAAGAATGCCCTTTTGTTTGGGCATTGTTTATGGTATTTTGATTAAATTTTTATACGCATTCAATATGTTACCGTTAGGTGATAAAAAGTGAAAGGATTGGTTAGCAGCTACCGTTTATTTGATTTTTTTTAACTCATATTACAGTGGGTGTTAACATGATAAAAAAAAAAAACTCAAAAAAAAAAAAAAGTTGTAAAAGAATGGATAAACCGCTTTCGCTTCAAACGAAAGTGTCACACACTGACCAAAAGCAACCTTGAAACCACTTCTAATATATGTATATATACATATATACATATGTATATATATGTAAAGACATTTGTCAGCTTTTTTTTGGTGTTAATCATTTTTATCCAGCACGCACATTAAATGAAAAACACTTAACCAAGTGCGTAGAGTGAACATTTAGAACATGAAAATTATGTGGGGTGGGGGGTGTGAGTTGGTAACAACAACAAAAAAAAAAAAAAGAGAAACTTATTATTCTTTTGAAAATTTGATGACTGCTGACTCACAATCACAATCTGCATTAGGGTGAATGAAAAGTAAAAGGTCCAAAAGAAATGCTCAAGTATTTCATTCCATGTGATTGCTTTCATTTCCAAATTAGCGAAATTTTGTCAAGGGGAAGAGCTAACGAATGAATGGGTAGGGGAATGGTGGAGTGTGTGGGGGAGAGGGGAACAAATGTCACAGAGACACACATCATTTGCTTACGCAGATCTCCGCCACGAACTGACCTTAATGATGGCTCTGGCTAAATCTGATCATTTTCGGCATGCCAACAAAATTGCTGCAATAAAATCGTATAAATTATAGTACTTTATATTGGTAGACGACTTTCAGTTTACCCAACAATTTGTTCACAAGAATTTAATGCACTTTAGGATACTTTAGACATTAAGATCTATTGTTAATTTATTTTTTGTTTAGGAATGTTGTTGGTATCTTGTTTATTTAAACCTATATGGCATCTCTTGAATCTTGTATGAAACAAGTAAGTATTAGTTTTTTATAATATTTTTCTTTGACATTAAAATAAAATTATATAATTTTCTATTATTTGTAGACTTTATTCTTAGATCAACTGGAATTCTACTCTTTCTTAAAGTCTTTTAGTCAGCATCCTGATATTTTCTGAGTTTTTAATTTAAGTTTACAGGCAAGTTAAAAATATTCAATTGAATTTTACAAAATTTCATAAAGAAATTTAGTAAAATTCCACCTCTTAAGCTAAATAACTAGGAGCCCAAAATGGGTATTTTTGGTTCTCGAATTTATAATTACTGAAATCATAATTAAAAGTTGTAGATTTTCTTAAGAATAAAGTTCTTTAAGTCAAAAACTAGCTAAAGCCAAAGATTTAGCCATTGGAAAAGGAAAGAAGAATCATTTTTGTCCATAATTTGAATACTTGAATACTAATAAAATTTATTGGATAGTAATATAAAACTATCAAATATAGGAGTATCAAGTCTTATCTATTAATCCGTATTCACAAATTGTTTAACTTATAAAACAAACGCTCAAAGTCTTCAAATTTTAAAGAAAAGTGCGTCTCTCTATATGAAAACTGTGAAATATATAATACTAGTAATTTTGCAATAATTAAATAATGACACTCCATCTCTAGTTGTACATTTTATTAAGTCTAATATAGCCATAATTACAGGGTAAACGAATGACAGAAAACCTAAGCTGCCTGTCACAGTCCACAGTGCACGGGTCATTGTATATTTGAAAGTAAAAACAATTCAAATTCGTGTATAAAGGGGGCAAGCGTTTGTTGTTCTTATTGTTGTTGCTACTGGCATGTCAAACAACTGCGACCAGTTTCAGTTTGACCGATGACAGGACTACTCTACTCTCCCTCCCCCCCCTTCTCCATCAGCACATTTAAAGTGCATTTATTTTCGGTTTCATTCAACATTGAGCAAATAGCAAAACATTTGCAGATAAATTTAGACCCTCACAGCATGTGTGCGAATTGTAAATTGCTCGACGGGCAAAACAAACAGCGGGGAAATTTTTTCTTTTTATTTATTTCTATTTGCGTTTTGCGCCTCCATCATATACATATACATATGTATATATAGGTACGTGTATATATACTATGAATGTATGTACATTTATACAATATGAATGGACGATGTACAAGTGCATATTCAGTGGTATAACCGGGCGCCAGGCTTAGAAGAAAATCGAACCAAGTCTTGGCACTGTAAGTTGACCCACTTGGACATGGACCACGACATCCGAATGACTTTTTGGCCACAAGCTTGCATGTCTCTTTGGAATTTTCTTCTATGGCTTTTCATTTTATTCATGCTAAAGGATGCTGTGCTTACAGTCGCACAAACACATAAAACCTGACACGGATGCTTAATTAAGAGCTTATTTTGCTAGCTCTGCTCGTAAAAGTGAACGTCCAATGTTTAGATACATACACATATATGTACATACTTATATGTATGTATATAAGAGTATATGCATATCCACATACATATATTATAAGTACGGACAGACGGTAAGCCCTGTCATGTTATATGCCAACAATTTATATCTGGACATTTAGAGCTCCTGTCCCTACAGTTGGCCAACAAAAGACATGACTTGAGGATTTATATTGCATCCGTGAAACATCCGTGATTTAGGGAAAACTTTTAAATTACACATGTGGCGAGGGACACATAACATAACATTTTTTATGCATATAATATATTAAAAGAAATTTGAATAATTTTTATCCAATTAGTAGGTAAACTTAAAACATTTTTATTAAGACAAATCTTTCAATTATTGCCAATTGATTTTGAAAATTTATTATATATTGGAAAAAAGTCATTCTAAATTAAAGACTATAGTTCCTAGAAAAAGTATAAGGTCTAAAAGTTTTTTATTTTAAGCTAAAGTTCAAATTTGTCATTTACTTTTTTGATTTTTCATAACTTAATAGCAATGTATATTTATTTGAATATTAAATACTCTTTGCAGCTTTCGATGTAAAAATTAATTTATGGCAATCGTAATGTTTTTACAGGCCAGACGTTAAAAAATTACAATAATAATAATAATGTTTCTCAACATATATTATTTAATTTTTTATGAGGTGCTGAAAACTGTAAATATTAAATGAATTATTCATATAGTGTGCTGTAACTTTATTTTTCTATGGATTGGTCAATTTAATAGCTTTCCAGAATGCCAACTATGTTTACATTTATCTGGCACTTGAAAAAATGGCAGATTATTCAATTGTGTTGCTTTATTTATTAAGTTAAGTCCAAGAACCAAACTTGGGTAAATATGTATAAAGATCGCTTCAAATTTAGATCCTTCTTATTTAAAATTGACTTAGCTCTGTTGTTTTTATAGCTTATATAAAATCTTTCTAAATATCTATAATATAGTAGCAGAATCTAAAAAAAATGTACATAAATATATATGTGCATATGTGGGTATATAACTTCAATATCAATACATACTAATTAACGTTTGAAATACTTTTCAGTGGTAAGTGCTTAAATCTTCAAATTTCACCGTCATTTACACAATTATTTGTTACGAAATAAAATACCATAACTTAAAACTTTTGGGAAAATAAAAATCAGTTTTACACTTTTAATAATCCAAATACATTCAATTAAATTTGCATTTTCCTATCATTTCTCTATATAAACTGATTATAACAGTATTAGCTATAAATTTCACTCATTTCTATATTTTAGGTATCATTACCTAAGATTAAGGTTTATTATTATATAAAATGATGAAAATTATCACTTTTCACATGGCAAACGAACAAAATTATTTTCAATATTAAGCATTATAAGAGCAAATACTTTTATCTTTAAGCACTAACTATATTATATACACTATACTAACTATAGTAACTATATTCATTCAGGTCTACTTTCTACTATGATGGCCGCGTTCACGCCCTATTTTAAATATTCGATTTAGATTTAGCAGAGTTTCCATAGCCTTTCCATTGAGCATTTTTCTTTTTGTATATGACTTATTAGCATTTACCTTTTACTTTTACTTTGAGCTGCTGTCGTTTTCTCTCTAATCTTCTGACACAGCATTCCGATGACAGTCAGTTGTCAAATTCTTTCATCTCGTATATGATTTGTGTGACAATAGACGAACATTTAAATAATTATGTACCTGCTTTTAAATAAACTTTTACAAAATATTTGAAATTGTTGTTTTCTCAGAAAAATGAAGAAGAAAAAAAAACGAGAAGTTAACTCTGTCTATGGGCCTGGCCCGCCCACGAGCAAACACGAGTTGCAGTTGATGGAAATTTTGAGGAAGAGGAAAGAAAAAAAACGTTCCCAGCGTTTTCCATTTTGGCCACTTGAAATTGTCATGCATCGTTATTTCGAGAACAGCTCAATCTTAGCAATTTTCCAAATCAGTTCAAACTACCTATGGCTCTTGATGAATCAACTGAATAAAGTCGAAAACTGTAAGATGGAGACTGAATCGGAGATGGAGATGGTTACGGGGAATTGCTTCTGCTGTTGACCCCAAAGCCACCCACACGTCTTACATTATGTTACTTTAATTTACGTAAATTGCAATTGCACATTTTACTCCAACTCCAACTCCAACTCCACCTCCAATTTCAGCTCCACCTTCTTCTTATGCTCCTGCTCCTGCTCCTACTGCTCGACTTAAATAATTCGAAAACAAATTTCAAGTCTGTTGTTTAACTGGTCATTACAAAATTGTTTGTAATGTGCATTTAACCCCAAAAAAAAAAAAAAAAAAAAAAAAAAAACAAAAAAAGGTTTCTGCCTGGCTTACATAAGATACAGGCTGCTCCTGCCGATGAATCTGGTGAAAGGTGGAGAGCCAAAGGTCAAGCAAATATGCGAGCTCACGAGAATTGTTGGTTATTCTTATTACATTGCAAAATTAGTGCATTTTATAAGTCCAGATTGGAGTTATAAACTTGATTCCCCCACCCCCCTTTCCCACCAACCCTTCAAGTCGTGTATGGCATCCCATTCAAGTTATGTCATTAATTTAGCTGCCTTTGTCGTGCCTCATACACCACAAATGTGGTTGTTGTTGTTGCTGTTGTTGCTGTTGTTGCTGCTGTTGCTGCTCTTACTGTGGTTGCGACATATTTGCCGTGTAGTCCCTGGAGTATGGAAAAATTAATTCCTAATAGCTTGTAGTTGTTGTTGGTAGAAAAATAGAAAGAAAAAAAAATATATATATATATATATATAAGTATAATGATGATGATTACTGCATGTTCTGTGTGCAAAGTTATTTAGTTCATTGCCAATATAGAAACAGATAATACAAGAGAAAAAGAGAGAGGGACAGAGAGAGAAAGAGAGAGAGAGGAACTATTGCACAGATATCACATAATAAGCTACAGGTACTTATTGATTTTTACTGTTAGAAAATCAACAAGTTGCTAACATGAAAGTCGTGTGAAAAAACAGGCCATGATACATACATATGAACATGATAAGTAGAGCAAATCCACAATAGACCAACAAATATCCAGTAAAAGGCAATCACTTCAAGTTCAAATGATTGTCGAGGTTAACTAATCAATGAAAAACTAAAATCCTAACTAAATAATAAAAATCTTTGTTATTCACAAATATCCAATAAAGTGAACATATATAACGGTAATTTAAATTTGTTTCACTTTCCGAGCCCAACACCAACACAAATAGCTCCAATTCCAATTCCATTTATTCGGCCGCTCCTTGGGGCAACCGAAAAAAGGGGAAATTTTAATGCTTGGATCTTAAAACAAAACAAAACAAAAAAAAAAAAAAAAAATAGTAAAAGGAATCAAAAACGGTTTTAGTTATCTTCATTAAGTTGAGTGGGTAGCAATGTTACAATTCTTCCCACTCGGCTGGTGGCATTCAATTTCAACTGCTTCTCCTGCTGGGATCGGCAACTAACCTCCTGAAATGGAGTGGTAATGCTATAAAATTGACGGAAGCTGTCGTTGTGTCGTGGTCCACTGATTCGCCTAGTGGTTGGTAGTGGTCCATTTCAATTCACTTTTATATGATAGTCATAACATTTTACTACTAATGCCCGCCAACTGAAATTGCAATTGCAATTATTGCTATAGTAGAGGAAGAAGAAGAAGAAGAAGAAGAAAGAATTGGCAATGGAATGAATAAATGATTGAATGCAATTGCCATAAATTAATATGCTAATTTCAATTCGGGGAGAATGTTTGCCTACTACCAATACGAATACGAATACCATCATCAAATGGCAATTGTTGGCTTAAAGACTTTAGCAAGCAAACAAGATCCAATTAATCGTCAAAGAAATCGGCAATTCCACGAACTGCCAATTATTATTACACAATGCTATCAGAAGGCGTCAAAGTCGACCAACAAAAAAAAAAAAAAAACATGCCACCAGTAACGAAAACAGCCAGCAACTCGATCTGATCTCAATTCTCTCTTTCTCCAGCCACCCTCTTGACCATCTCTGTGTAGCAATCACCTCACGCTCTAACCATATTGCCATGCAAATTGGCCCAACTGTCAAGTTGATTTGTCATCTTTCAACATTGACAGCACGTGAACTGCATGTAATTGCCAATGGCTTGGCTTGAACAAGGACATGGATATTGGAGCCACCAAGAAGGGCCACCACTGATATTTCCACTGCCAATGCCAATGCCATTGCTAGTGCCACTGCCACTGCCACTGCCACCATCTTCAGCTACCAAAATTGAAGTTGAAAGACGTTGGCAGACTAAGCAAATTGGCGCAACACGCTCATGACCATGACCATGGCAACATTGTTAACGCTTTGATTCCTTGCTACTTATTCATGATCATGGCCACGATGACGATCTCTTTTTACCATCCACTAAATCACATTCTTATTATATTACACCAAACATGCAATTAGCGTTTATTGGCAACTAGAATTTAAATTATTTTATAACTTTCAACCAATTTATATATTCGATGCGCTATAATAAGCCAACATTAAGTAATCTCTATCTGCTAATTGGTTTAACGAAAGCAAGTTACACACTTAAATGAAAATTTCAAGAAAATTAATTGAATTATATTTTTCTTAATTAAACACCTGAAGGAAGTTCTGTTTAAAATAGTTCGAGATACTAAAGAAGAGACATCATTATATTATATTCTTATAGAATAGTGTCATTTAGAATCGAACATTCCGTTCGATTTAATTCACACTTTGATTAAACAAGAGTTTAGAAATATCGTCACATATATAGGTATATATTTGGCTCTCTGGTTTCGTTTCTGTTTTGCCCACTTTAATTGGTATAGATATTCGCAGCAAAAAAAAAAAAAGAACTCGAAATCGGAACGTGGTGGGCATTTAGAAGACTAACGATTGCGCATTAATGACCAACAGATAGGGCTAGGTCTAGTCTCAGAGCAGTGCTAGATCTTCTACTGCCCACGCTTGGGCCAAGCCTTAGAGCCCAAGGAACCTACGCAAAGGTCCAAGTACCAAAAAGGATCTAACGAATGTCACAGACAACAGCAACAACAACAACATCAGCAACAGCAGCAACAACAACTGGCAACATCATCTTGATAATTTCTCAAAACAAACAAACAGAAAAGTAACTTACCACTCTTTTGGTACGAATGGTCTCCAGTCTGTTCATCTACCACGCCCATAAACTAGCCCAACTCTAACCAACAACAACATGTATTTTAAGGGCCGAACATTTTGATACTCGACGATTTCCAGACAGATTAGATGAAACGGCAACAACAACAACAGCAGCAACTTGAAGCCAAGGTTCTTCTTCTAATCACACACACTAAATAGATATTAGTATCTGTAGAATGCCATTTGGCATATAGTTAGATTTTTGATTTGATAAACCTGTAAGATTTGCCATGGATTATAATTTGATTTTTCAATGTCTTCAGCAACAAATCAATATAAAAACAAATAAAACAATTATAATAAATAAATCTTACCATTAATATATTGTACACAGATTGAAGATTAAATATATTATATTATTATCTGAAGTCGATATTAAAAAAACACAATCAACTGTAGTCTATTCTAGGAAAGATTTGAATAGACACCGCAGCAACATCAGTAATAAAAACAATTAAAATATAAACTGAACATAAAAATTATATTCTAAAGACTTAATTGAAATATAATATATATATAAAAATATCAAGCAAAACAAATAAAAGAAGATAATTATATCAAAACAAATCTAACATTTCTTAAGCTCTTTAACTTTAAGAAAAGAAACAATTTTAATGTAACAATAATATTTGAAAATATTATTTAGCCTTTAGCGGTATATAGTTTTATTTAATTTTCATATCAAATTACTTAACTATAGCATAAACAAAATTCGGTTCGCCACCATTTTGCTGTATGAACATTTTAGCCGGATTTCCTTTGAAGCAACCTCCGCTGCAGTTGCATTTAAAGAAGTTGCATGAATAAATGCCGCAATGCCTTTCCGTTGGCTGTCTCCCATTGTTGCACACATTCATAATGCAAACTTTTGGACTTATCTGAGTGGCTCTGAATGTTGAACAAGATTCCAAAGTACTTCTAATTTTGAATTGAAGTATTCGCCTAGGACAGCAAACTGCTTCCGGATCGTTAGATTGCCACAATGCCAATAGAAGAAGCATTCGCATTAGCAATTTTCTTTGCCAATGAACCATGTGGCCAGTTAAACAAAACGACTAATATTGATTAATGTGGACTAGAACAACAAATGCATTTTGATATTGCATGGAATCAATTCAAAAGAATTCAATAAAATTCATTATAAACTGTTCACTGCATTAAATGCAACACCTGTTTAATTAGCTTCAGCTACCTGAGTCATATAACCAAAAAACGTTAAAAGTAAATGAAAATTTAAATGAAAAATGTTGTTTGTGTACTTAGGCATGCCCATTAAGATTTATTTATTGTTCTAAGCGATACCATGAAAGGACTGAATAAATATTATTCTAACTCTTAATGCTTAAATTTAAAGTTTACTTGATTACACTTAGGAGCAAAGCTCCGCTAAAATGCATCAATATGATCAATAAATCAATCTTTCTGTAATAAATTTCTATTTTAAAAATCGATTATCAAACATCGAAATACTACAAAGATTTCAAAATAAGGTTCTGCGCCGAATAGTAAATGTCCCCCATACATCAAAAACACGGTACTACATAGAGACCTAAACATCCCATACCTAAAGGAAGAAATCCGCAGGCTGAGCGAGCGATACATTCAAAGACTTGAACACCATGAAAATACACTGGCTATCAACTTGCTGGACAACAGCACTCACAGGAGAAGACTGAAGAGAAGGCTCGATCTTCCCTTCTTACCACCACAGGACTGACGACGAATTTGAACAAAAACTAGACTTTTCATGCGAATCTTTAAACGGCCAAAATTATTAATTATTGTCTAACGACAGATCTTAATAAAAATCAACAAAAAAAAAAAAAAATCGATTGTAATTAGTTTTAACAATGGCTTTTATACATATATATATATATTTAATTGCATATTTGAGAACTGATCAGATTTTAAAAAAAAATAAATATGTATTTAAATGTATAAGTAAAACGAACAAACTAATATATTAATATATAAATAATAAAAATAACTAAATAAATAAGTTAACGAACAAGTAAATACTTTTACCTGTGTTATTTAGATACTATTTCCTTTTTTTTTTAATTGTAAAGATTCAAGGCTTAATTAACAAATAAAATAAGATGAATTTTCTTTTTCAAAGCACCACTAAAAAATTGTTTATGAAATATCTACATTTGTTTAAAAGAAAAGTAATTAAAAATCTGCAGCCAACTAAAGACCAAATCGTTCTATTTTCGAAATTCGAAAACTAATTCAAGATTTAGGTGGCTTTAAATTTAAACCAAATGACTTGGTTAGTATTTTTCACAGTGTTTATATATATATATATATATATTTTTTCCCTGTATTTGTAAGTTTGGCATATGTATATAATGCTTCCACCAAGGCTCATCAGGATCGATTGACTATACCATAGCTCCTAGAGGAAAGAGAAATCACTGAAGAGTATCATTGCAAGGGTACACAAACTTCGGCATATCTTCTCTAGTTTTTCTTTGAGATTTTCAGCTTGTTACTCGACAGATTTTATTGCAGATAAAAAACTTTTAAATTCATTTGGAGGCGTGTAAAAGTTTGTTTTTTATGTATAAACCAAAAGGAGTAAGCCAAGTTCCCTTCTGAGTAAGGTTTATTTTTATGGCCAGTCTATTTGAAATTGAAAATTCAATCAATCTTATTAAATGTTTAACCATTTTATTTGAAGGAGCTAAATATGGAATTGAATTCTAAAGTTAATATTAGTTTTTTTTTCTGTTAGTTTTTATCTTTTCTCTAATTTAATGACTGACTCTTGGCTTTAATATCTTCCTGATATTGTGATCAATTTCTTGGTTAGTAAGAAATCAATCAGTTTATCTAACGTAATCCGTTGGCAATGTTAATATTAATGTGTCAAAGGTGACAGTAGTCATGGCAAACATCAATTTGCGATGCTAACAGTAAATAGAGAAGAAATGGTAAATGGTAAATGGTAAATGGTAAATGGTATCTACCCTAGACATAGAGAGATGCCTCAAAGAACGATTGCCAACTGTCTGTAAATCCAATTTCCGTGGATTGCCATTCAACAACGATAGAAGCAGTCAATGCACTTGGCCAAACAGCTGTTGACCAACGGTTTTTTTTCTTTCTTTTTGCAAATTATTTTCAATTCCCACTTGCTTGGTTAGTAGCAGAAAAGTATCAGAACTAGCAATAGGAGAAACAATAAAGCCGGTAGTCTGTCTTGTGGTCACTGCCGTTCCTTGGATGGTGTTAATTTTTGCCACAACTAATTCTTGGCATTATTGGCGGTTGCTGTTGGCCAGTTATTAAGCGTTATGTGTCTGTATGGCTGTCAGCCACAGAAGTCATAACCCAGGAAACAATCGGTTCATTGTTAATACGGAAAACATTCGACAACATGAGAGGAATAATTTTCTTGTGAATTTTCACTGGTTAGCAAATGAAGAAGAAAAGAAAAACTTGAAAAAATTTTCAAGTTTTCTAATTGATTGGACTTAATTTAATTTTAACTGAATCTAATATCTACATCTGCATTATGTACTAGATATTGGAACTATATGGAACTAAATGTACGAAATACTTTTAAAATAATTAAAAACCAAGAGAAATAAAACCAATTTGCCACACTCTGTTACACGATGCACGACGATCTCCCTATCTCTCTCTCTCTTTCTCTGTCTCTCTCTCCCTCTCTAATAAATGGTGCACATGCCAAATTGTAGTTAGAGTTTGCTGATTCTGATGTTGTTATTGCTGTGTTGTTGTTTTTATTTTGCGGCTTAGCCTGCCGCCATAAAAGCATTTATAAGCCTCATTATGAAGACCAGAATTTCTTGTCATTGAGCCAACATGTTTTTTTTTTTTTTTTTAGACTTTCACCGCGTGCGCTTAGAATGCTCAAGTGCCTCAAATAAATATGAACGATAAATTGGTAGGCGGCAGGGGGGTGAGGGGATATGGAGAAGTGGCAGCGGGGGCGGTAAGTAAACAAAAAACGACAATTGCTGATTCTTTTTTTTTTCTTCTTATTTTGTTGTTGCCATAAGTCAATGTTGATTTTTCGATGCTATATAAGTGGGCTAAGAGACGAATGAGCGCGTGTTGCCGGCATCTTTTGAAGTGACCCGGCATCAAGTTTTACCAGCAATCCCCTCCCACTACTCCACCCCCCCTCGTATTCTCATTCCATTAAAGAATAAAACGCAACAAGTGAGTTTTAGCAAGTTTGTGTCTTAAGTCTTTTGTTTGGTAAAGTTTTTTTTTTTTTTGGAAATTCTAGAATTGGTGACTTTCGTTAGCTCAATCATTCTATGGTTGTTTTTTTTTTTTAATAAAAGTAAACTGCATTTAACTTGGCCATTGCATAGTTGACCCACTGACATAGCCCTCCAACTTAAACTGAATCCCACTCCCGACTCCCTCAATGAATCTTGGACTCTCTCGGCTAGTCTGATTGACTGACAGGCCATCTCTTGACACTTGAATCACATGAATGCCCCACACACTTGCCGCATTTTCTCTTTTTTTTTTTTCCTTTCGTTGCAAACGTTTTCATTTTCACGCCACATTCACAGCGCTAGTTTCATTTTCATTTTGGATTTTGGGTTGAAAAGTCAACACAAGTGGCATTGAAAAGAGTTTTGGTTTTTTTCTTTTTTTCGTTTTCATCCATTTTTGGGGCCTGCAACACTTTAATGATGGCTCTTCACCGGTTCTCACAGTTTTTAGCGTCAATGGCAATAAGAAAGAGATTCTTTGAGAAACTCTCTTCGTTTTTTTTTTTTTTTTTTGTGGTTGAGTGACAAATTGCTACTGCAAACGGTCCACCCAAGTGAAACTTAATACAGGATCGAAACGGACCGTCTGCCTGCCCGTTCCGCCGATGCTACCAAATCTGACTTAAACAATCTAACGCACGTTGCATGCATTAGACAGCAAATTGCCAATGGTTTTCTTTTAATTTTTTTTTTACTGCTTTTCTATATATACTTATATATATACATTGTGGTTGTTTTTTTTCGGCCCCACCCTCTGGCCATGAAAATTGAATTGTTTGTTGTTGTTGTTGGCTCACGAAAAGGCCCAGAAAAGACCGTTCCCGCCTACATTGCGTTACTCAGTCTCATTAGTGTATTATATCGTGTGATAGGCCTAAACATTTTTCCTTGTATTTGCCCAGCAATGCGTTTTGCCTCTGGAGCTCTGGCATCTTTATCCACATCCTTGCCTCATCCGGAAAATTAATGTTCGCACATTAAGTTAAATGATTGCGAATATTAGAAAATATGGGCATGGCGAATGCCATGGCTAGGGCTTTGGATTATGATAAAGTGGATGGGGTTGGCACTTGGGCTGGCTATGTACATAGTATATATAGCTAGTATAGTAAATGAGTTTTTGCCTCGGCAGCAGTTGTGTCATTATGTCCCATTAGCACTTTACCTCGATATATTTGCAAATTAATATCGAACGGAGTAGTTTCTCCAAAGCTTCTCAGAGAGAAAGCTTCCTGGATTTAACCATTGTGAGTGAGTGGGGAATAGGTTTCAGTTACCCCTTCCATTCCAAATGGTTAAAAAACCAGTTTTTGAGATAAAACATCCACGATCTTGTGTCTTTGAGTTGCATTATTTTTTTTTTTCTTCTTCTTCTTGGTTTTTTTTTGAGTGGTTTGTGTTTGCTTTGGGTAAGTGATTCCATGGCTCCTTGGCTATGTAGAAGGAGCATCGGTTTTTGTTTATGCTGCATGAAAGTGCAACATTTCACCGCATTTTCTGTGTGTGTGTGTGTGAGTGTGTGAGTGAGTGTGTGAGTATATTTGACTTATGGTTACTACTGTCAACTGCAACACATTTCATTGGGCAGGCTATCTATCATTCATTCAAATTGTTTGAAACCTTTCGCGTGGGCAGCCGCATAGCCACTGAATGGGGTCACAGTTTTCACTTTTTATATGCAATGCCCGATGAACTTTTGCCCAACAAAGGCCAACGGATATGGGTCATGGCACAGGTACAACGTTCATCCATTATTTGAATGTCCAACATGGGCTACCGTTGACCGTAGCACTGTTACCTCTCTTCTACTTCAACAACTTCTGATTCTTCTTGTTGCTGTTGCTGTTGCTGTTGTCGTTGTCGTCGTTGCTTGTTGTCAATGTTGGCTGTCAGTTTTGTCTTGCCGCCTGACAGGCCAACAAGCCAAACAAACTTGGCTAACTGGACATCAATGCCAGCTTAGAGCCATGTGCCTGGCATTCCAGATGATCTTGGCAAACATCACCTACATATACATACATATGTATATATATATATATATATAGGTATATATCTGTACACATATACTTATACAGACACAAAAGGCATACCAGAGTACTTTACACTCCATTTATCAGTTTGCTAACCGAATCGCATCAGGGCAAAAATAAAAACCGCAATTCGAACAACTGGCAATTCGTCCCATTTCTCGTAATTAGGGAAGTGGTTGCAAATTAACCCTAATTGATTGCCTTTGACACAAAAGCCACTCAATGTTCGTCTTGTGGGAGCTGGGCAATGAACTAGAGCAGAAGCAACGGCAGCAACATCAACAACAACAACAACATTAGCAATTCCACTGCTAATAAGCCTCATTAATGTCTCAAGCTTTATATATAACATTATCATTAGCCCATTTTTTAAAAATAAAACTCAACACACTCGTGTTCCAATGCTTTTAAATTTTCGAATGGAGACCGAAAAGTGAATCTCATCTTCACTTTCCATTATACAGGAATAGCAACAGGGAATTGGAGTTGCACGTTGCAACTGCAACTGTTGCAAGTTGTCGGCAACTTCTTTCGTTGATTCGTTTAAGCAGAAATTACTTCGATTTAATAACAATAATCGTTCGAAGAGCAAAAACGGTTTTTCATCATTTTTACTAGGTGTTTATGGCAAATCGTGACAAAATACTTTGACTCAACTGACAAATTGGGGCGGCAAAATGGCAAACGAATTTTGGATTGGATGAGCCTTTGACATTTTGGCAAAGTGACTGAGTACTAAGTAACATAGACGTACCAATGGAGAGGGGATTATTATTTTGGTGAGTAAATGATTACTTTTTAATAACTATTATCTAGCTTTATTATCATGCTTCCAATTGTATTTGGTTAAAAGCTTAGCAAAGATCAAATTCTAGTTCCGACCATGGTCAAAAATTGATTTTCCTTTCGCCCAATCAACTGGAGTTTAAGGTGAAAAAGAAGCCATTAAATCATCATGGAACTGATTTGCGATATTTTTTTTTTTTTATTGAATTTATTTCGTTTTGATATTTTGCAGCTTTTTTTTTTTTTTTTTTTGATATCAACAACTAAATATTTTTATGCAAATTTTGCATAGAAAGTAAATGCAAGCTGTGCATATTTAATTGCCTTGGCTGGGCGCACTCAACAGCAAGAGAAGGGGTGGGTCGGGGGTGCCCCACTCCCCCACTCTCTGTCATCTCTCGACCACTTTCAAAATAGATATAGGAGAGTGCATGGATAACCCCAAAAGACGATACGAACAAGTGAAATTGTTCAAATATGGCAACTACTGCAACTTTTTTTTTTTTGGTTTTTTTTTTTTTTTTTTTTTTTTTTGCAACTTTGATGGCTCCAACCGAGAAGACACAATGCCAAGATGAACCACGCAAATGTGTTGAATTCGGCCGACTTTCTGGCCTATTGCCCATATAAATACATTCATTCGCAAATTTGCAGCATAAATTTGTGAGCGAACAGAAATCTTTCTTTCTATTTTTTTTTTTCGTTTCTTTTGTATGCCAACAGCAACATTGCTCAGTTAAGGCAACTTGTCGCAGCCAAAAAATAACAAAATGTTGTTTTTATTGTTGAAGCATTTAAGCAAATTAGTTACTAACAATGCAATTGTGCAATGTACATACATATGTATATGTATATAGAAATATATATATATTCTCTTGGCAAAAACAAAAAAAAAGACAACCCCAATGACAAAGCCAACCAGAGAGACAGACAGACAGACAGAGCCAGCCAGCCGGCCGGCTACTAGACCAACCTTTCACTGTCCAAATACTTTTGAAACTATAAGGCATTGTTGATGTTGTTGCTGCTGCTGTTGTTGTTGTTGCTACTGCTGCTGTTGTTGTTGCTGTTGTAACTGGTGATGTTGCTGATGTTGCTATTGCTGTTTGATAAACTTTAAGATAGCATTGAAATTGAGAGAAAACATTCAAAGACATGGTGTAAACACACACAGATACACCCAGCCATTCATATCTGAACTGATCTAGTTTTGCTGCAATCGGACAAGCAGAAAATGAACAGTCCTGATTCTAATCTCGGACAGGTTGCAGGCAGCAAGCAACAAGTAGCTGCTGGTTGACCTGCTCCTAACTTGTCCCTATTTGATCTTTCAATTCAAACTTTTAGCTAGACCTAGCTGTGATATAAATATTACGTTCAAATTTAATAATGATCCCACACTGATTATATAGATTTCCAAGTTTCGATCGTTTAGGACGAAAGATTATTCAACCGTCGAGTTGCTGAAATTTTTAACAATACTTTTTGACTATTAAAATATTTAGTTAATATTTAATATATTTTATATAGCCTTATTATATTATTATGGTGATTCGTATGCGTAAAGTTTCCCCTTTCAAGCTTATTAGCATATCAACAATTAATCATTCTTATGCGATTTCTTTATTATCCAATTAAACAGTTTATTGCATTATTAAAAATACATTTGTGAAAATTCAAAACGTTTTGAAAGTTCTGTGGATCAAGTTACCTAAACGCCACGGATTCTGTGAAGTCTGCAAGAGTATGGGAAAGGTATAACCAACCCAATTAGTAAGGAGAAACACAATCAGATAATTTTTGGAAAAAATATAACCAAAAATTTATAAAACAGCATACATTATTTTCGGGGTTTGAAATTGGGGATGTTTGTTCCAGTCATCGATAAAAGTAAAATGCCAATTTGAGATTCGAATTTGATTTGAATTCAATATCTTTCTGCATCTTAATATGAACTTTATACAATAAGTATAAACTAATATACTTTATATATGTTTCAAATGAATCATTTGTTATATCCAATTGCCCCTTTTTAGTTCTCCTTTCTAGGCTAATGTACATATAAGTATATATAAATCAACATATATTATCAATTTTATATTTGAATTTCGATCTAAGCTTTGCTTAACTTGGTTAAATAAAACAAAATATAGACAAGTACGCAAAAAATAAGTTATAAAACTTTCACATTTCTTTTTCGCCCTTTTCTTCTTGGTTGAAATTGATTAATCAGCATATTTATTCTGATTCTAGTTTCAGTCTTTTGTTCGCAGTTCTAAAACCCACAATTATCCATTTGTATGGCTATCTCCATTTCTAGTCTAATTATCAAGTATCTACACAACATTCTCACACCCCAAAGTGACTGGAAGTTAGAAACTTTCTGATCTGGCCATTCATTCATATGTTTGGAAATGCATATATGTACATATATATATATATACTATATGTGTACTAAGGGGGAATATTTGTATGCTAATTAGATAGCTCGCTTGTACTTCACTCACACACACACAGACAATCACACACTTTTACCTTTAAGTTAAAGATACTGATCTTAACTAGCTAATTGCTGGCCAATGGTCTCCTCTGGCCATATGCATTTTCTGGGTTAACAGGTGACGTAGAAACATCTTAGTTATTGTTTGAGAATTTCCCTATGACCGCTAGCTAAACCTGACTAACTGACACGCCCACACCCACCGTTACTATAACAAAACTGATAATTAGCATAAAATTATTGAACTAATTGTTGCATGTGAAAGACTTTTCATATTTGTGGGAAAATGTGAATTAGTGAGCGTTACCATCTAATATTCTAACTATACATTAACTGTCTCATATTGGCTAAGTGCAACTCTGGATTAGGATTTTGGCTAATTCTTTCCATAAATTATACAATCTGAAGGGTAAAAGTCTTTGAAGTACCGTCTTCTATTCCCACATTTGTCAACACATGCTAAGCCAAATTGATTGTGGTTATATCTATCATAGGGCCAGGCATTTCGATAATATGATTAGGTTTGCCCAAAAGTTTACTCATGTCTAAAATGTCTAAAAAGTTTTGAAAAGTTTTATCTTAACTCAGATAAGTATATAAAGGATAACAAAAATTTTTAAGAACTTATCATATTGTGCTTCAAAAAACAAAAGAATTACCTTTTAATTTAAGAATTAATATTATTTATATGCTGAAAATTTAAACTAAACTATATAATATAATAAAACAATTCTAACATTATATAAAGTATATTATAAATATTTCTTTAATTATTTTGTTCAATTGATTTTAGTTAAATAATTTGAAATATAGATCTGTGGCTAAAAGAAATTTCAAATTGTTCAATGGTGTTAAAATAATCTATAATCTAATTTGAAATATAGTAAATCTGATTTGATGTAGATTAAGTGATTTTTGAAGATTATTTAAAGTCTCAATATAGAAGCATTTTAATAACTAAAGCACTTTGTCCCAGAAAGAGTTATATATACTTATTTCTCTTATCATAAACGAATTTGTACTAAATTAAAAAATATTTAAATATTACTAAATTAGTAGTAGTAAAAACAAAAGTAGAATATTTATCATAAATAATTCAATCTAACTTTTAAAAATAACTAGATTTAATTTCAATCATTTGCAAATATTTTATAAAAGTTAATGACAGATTGCTTACCAATTTGTAAATAATCTAATTGCAGGGTATGTAAGTAAGTCGGTAATATTGTGTGGAAACTTTGTTTCATTGCTGTTTGGCTTCCTTTTCAATTGATCTATGGACATGTCCACAGTTGCCACTTGCCATACAGCGAACATAAATTGCCCTACCAGCTGGGATTAGTTTCGGAGCGCGGATACCGATGAATGGAGTTGGAGTTGAAGTTGGAATCGTTGTTGTATCCAGTGAACATCAATAGGCCAGTTCATTTGCACATCGAGCTGCAATTTTCACAGATTTATCATTTTTATCGTGCGGTTGCGCAAAATACTAAAAAAAAATAATAAAAAAAAGATATAGAAAATTTATTATGTAGCGAGAAACAAGTTCCAAGGCCGGAAATTTGTGGGGAGGGGGGGAAGAGGGGATAAGTTTGGTTAACACTTACGCATGTTGCCGTTAATACAATTCACTTTTTTTCTTAATACAAAATGCGTGCCACGCCCCGTTTGGAAACTTAAATGGGATTAGACTAAGCGATTCAATGCGCTTAATTGGTGCTGAAGATCTTCAAGTTGGATAAATGTGAAAAAGTTGTGGGCCTATCGCGTGTCCAGATACCATCGTCATCGGTTTCACTTGCGGGTAGTTTAAGACCGGTCAGATAGAAGATAGGAGTGAGGAGGTAGGTAGGTAGGGCTTAGTCAAATAAATAACCTGACAGCCAGAGGGTATCTCTTTCTCTCTCTCTCTCTCTCTCTCTCTCTCTCTCTCTCTATCTATCTTGGCATGCAAATGACCATCAAGATCGCGATCTTGGCCTGTTATGAGTCAATCAGACGCCTGCCTACATTGTCACCATCACCTGGTGGAGTGACTGCCTGCGGTGCAGATGCTAGAAGATGGCAGCTCGAGATTGTAGCGATTGCATCATAAAACTTAACGGCCCAAACAGCGAGTCCTCCAAGTCATTGCATAAATTGGCAGCCAGAATGGTCTTATAAGGCGCCGCTTCTCCATTCAGCTGTCCGTTTGGCCAAAATGTTTATGAGTTGACGAGGACAGAAACAGCCAGCCAGCCAGCCAACCAACCAGCCATCCACCCAGCGATAGCCATAGACACAGCCATGCAGCCAGGCCCTACCGGGTGGGTCCTTCTTTCATAATTCCTAACGAATAATGAAAAATGCTACTTGTACATTTGGTAGCTTCTTTCCTTTATGTTTGTTTTTTCTTTTTTCTTTTTTTTTACTTTTTATTAGGCAAATGGGCGAAACATGAAAAGAGCCGCTGGATATAATATTACTTGGCAGCAGCAGCATCGGGTTGCCAAAGGTTCATATCGGCCGAGACGTTCTTTACAAGAGGTGCAATTTGTTTAAACTCCTTGTGATCCTTGTCGCCAAGCATATTGAAGATGATGCTCTCTGTTGTGGCAATAACACAACCAATATTACGTAAACGTTCCAAGGCCAAATCCCGATCCTGATTTAGGCGTGAGGCACAGCAATCGGCTGCAAGCCATACATCTACCATATTATTGATCAGGTCGAAGGCTGTCTGTTCCACGCATATATGTGTCTATAAAAAAAAAAAAGAAGAAAAACTATAACAAATTTAATTTAAAATATTTGTTGTAATTCAAGCGATTCAATCCACCTCCATGCCAAAGAGCACCACTGTCTTTGGCTTGCCACCGAATATGTCATCGATATGCTCCTTGATCGGCGGCACAATCATGCTGAACTTAGTTTTTGGTATGTTGGCGCAGGCATGTTTAACATCCAATTCACTGACAGTTTTGCCCAACTTCTCAGGATACTGTTCCGTGACCAGCAGCGGCACATTCAATATCTTACCGGCTGCTAACTGAAATGAGAAACCATTTGATTTTCCCAGCCATTATGTTGTCACTTGTTTAGATTCTTTTTTATTTATTTTATTTTTTATTTTTTTTTTCATTTCTTTTACCAATTTCTTGGTGTTTTCAATAAGCTTCGGCCACAGAGGTATTGCCGGTTTAAACTTCTCTTGTACATCGCAAAGCAGAAACAGAGTCTTCCGCGGCTTGAGACGGTATAGTTTTGGCCCAGCTAGTTTATTCATATTTAAAAAAAAAAAAAAAATTTAAATTAAATTTTTATAGACGTAAACCAAATGTACAAAAGACCAGACATCAAAGTCTATGCTAAGAATTTTTAGTTTTCTGTGATTATACCCATAAAAATATAAAAATATAGCCAACTACAAATAATTAAGCATTGCAAATTATTTTAAAACCGAACTTATAATCTCAATGACAGAAGTGGCCAAATTCAGTCACATGAAGTCCCCGATGCAGAGAAAAGATATTAGTGAACGCCTAGTCGATATTTTTACTGAAATCTGTAATACGTGCTTGAGGAAATTCATTATGACCTCCATATATTTCCTGACATAATCCAACTTTTGGATCCAGACCCTTATAAAATAGTTTTTTATAATGATGAACATTAAACAATTTACAAGATTCCATGGGCATTCCTTCGGTCATATAAATTTTAGAAGGATCCTGCAAAATGAGTTGAAGCAATTCAAAAATTCGTTATGGGCCCCGCATTGGCAATCTCTTTAACTTAATTTTAAAAATTTAAACAAGTTAAGCTTCTATCTTTCAAAATTGATCAATTTTGAATTTTCTCGAAACTAAAATTTATTCTAAACTGTTTCTAAAATTCTATTTTTATTTTTGAATTTTATTTTTTAAATTTGCTGAACAATTGGTGGCGCTTACGTTCGTATTCTGAAGTTACGAACACTTTTCAAAAAAACGCTTGTTATAAAGGCCACCTATTGCCCATTAAATTAATTGTTAGTTAATTGTTAATTGGATAGTAATACTACTAGCCGGTAGGTGGAGTCCCAAATTAAAAATTAATCATAATTGTATAACATATATTGAACAACTTTTTCTATTGGCGCTAGAGTACTCTTAATGATTTTAATAGAGGGCGCTTTACAAGTACGCCGCTGCCGCGAAATATATGAATTTTGCAAGTTCGGGACTTCTGTAAGAAATTGATTATATTTATCAGCACTACTGCCGGTCTCTCAAGGTTGTAAATTGTAATTGTTAAGTCAGCAACAATTTATATTGTATAACATTACATTATTATATTAAGATAATACTTTGTTTAAATTTAAAATGTCCGCAAATATAATAAAACTTTCTGGCCATGGCAATTTTCTGGCAGCGTTCACAAAAATTTTTACGTTAACCAACACTTAGGGAAAATGTAGTCTCTACATTTTAAAATTTTCTAACACTTAAATTCCGAGGAGTCAAGTAAATAATTACCAAATTTTGATACATATTAAAGTTAAGCAAATATATAATTTAACCTAACCCAAATAATAACAACAGCACAAACAGATAACATGTCAGCCGGGCGAGATCAACCTGGAACTTCCAAGGAGTCTTCCTTTGAGGAATTTTACGTAGAAGTAGGTACCATTTGAGTAACAATCTTAAAAAAAAATCATCTGGAAGCTAACTTCGGCCGTGTCGAAGTTTATATACCCTTGCAGTTTTTGACTAGTGTATTACTAGTCGGTATTCAAATTCCCGGTTTCAGTTTCATGCAAACATCTCCCCAATATTTCTGGAATTTAAATGGCATACATAGTAACCCAATCTAACAGTCTGAAAAGGCGCAAATCTATATACGTATATGTATATGTATGTATAACTCATCCTCGCCTACGCTTTAATGTGAATAGATATGCCGGCATATATCAAATAAAGTACACATCAAACTTGAGCTTCTTGTCCAAAGAATTTTACTAAATCTTCGATGAACTGCCGAACGTAAAATTGGATATTAAGTTCAATTTGTTAGGCATTCTGGATGCTGGACTTCGCATCAAGTGCATTTAGAAATTACTGTGGTCGTGGCATCTTTGTCATATGACAACTTCATTGCCTTGGATGCCATTGTTTATTCCTTTTGCTCCCCATGCGGATTATAACCAGATTGCCTCCTGCTACACCACCTCCACTAATTTCATTTATTATGTCAAAGCCAGGTCTAGGGGCCACTTCTTCAGATATCACTATGATAAAGTTACTGTTAAATTTAACTAAGTTTTCAAGTATTTTTAGGGATTGCCTGTTTACTAACCATTACTTAGAGCATTCAATCTAAATTTATTAATTGTTAGGATTAATCTTACAGATCAAAGTCTAGATTAATAAGCACTCTGATTATACCCTCTGCAAGGGTATAAATAGCAACTACAAAACACCAACAGTTTCCATTATCAATTATTACTAAATATCAAACAAACAAGTAAACCCTCTTCTGACTATTCGCAGGTGAAAGAAATTGAAAAACGCGATTCTGTACTAAAACCTACTCAACAAATTGATCGTTTACTTCGTCCAGGTTCCACTTACTTCAATCTTAATCCGTTTGAGGTGCTCCAAATTGAACCCGAGGCTGAGGTGGCTGACATAAAGAAACGCTATCGCACTCTATCATTGCTGGTCCATCCGGACAAGAATCCAGATAATAATGAGCGGGCACAGTTGGCATTTGATATAGTATCGCGTGCCTGGAAAATTCTGGAAAATGAATTGACGCGTAAAAAGTGTTTGGAGGTATATGAAGAGGCAAAGGGTCGCACAGATCAAATGGTAAGAGCGTCCCCTTCGAAGCGAATATAATTAACTTGGTTTACACAAATCTCTCATTTGCAGATAGGCGAGAAGCGCAAAAAGCTTAAAAAGGAGGGTCGACCAACGGAGCCCATACCCGAAGATGATCCTGTTAAATATAAGCATGCCATCTATGTTATGGTAATGAAACTATTTGCTGACATGGAGAGACGCCGCCAGAAACTGGACCAACGTGACCAGGAAGAGCGTAAACGTAAGCGTGAAACAGAAATTGAAGAGGAAGAGCGTGTTAAGGCTGATCGGGAATGGCAACAGAATTTTGAAGAGTCTCGACAAAGCCGTGTGAATAGCTGGCATGATTTTCAATCTGGAGCTAGTAAATCGAAAAAGACCAAGAAACAAAAACATATGACCGGGATGATGGTACCGCCAAAATTTAAACCGGAATCACGATAAAAAAAAAAGAACTTTCTTAAAATAAGAACAAATAATTTTCGCATATTTTTACAAACACACAAAACAAACACATTTTTTGTATAAGTCTCCTTTGGAATTGTAAATGTAATTGTCACATGCATGACCTTTAGCCTTAAGAAATTGAATTCCTTTTGGCGTTCTCTCTTATTTTTTAACCGCTGTCGTCTTAGTTTTTAAAAAGTTTTCATAATTTAAAGTTCCGTATACAAACTGGCTGTAAAGACAATGTCACGCTTAATGGCTGCCGATGCCTCTTCCATTTTGGATTGCAAGCCAGGATTTCCTATGCGTATGGCAGCCGTTTTCACATCACGCAAAGTCTCATCCAATTGCTGGATACAACGGACTATAATACCCTCCTGGACTTCGGTTAGTTTCATAATCTCAGCAAATGGCTAAGAACAAAATGGAAGAAAATTAACAAGAGGAAATACTCTGATAAATGATAATTGTCCACCAACCTTATTTCGGGCCCATTCATAAACAACTTCTAGTAAACCAAAATTTAGCCGATTCTCTCCCTCGTTTTCTGCCTCAAATCTCTGTTCTTCAGCCAATATATTTTCATTGATCTGCTCAAAGGCAGTAACATATTCCTTAAGTGCCTCTGGTATAACTGGTTCACCTTGAATTTTTGCCTGAAACACGAGACTCGATAGAAGAGCAGCAATCTCAGCTGGTTCCAGATCATTAAACATATTACAAAGTATCAATTCGGTTATAAGCAATTCATTTTGACCCATTTCGCAGGCAACTTTGCCTTTAAGTGTCACCTCATCCAATTCGTCTATATAGTTGAGGGCACGCAGGACTTTTAGCTTATTGCAATAGTTTGGATACAAAGTGAGGTTCTTGGCCGAATTTTTGAAACGAAGCTCCTCGATGTGGATTTCCAGCGTGCGTCGTTCATAGACCTTGGCAAATTCCTGCTCAAATCCAGCTATATTAGTATGGGGCAGTACTTCACCCACTTGTCGCTTTAGATGATTTACATAGTTGAGCATGGTCACTTCGCTTTCAGCATTCACATTGATCTCCTTGGACAGATTAACAAACTTAATGCTATCCGGATTGGCATTGTATGCCTCATTCAGTTGATTCAGTTCGTTGACGGCCCTGACCACAGTGGCGCCTGGTGGGGAATCCTTGAAACGTTCCAATTGTCGCTGCTCCCAATTCCGTATTACAATATCGGCATCTAGTTTGATATTGGATTTGGTAATGCTAACCATATCCATTCCTTTAATATCAATCACAGCATGGCCACCGATTCCCTCCGGTTGGAAGAACTGATTCTGTGGTGTTAGCGAAAGGATCTTGTAATAGAGTTCTCCACGCTGCACACTATCACTTTCCTTGGCTTTGAACTGGTGATCTAGCACAAGAACCTTGTAGATGGTATCCTTACCTACCACAGCCTTGATATTGAGCAGAATGGCTAGCTTGTTGAAGTGTTTACCTTTGGTAATAATTACGACGCGTCCCACTTTCAGCTCCTTTTGAATCTTCGCTTGAGTTAACACAAATTTCTGCAATATACATAAATCAAATATAAATGAAATCATCGTTCAGGGATTACTAGGATAATGCAATATACTGACCATTGAGCGATGTTTTTCCTTCCAGTATTCAACAGACTTATCATAGAAAAATATTAGTCGCTGAAGGTGCTCACCCAAAGTGGGCAGCATGGCGAATTTATCTTCAGCTAGGCGTAGTTCCTTTTGTTGAGTGGGTAGCTGCAGTCTTTGATTAAATTCCTTGAAGCTGAATTTCATAATATCCTCCACTTTTATGCTTTCAATGCGTAGGCAAGTCAGGATGACAGCATAGCGGAGTATAAACTGAGATTGAAGCTTCTCAGGCAGACCAAGGATCATGGGACGCAATTCCATTGAAGGTGGCACATTGCCCTTACAGAGTAGAATCACAGTGCCGTTCTCGTCGTGACCACGTCGGCCGGCTCTTCCAGCCATTTGTATATACTCGCCCGGTTTTAGATTACGCACTTCGAGTCCATCGAATTTACGATGAGAATCAAAGACTACTGTACGGGCAGGCATATTAACGCCCATGGCAAAGGTTTCGGTGGCAAATAGCAACTTTACCAATCCATTCTGGAAGAGCATTTCCACAATTTCTTTCAGTATGGGCAATATACCGCTATGATGAACACCTATACCACGTTCCAATGCGTCTGATAATACAAGAACTTGGGGTATTGTGCGATCCGGCGGCTTTAACTTTGCCAAACACTGACGAAAGAATCTCCGCACTCCTCTCTTCTCTTCTTCCGTATTAAGATCCATGGACTGTAGAGCTGCCACATTCATATCGCAACGATTCCGGGATAAGGTGAATGCCACCACAGGCATTTTATTATTACGTCTGAGGAAATCGATCAATCCAATCCAAATCTGTTGATCCTGCTTACTACTTACAAAGTTCTTCGGCCCAAAATTAGCGGCACTACTCTTGACCTTGCTCTGGATTTTTTTTTTGCGATCTGCATTTTGATCTGGCTTACCGCTCACTTGGGCCGCCTTTGCTCCACTGTCGGACTTGCTTTGCATTTCCTTCTTGCGTTCCACGGCCAGTTCGTAGTTACTTTGCAGATACTTTCCCTGGGCATCAACTAGCAGAAATATATCATCACGACTCTTGCCACCAGCTCCAGTATACAGGTAATGCATTAAGGGTACCGGACGCTTTAAAGTGCTGATCACATATACCTTGCGCTTTTTGGTGCTACCCACCCAATTGGCCAACTCCATGGTATTGGGCACTGTTGCACTTAGCATAATGATATTCACATGATCGGGTAATAATATGATAACCTCCTCCCAGACATGACCGCGCTCTGGATTGTTTATGTAATGGACTTCATCAAAAATAACATATTCGAGATCTCTGGTAATATCACTACCGCAATATAACATGGAGCGCAAGATCTCCGTAGTCATAATCAGACAGGAAGCACTTGGCTCAATTTGCAAATCTCCCGTTATTAGACCCACATCCTTGAAGGTCTTGCGAAAATCGCGATACTTCTGATTGGACAAAGCTTTTATGGGCGATGTGTAAATTGTGCGTGTTAGATCCCGTTTGGACAAGGCGATGGCATACTCGGCCACCACCGTTTTGCCAGCTGATGTATGGGCTGCCACAAAGACATATTGACGCTGCTCCAGTTTTAAAATCGCCTGCTTCTGAAACACATCCAACTCGAAGGGAAAGTCCATGGCCGGGCATGGAATTTGTTCTTTAAAATTCGATATCGGTTGGCTAATGTCCACCACTTCGGCCCACTCGCTGTAGAAGGCATTGGTGTTGCTAGTTGTCGATATATTCAGAACTGGCTTTAGATCTGCATTCATAATTTGATCATCAACATCTTGAAATTCAGCTGGAATTTCTGAAACATTCTGGGATAATCCTTCATTAATTTCGCTTTCGTTACGCGTGATTTTCATCCATTGTTGTACATCCAGGTCATGTTCCAAGTTCTCCAATAGATCTACATTACTTTCCGTTTGGGTTTCCTCTATAGTTCGGCTCTCCTGATTCTGGTTGGTGCTAAAATCATATCCTTCCGTAAAACCAGGGGGAATAGTTAGCAACTTATCCCCAAATTCAAAATTATCCACATTTAAGGCGGCCATCTCTTGCTGCTGCTCATCAAATCCACCGGGCCAAAATGGATAATTTGTGTGAGAGCCACGGGTGGCCTCTTCTAGTAAGCCCGGTTCGCGCTGCATGGACATCGAGTTGTTTGCATTGGCGCCAACATCATCCAAATCCACTTCCACAAATTCTAATATTTCACCGCTCATGAAATCTCGACGAGGAGTCAACTTGGTGCTGCCGGGACATTGCGGCACTTTCAATATGCGCATTGGATCAAATTTTCTCGGCACCACATCTGGGAGCGGATTATGGATAGATATATCCGGGTTAAGTATGTAATTGCGAAGTTTTTCATAGTTGTAGCTATTGAAGCCGCTAATCTCGCCCATTATGACAATAAGCGATCATATATGTATAAAACAAATTAAAAAAACTATTGACAAAGATAAACAAGACGTAGAACTGGTCACACTTAACAGCATGGACGTAGAGACAGGGTAGCAAATATTTCTTTTTTAAAAAATTTATGTAGCAGACAAGAAATTAAAATAACGAATTTGGCATAATATATATATATATATATATCATATATGTATATATATATATATATATATATATATATATATATATATATATACATGTATATATTATACATTGTATGTATGCACATGCATACACACATATGTATGAAAACAATAAAAGGTAACACTATTTATTGCTTCTGTCAAGTTTAAACAAAATCGGTTGAGAAGAAAGTATGTATGTACATATGTATTTAAGGATATATATGTATTTACAGCGTTGTTACCATT
Source organism: Drosophila sturtevanti (assembly GCA_018150375.1). Classification (NCBI taxonomy): domain Eukaryota; kingdom Metazoa; phylum Arthropoda; class Insecta; order Diptera; family Drosophilidae; genus Drosophila; species Drosophila sturtevanti. The sequence goes on along the minus strand of JAECWJ010000408.1, from coordinate 4,757,064 downwards.
GTCAGTTGCTTACTTTTTGCGGAATACCTCAACTTTCAGAGGATGACACTTTTCATCGGGAACCTCAGAACCAACTGGTATGGACACATCCCCTTGAGGACAAGCACTTAAAGCCACCATAAGATTCATATCCGCCACAAATTCAATAAAGTCTCCCTTGATGGCTGGGCTGGGTTTACAAAAATATTGCTGGGTTTCCTTGGTGAAACCAGTACACATAAAGATATTCCATACATCGTGAACGTCCTGTTCAGTGAGGCCACGTTCCTCTACAACCGCTTTAACCAGCGAACTATGGCAACTACCCACACGATCTTTTCCCGTTATCAGTTTGTAAGTGTAATCATCGCAGCGAGTACCGATTACATCATGAAGAGCTCCACCATCCTCATCAATGCCATATCCAGCCAGAGTGTCGAAAACAAATGTAGCCATGGGGCGTAAATAGGGCAGGCAACTCCATAGACGATCGTAAGTTTTTAAATGAGCGCCATGTAACTGACGGGTTTTTCCCGAATAGAAGCGCTCTTGAGCATTCTCCAGATTCCAGAAATTCAAGTCCCCCACCTGGGATCCCTCATGTACAGTTATACGGCAGAGATCACCCTTCAACATAGTCCAGGTACGAGCTTCGCGTTTTGGAACCACCAGCATTTGAATCAGATCTCCTGTTATCGCTTGGTAACGTTTATCCTGTATTCAATTCATATTTAAACACTATTGAATAATAATTGCTAATGTTATACCTACATCGTATTCATCTTTGGATACAATAGAAGCCTCGGGCTTGTCGTAGCATATGATGGGTGTGTGCTTCTCAAAGACCCGCGGTTTAAAGTCACGTCCACACCAAGGTGCTGGGGTTGGGTTGCTCATGGTATGCGATGTGATGTAAGTTAACTTGGGAAATGACAAACAAAATGCTTGGTGACTTTGCAATTCAACCGAAATGCCTAGTGACTTCGCAATTCTCTAAATGAGATTAAGGTCGGTCTGTTCTCAACGGATCGTAAATACCCACACAACAGGTTGAACTACAGTTATCGATAGTTTTAGTCCCGCACATTTGCGTAGTCAATGGGGGGCGGCAGCAAATATTAACCCACATTGGTTCCTTCCTAACTGTTAATGATATGCTTAAGCTGCGATGACACTAAGAACTACTTTACAATTTGATAGCGTCAAATTAGCCCAGTTTTTTAACTTAGTATGTCTCCTATTTACAACTGTGTTTTAATTTAGTTTATCTTAATTGGACATTTTACATAACAAAGTACAATATTGTTTTTTTAACTCTTTGTTTTACAATTTTCCATAATTAGAGCGCCTTATAAATTCGTACATTAGGTTTTATTTTTTCTTTTATTACATTTGATAACACAAAAATAAATTTTAATTTTGTCTCAAAATATGAATATTGTTAATGAGTTTGGATACACTTGTGAGGGGGTCGTAAACAATTATCTAACAGATGTCTTCAATTTAAATCGTTCCTCTTAGTTTGACTTGGTAACTTTGCCTTTTTTTTTTATTATATATATATAATCGATTAAGAAACTATAAATGTTGTAATACCTAATTTAATAAGTCTAAATAGAAACATTAACTAAAGTTAATTGATAGCTAAACAATGTACTCGGTTTCGTGTGGGAACATATTTTACTACCGTCTCAAGCTTTTCCGCGAGTTCCTCGAGCAGCACACCCAAGTCTTTCGATGAGAATTCCTGTGGCAGAGGAAGACGTTCAAGGGCAACTTTTAACACTGAGCAAGTCTCCATTTCGGGACAAACTATGCACAGGCCACGGACGAGACAGCTTAAGTTTTGCGATATCTCACTCTGGCACAAGCGATGTTTCACCGTTGGACAAGGCAGCAGGCTAATACGCGAACAGAGATCACTCAATTGTGGTTTGAGATTTTCCCAGCGTGCATTGATATCGGCAATATTATTAACATTTGCGATTTGTTTAAACTTGGCATTTATATCGATAAAGTCGAGGAATATTTGTCCCTGATTGGCCCAATTAGGTACCTTCACTTGTTGCGAACACTCGAACTGGCTAAGCAGGCCATGCAAATAGTCCAGTTTATCTAAAAATATATAAACACTTTGTCTTAAATATTTAGAATCGAAAGTATTATGTAATGGTCTACTCACTATTAATAATTGCATCGGGTGCAATATATTTGTAGATGATCTCATGTGCCTCCATCCAATGTCTGGCCTTAAGCAGATATTTGGCCTGCAGATGAAACTGACCGGATGCTCCAGCACTTACAGATTTTGCATAATCAACCCAGACTTCGGGAATGCCCAGTTCCTTAATAACAAATCGTTCCTGATTGCTACGAGTCATTTGACTGAAATCGGTTATATTACGTTGTAACATCTCTTGGACGGCTCGTTCTCGATGATTCCGATTCCGTATATGAAGCAACACAAAGACGCCCCAGTGCCAGAGTCCTTCGTTCTCCAGCTGGCTGGCAAATTCCACATGCAGACGTGATTCGCTCAATTCGCTGCAGTGACGATAGCCCAGGGCAACAAGTGTTTGCAATACAAGCCAACTAAGACGTAAATCCATGGGATCAGAAGTATGGGTAATTGGATCCAAAGTGGCCTCCAACGAATGCGTGCGTTTTGAGTGAAGCTGTAGCAGATGGTACCGCATATCATAAATACATTTATCGTTAGTACTTGCCGTAGGAGCTCCCTTATAGCTGGGAAACGGTGGTTCCGCAAAACACTCTTCCGCCTTAAAGGCATTATCATAAGCTCGCAGAGCATCCGTTATTGAGGATGTTGGCGGTGTAAAGTACCACAATTGAAGGGCCAAGACAGTCAACCAGTTGTTGTCCTCCATCAGATTGATTGCACCCTTAGAGGATTGCATAATTGGCACTCCAGCCGCCATCATGTACATTTTCAAATGTTCTAAACTTATATATTTATCCGATTTGCTTTGTTGCCAGGCATAAAGTTGTTCCTCCATTAACAAACGGAATACTGGACCAGAACTAAGTTGGGATAGCATTAAAGCCAGATTGGCATCATCATAATTAAAGGCCAACTCGCACGCGTCGCTCACACGATGACAACAAAGCAAATCCAATATATGTTGCAAGTATCCATTGCTGGTTATCTTTTGCGATAGCATATCCTCGTTGACCAATGTATTCTCCAGCCACTCGGAAAGTAAATTACGCCGACACATAACAACATAATGGGAGTTGCTATTTAGTTCAGCAATTTCATCGTGATGACCCCAAAGGGCATATAAGAGAGACCAAACGGAAACCGCATAACCTTCTATGCTTCCAAAATTGATCATTTTTTTCGCCTCCTCAAGATGTTGGGCAATTAATTGGGTGCCACAATCTGGTTGTATCCAGGGACAATCACTTCCATCAACTATTTCACAAATGCAGTCCCGCAATTGTGCCTTCAAATGGGGTATAATGGTATCGTTGAAGTTATTATATGGATTCACAGTGTTGAATTGAACCAATTGCAGGATATTGGAAGAAAAATCATGTTTCAATCGGGATGCAAAGATTAAAGAAGCAGGCAAGACGCCACCACCAGTGTCTGCAAAAAGGACAAATTATGAATTGAAAATGATTAAGGATGCAGAATTACTTACCTTCCTTTATGGTTCGCAGATTATTATATGTATTGGGCACACAAACCGTGTTCTTGGGACCAAAACTTAATTTGAAACCGTGTCCCCGATAGAAACCCAAGTCGGCTATCCACTGTCTATCCAGTGCATTGGCAATCGAATGTACTAATGGAACTGTTGATGCCAAGATTTTGCGTGGAGCCACCTTGGGCTTGTACACAAAATTGAATGGCTTGACCATAGCCGAGTTCTTTGTGTTGACGATGGTGGAACTGATTGGGGGCAATTCTTTATCTGCCATCACACTCTCGGCTGTTGCCATTGATGAGGAATCTTCTGATGCCGCATCTCTAATCAGACTGGCCACAGAGGCTGACGATGAGACAGGCATTGTTGGATATGAATGAATTCCGAATTCCGATTCGGATCCAATTGGCTCCTTCCAGGCAATTAGATCTGGTTTCAAGAAACTGCAAGATTGACGCTTTAATCGTGTTTCATCTTCGCCAAGATTATGTTCAGCAAATAGGGAAGATTTCATTAGCTGCATTTTATGTGGCTCGTTGCCCATCACATCTTCGGCCAGAATGGCGGTGGGACTAGTCACACCACGCGCATTTGTTGTCGGGACATCAAACATGGAAAAGTCTGATCCCAAGCCAATGCCACCAATGCCACCGCCTTGAAAGAACTGAGTTTTGTCCATTTGAAGAAACTCAGCCGAATCATCTATGTGCCGAAAGCTATTTGGCAAACCACCAACAGCAAGATTCTTTGGGTCAAGAGGATCGTACCGCTTCCTCTGGAATCTTCTGGGACTGCCGCAACGAAGCCAACATAATCTTATCAAGATGCTGTTGTTCTTGTATGGCCGTCATTTTGGCCTTTTTTGGATCAGTGGGCACAGTTTCATTCTCATCCTCTTCATCTGTATCGTTTAAACCATATTTGGAGAAGTGTTTTACACGGAATACCCAACTTCCGGTTTCCGGACGATATTCAATGAAACGCGTCTCATTTTTATCGCAGACGCGTCGCAGTTTTCCCTCCCAATCCATTTCGACAAGACGTTGAGAATCCTTGATGGGTTCATGTATGGTTTTATCCAAAGGCCAGACTTGATCCAAGGTGACTTGAGCATCACGATTCAATCCTTGTCCAAATGGAGGTTTATTATCATCATCCGGATAAACAATGATTTCTTTATTCCGAAAATGAACTGAAAAAATAAATAAGAGGAAGAAATTAACCAAATTGTAAAAAAATTGGGATTCTTTGTTTACTTACCAATCTCATCTAGATTAAGTCCAGCCACATCGATTTCTTTGCCAAAAAAGACATTGCCATAACCCTCTCTACCTACTGTAAAATTGGGCACTACACAGGAGCCATCTTCAGCCAAATATGACTTGAGATCATCCAGCGAAGGAATGGTATAGTAACCAGCACGTTTTAGCACAATTCCAGTCGGATGTGGTTCAGTCTCCTCAGCCTCAATAGCCGGACGAGAGCGATTTGCTGATTTGTCAGCATCGAGGGAACGATTTGAAATCGAACTTTCATTAGCCTGATCGGATATGAATGTATCTCGCCTAGCTATGGCACTGGCCTGATCCTCAAATGTATTCTCTGGTATAGTGGATACTGAAAGACGCACTGTGGACGACGGACGATAGGTTTCCAATGGTTTTCGGGGCACTAGTTCAGTGACTGTGCTATTGAGAGGCGACCCCGTTTGATCCAAATGGCCAGCTTGAAGATTTTGTTGTCGTACTTTTTCCAAGTTATTGGGATGTAACCACGATTCACGGCGAGTCTGATCTTGATCCTTGGCATTATTATTAGAATTGGTAGGAATTCCAGCGGTGGCTGTGCTCGGAGGTGATACGTGTGGTTCATGCGGTATAACCCCTGTAAAGGAATCCCGTTCGCTGTTTGATCCATTCGGCTTCGCATGAAGCAGCGCCCTGACACTGGCACTTCCCTTTGGTGTATTTGGAGCCGAGGCGGACCTATTAGGTGTGACATCCCCGGATTTGTACTTGGGCTTAATTACCAATCGCTTGGCGTTTGGTTTCAGATTGAATCCTTCTACGCTGGCATCGAATTCCTCGAGTCCATCGAAGAGTGCCTTTCGATTGACCGAGTTGCCCATGGCTTTCACTTTAATTTGGACTTGGCTATCCTTGGTGGCGATCTTAAATTGATTGCTATTCATATCAAGTACTGCCTGTTGAGCAGCGGGATTCGTTGCTCGTGCCGGATTGGCATCGCTTTGCTGCAGATCTTTGAAAATGGGTGTGTCCCCATAGGGTGAGGTCACCTTGGCCAAGATTTGTTGATGGATGGGCTGATGAGATGCCAATGAAATACCCATAGATGGTTGATTGCCCATTAATCCACCTTGCAGTCCAGTATTGCCGCCCAAAGTGCCAAATCCTCCGCCCAAGGATCCGGCGGTATTACCAAATGTTGCAGCGCCACCACCACCAAATACATTACCAAGAGAAGTTGTAGCTGAGCCGCCCAAAGTGTTGGCACCACCAAATAGACTACCACCTGGCTTGGCTGCGTTCCCAAACAATGATCCTCCAGTATTACCTGCGTTGAAATTAAGCGGAGCCGCCACAGTGGTACCAAAGCCACCAAATGCGGATGTAGCCGGCTTGTTCAGCGCGGAGTTGAAGAGACCTCCACCCGCTCCAACTCCAGTGGTGCCCGCAACAGTGTTGCTCATACCGAAAGCGCTTCCAAATCCTGTATTAGCAGTTGAGGTGGCCCCAAAAGCAGGAGCAGCAAAACTTGTGGCCGGTTTGGCACCAAACAGTACTCCGCCTGCACCAGCCGTACTTGTGGCCGTGGTACCAAACCCTCCGAATCCTGTCGAGGTAGCGGTTCCTGGGGCCCCCAATCCAAAGGCTGGTTTATTGGGATCATTTGCCGCAGGCGCTCCAAATAATGAGGGCTGCTGAGTTCCCGCAGCTGCAGTTCCAAATCCCCCAAATCCAGTGTTTGTCTGTCCGAAAGCAGGAGCTGTACTCGTAGCTGGAGTCTGTCCAAAGAGACTAGCTCCCTGACCAAAGGCAGGCTTTGCACCAAACGGGTTCGATGTATCCGCTCCGGGAGTTGCGAAAGCCGTAGTAGCAGTTGCTCCAAAAGGCTTCTGAAGGAAACTATTTTGTTGGGCGGGAGCACCGAATGCGGTACTAGTAGCCGGTTGTCCGAAAGTAGATGCACCAAACAAACCCTTGTTTTCTGTCGCAGCCTGCGCAAACAACCCAGTGGAGGCGGGCTGAGCAGTGCTTCCGAACAGACCACCCGGTGCTGCCTGAGTCGCTGTGGTTGCATTTCCGAAACCAAAACCAGTTCCAGGAGCATTGCCCGCCTGTGGTCCCTTGCGTCCACTTAAATAATCCTCAAAGCGCAGCTCTTCCAACGATTTGGCTTCATATTCTTTCATTGCTGTAATACAATGTTGCTTGGTGTTAACATTGTTCGGCTGGCCACCTTTCATTAAAGTATCCGTGCCAATGGATGGCTGGTATTTAACCACTGCTGTTCCAGGATTGACACCACCAGCTGTGACTACACCCGCTGCCTGGGGTTGGGCAAATGCCGAAGCTGCACCACTGCCGAATACATTTGTTGTGGTAGCTGGTGTAGCTTGTCCAAAGGTACCGAATCCAGTAGTGCTAGTGACCGCAGCTTGTTGGCCAAATAATGATGTAGGCTGAGCGGCAGCGGTTTGACCAAATGCACTGATACCCAAACTAGCAGGTTTAGCAGCTCCAAAAGCCGGTGTAGCCGTTTGTCCAAATAGAGAATTATTTGGCTGGGCAGGAGTGGCACCAAAAATATTTGATGATTGTTGTGGTTGGGCAAATCCTAAAAAACAGAACAAAGATGTTAGAATTTAAAATATGTTTTTCGCTTTTAGTAATTCCAAATGAATTGCATTAAGATGAATCACGATATTCCAAATCGTTCCTAACCTCCAAATGTGCTGGGTGTTGTTGTGGTAGTACCAAAGGCACTGGATGTTGTTGCTCCACCAAATAGACCGCCTGTGGGCTGTGCCGGTGTTGCCGCTGCTCCAAACATAGATGGTTGTGTTGGCTGAGCTCCAAATGCAGATGTGGTACCGAAAGCTGGAACTGCTGGCTTGATAAAGGCTGACTGGCCGAATGCCGTTGCTGCCGGTGTGCTTGAGAAACCAAAACTTGTGGAGCCGGTGCCAGCCCCAAATGGGGGCTTTGTTCCGCCAAACATCTTAATTCCTTCACTGGCTAAACGCTCACCGACAGGTTACAATTGAATAATAACACACGAATATACATATACCAAATGGATGTCGCCAAAAGATTCCCTCTCGTCCTTGAACAAATTTCACCAATTGGCGCAATGTATATATATATAAATATATATATCACGTTATTTGGGAAGCCCCGCTGGCGTCTAACAATATACTTATCGGGATCAGACGCTAAATTCTTTTCTCCGCCGATTGCTGGTTTTGGCGAAATAAAGGCGCAAAACACTACACACACTAATACACGCGAACGCGCATGCAACTTAACAAATTAAAGACTTTCACGCAAACTTGTCCCGTAGCTGTATTTGCGCCTATATTAAATTAATCGTGCACTTCTTGTATATGGTAAATTAACAACTATTATTTTTATAATTTGTGATCTTTAGAAATGTTACACCGACAAATGACAACAGCACCACCGCACGCTTCGGGGGAAAAACAATGGGAAGAAACAACGGGAAAAAGCTATCGATAATTAAAAAAAAGGCGGGCAAGTCGCAACATTTTTTTTTAAATGTGTTCTAAACAGAACTGTATGAGCTAACAGTAGTGTTCGCAGAACTGTTAAACTTATTCTGCAGACTGGTTCCGGTTCCGAACCTGGTGGCTACTTATCAGTAGTTTCTATTCCTTCCGAGCTACCAACACATTTGGGGGTTTTTCTCAAAAACGGTGTTACAGATTTTCATTTAATTTGGTGGCGTTATTACTGAATATGTGGAGAACGATTTGCATATCGTCCTTTGGTTCTCTCTTTCTGTGAATAGAGCTATGTCGGTCCATTGCAAAGCTGATTTTTTCATGGTTAAAACCTCATTACTTGCTATCAATAAAACCGCACATATAAAAACTAGACTTTTATAAATAAATTTAAGCTTAATTTGGTTAAATAAGTTAGCAATTCACTTGCCCCTAACTCTCATTTGGTTCTCCCATGACTGCAGTTCTGAGAAGATGCAGAATGCAGTTTTTCAAATTATTGCGCGAACATTTTCCGACATCTCTATTTCTTGACGTTCCCATTATTTATGCCGTTCAAATAACGGGTTTGTATGAGTTCCTCGTATTTCCGATTATTCTTATATTTAAAAAAGTTTTTTCAGTGTAGTTCTAAATTTCGAAGTGAATGGGTGTGTTGTCGGTCGGTTGCGGTAAAATCTTTTGTTTTTTTTTTAAATCATAAAATCATTTTAAGAAATAACAATCGTAGATTTGCCACGAATGAGAAGAGCACATTTGAATGAATACAGTCGCAAAAACAACAACGTGACAAACTTGCGTGGGAATTAAAGTCCGGTTAAATTAATTAATTAAGTTGCATGCATGCTTGTGTGTACGGCGTGTTGTGTGAAAACGGCGGCCAACTCCCAAAAAAAAAAAAAATAAAAAAAATGAAATACAAACTCACGTTTAAAATTAATTTCGATGCAATAGTGCAATAATCAGATAGAAAATTTTTGCAAAATGCTGGTGTGAAAACGAAATTCAACTACTTGTTGCGTGTTGATTAAATTGTACAACTTTTGTTTTGTATTGCGGCAAACGAAAGTTTGTCGTACCTGTGCATGTGTGTGTGTGTACGTGTGAGTTAGTGTATATGTGTGGTAAAAGTTGGCGAAATTAACAACAACAACATCAACAGAAGCAACAAAATGTCTGTGTGGAGCGATTGCAATGCTAAGCAACAATTTGGCATTGGTAAGTAATAGTACATACATTTTCCAGCGCTTTTCTCAGAAAAAAACCACAACAAAAAACTAAATTGTAGCGCCAATAAAGACTAAGTTTGTTTAAATAAAGTATTTTATAAACATACAATATATTCACGATTTAATTATTGTTGATTTTCCACAAACACACCCTAAGGGGCCGCTGCCTCCGCCAACATGCGGTGGTGTTCCGCTATTTTTACCCTTATCTCCGTTAGTCAAATCCCCCGCTGTGGCACAGTTGTTTCATGTTGTAAACTTGTTGCACCTTCCCTTAATTGCACCCCTGGCCATGTGACTCTCTCTTCAGCACCGTTTCGGACTCTTCTTAATTCAATGTGAATTTCTGTTTTCCTTAATTTTCATGTGTAGGCTAGAGATTAAAAATATATTCTAAAATTTACTTTAGCTTTAGTTTTCTTTAGCTTACAAATACAAGTTATTTTGTTTGAAATAATCCAAATCCAATTCGAATTGTTGCCCTTATATTAGAAATAAATATATAATTAGTAAATCATTTCAGCATTTCTTTATATATGTACATATATATGTATTTATTTATTTAAAATAAAAGAGAACTCAAATTAAATTTGGAACTCGTCTTGAATATTTAAACAAATATATACATAGTTAGAATTTTCATTAACGATAGTATTTCTACTTTTAAATGAAAACTAGTTGAAATTAAATAATAGTGTAATTCAATTTGAAATAAAAATTTAATATTTAAGCTGTTTGGACTTTAATTCTTTAAAGAATTTGAACAAATAACGTTAAGGTCATCTCAATGTGTACGAAGAAATAATATCTCCAGTTATGTATGTATGTACATACATACATATGTAATAACTTGAATAGTTATTGTATTTCATTAGTTAATTTAAAAAAATTTATGAATTTATAACCTTTTAATTTCTCATTTTCGTGTGTGTTTCTCATAAGCCAATTTTGTAATTTCACATTATTTCACATATATGTATGTCTTATACCCATATTTCAACTGTTTCTTATCTTATTATTTATATTTCTTTTATTATTTGACAAAATAATATTTCTTATCTTATTTAACAAAATGACTTGACACGGGCATCCATATGCCCTAAGGGATGTACTCGGCAATCGGCAATCGGCAATATCTTACAGAGGCGATCTGAGTGCCTGCAGAAGAGATCAATTCCTTAAAGGACTTTGATACGAACAAAAATGTTTATCTGTATGTGTGTGTTTGTATGTATATACATATCTGTGGGTTACACATGAAAAAATTCTTACTATTTTTTGGTTTTATCTAGCGTTATTTGCTTGTGATCATCAAATGAATTGATATTTATTTCACATGTGATTGTGGGCAGTGTATATTTTTTGTTGGGCTCTACACCCATGTATACACCCCTACCTACCCCATCTTGTTTTTCCAGCCTCTGTTACTTACACACACACACGCACACAAAATTCTGAGATTTGCTCTTGAAAACGAAAACCTGTTTTCTAGCATCATTCAATAGCACCAACAAAAAAGAACAACAACATCATCTGCCAAAGCCTGAGATACACTCTCCGCTGCCTCTGCCTCTGCCGCTGCTTCTGCTGCTGCTGTGTGCATTCAGTTGCAACAAGCATATGTGAGTAAGTGTGTGTGTGTACATCAAATCTGAGAGTATTTTCTATTCATTGGCAATGACCATGAAATATCAACACACACACACACATACATACATATGAGAATGCTTCTCTCTGTCTGTCTGTCTGTCTGTCTGTCTATGCGACCCGTTTATACGTACTACGTGTGAATTTATTTTATTGTCGGCACTTTTTGTTTTGTTTTTGTTGTGCTATGAGTTGACCTTTTTTTCTTCTCTACTATTCCTCTCTCTCCCCCCCTCTCACACTGTATAGTACAGGTACAAACAGACCAATACAGGTACCGATAATGTCGCCAAAAAAAAATAGAAATAACTCACTCAATGGGCCTGTCTCTCACTAATCAGTTGTTAACAGTCGAACGGGCACTCGAATTGTGCCACAAATTGTTTGTACTTATTATTTACACATGTTTGGCCTTTTGTTTGACTGATGCTTATACTAACTAACGCATATATACATATATACATACATACGCACACACATACATTTACATAGACATAGGGCGGTAACCATAAAATTTTAATCAAAAGATAGGTACAAATTATTTAGTTAGATTACAATTGCGGCATTGGGTAAGGTATTTTTATTATTTTGGTCTGTTTTTTTTATTTATTTATTTTGTTGTTGGTAATGCGAAAAATGATCGAAAGGCCCTTTCAGCAGATTCTCATTTGCCATACAACTTAACCCTTCCTCTCCTTCTCCTCCTACTTCTCCCCCTCCCCTCTTCTTACTCTCTGGTTACACAAAGATAGACCTCGTTCTCATTTTTATCAGCAAAGAGTTTGATGTGGTGTTGTCTTATCGCAGTTTTTTATTTTATTCCCCCTCTTCCCCACCCCACCACCACCATTTCGTTTCTTTTTTGCCTTTTCCATTTCGCGGCTGGCTTTTGTTGACGCCCTGAGAGAGTCTCATAATTTGATATACTAATACTAAGTAAATACATAATGTGTGCAACCGGAATGAAAAAATTTGATAAATTGGAAATCATTCTACAGGGTCTTCACAATTGAATAATTGTTAAAATTTTCTAAATTTGAGCAAGTATCTTGAGTAAATATATACATATGTAAGTATAGAACCATAAGAAATATGTATATACATACGTACAATTTATATATATGTATGTATGTATATTATTAGAAAAATTTCTGCCTGATTTGAATAAAAGATTTGTTTTATATTGGTAAAGGAGTATTTAAGTATTCTAAATAAGCTTCCTTATACAATTTCCATATACAATTTCCAAATGTTTTCCATTTTCTAGTATTTCTTTCTTTTACCAGATGTTCTCAAGACTATTCAAATTAGACCAATCGATGATATTATTGTTCATTTTTGAAATCTCTCACTTATCTCATACTCTTCTTTACCTTTGTATTAAAATAGTTAAGATAACTTTAGTCTATTTCAAAATATTGTGCAGTATTTATTGAAACATGAAGGCTTCTTTTTCCAAAATTTACTCTCGTTTTTAAAAAATGAAATTCAAATCCCAATCTTTTAAATAATAGTAATTAAAAAGTATTGTATTAATCAAGTCAAATCCATACAGGTTCAATATTCTTCTATAACATTTATGGTCGATATTTTATATATGTACCTATTTATTTCTTATGATTTCTGAACGACGGGCTGCAATTTTACTAAATACATATGTATCAATATAATAAAATTCAGTTAACTAATTTTTTACCATCCAAATTGATGATACATAGTCCCCACAGTGCTTATCAGGTCATTTCTTGATTACAGGGATGGTTTTATTTTTAAAGCAAAATAAAATGCTTAATCAGCATAAAAATTTACTTTTAACATTCTTTTTTTCACGAGGTTGTTGGCTTTTAATGGCTGTCCGAGAATATTAAAATAAGGCAGCTTAGCTGAAAAGTTAATGACAATTTCTGAATAGAACTGGAATTGGAATTTGTCCCAAAACTAGCAATATTATTGAGAAACCTTCCATATACCGATAATAGAGAAATAGCAAATCATTAAAATAAGACAATTAAAGTTAGACAATTTTTTCTTTCTTTTAAGTTTAGATTTAAAAAGATTATGAATTTAAATACTTTTTGCCCAATTTTTTGCCTCAAAGTACCTCATTTTTTTTTACCACAGACTTATTAAAGCATAAAGCATCATGTCAGGTGTAGCTATATAGATAGCCATTTAGAGGCAAATAAAGATCAAAATAGCATCTGATTAATATAATCTAAAGAAGTGTAGAATGTTGGATTTAAATAATAAAAGTTAGATAATAACAATAGCAACGATTGTTTCATTTCTAATTTTTAATTAAAAAAAATAATCAATAACAAAAAGAACCAAATTTATCACCGTTGAATATAATCCAAAGGAAGAAAATTATATAGAAATATCATCTACGATGCCAAAAAATCATTTAATTTGAGTGATTGAAGGATGAATAATTTCCATTGAAAAATGAAATTAATAAAAAATTGTTTGTATCGTATTTCTTTTATAGTTAATACTGATTTACATTAGCTTTGTTTAATTAATATATGTATTTGACTGCATCAAAGTGATATAATCAAATGACAAAAGTAAATTAATAAATAATAAATAAATATTGAAAAGTTGTTATTTTTTAGTTGTACTACTAGTTGATAAAATAATTAAATATTTTGTCTTGTTTTTGTTATTTCTATAGGTGCTTAGGTCAAACAAGAAATTCTTTCATTTTATGTATATACATATATATTAGATTTTATACATTTATTGCTAGTGTCTGCTAAGACAGAATTTAAAAAACTTCACATTTAATATTGACAAAAATCTATAGAAAGATAATTAATTAACTTTTAGTTGATTTAAATGAGTCCAATGAGACTCAAATAAAGAGGTTCTTGTCGGAGGATAAAGATAGTATTAATATGACCAATGTAATTTAAACCATTAATTAAATATAGTTAAGTTAATCGTTATGTGTGTTTGGCTGCATTTTGCTGTTCATATAAATATATACTTATATGTACATATATGTATGTACCTGTGTGTATTTAAATATTTATTTCAAAAAGATGATGATGATTATAATGATGAGTCTTCAAGTGAGTCAAAAGGGCCTCCTGCAATGCGGGAGTAAAACCATAAAGACACACACACAAACACACTCATGCAGACACTCCCTAGAATAAGAAGAAGAGAGTCTTCTGTGTGTGTGCGTGGCGGGTCTTCCTGTTTCTTTCTGTTGATTTTCATTCTGGCAGCGATGACATCTTTGGCCACAACTACTTCACTGTTCATTGCCTTTAGTTGGGGATTGCACCTGCAGTTCTCGCCTCCACCCTCCCTCCTCCTCCTTTTTCTCCATCAGCACTCCCCATCCTCTTGGCGGTGTGCCTCCAGCTTGCATGCTTAGCACTTGGGGGCGCAGTCATGCATATTCCACTTCTAAATTTGAATAGAGCAGCAAGAAGAAGAAAACAAAACAGCAACAACAACAACAGCTAGCAAAGGCAAACATAAAACTTAATGAGGCCTGTTGTATGTTGGAATAGTATATATGTATATCTTTATATATATATATATATATATATCTATATATACATATATACATTTACTATATTGAAAAGTGAGTTGAGTTTGAAGTTTCAGATTTCTATTTCTTTGTTTTTCTTTCACTTCTTAATTAAAATTTTCCTCCTCGTTAAATTTAGTGGAGCCATGAAAAATGCTTTTTGATTTGCATAATTGAAGATCTTCAAGTGAAAATTCTCTGCAAACTAAAATTATTCATCCAAAATGGGTAATTTGGGAATTAATCTCATGGCAAACATGTCATCAAATTATATTTTATGTGCTCGTTCGCTCTCTCTCTCTCTTCCTTCACAAGATAAACCAGTGATCCCTCCCCTCGCATCGCATCGTAACCACTATGGCCATTTGCACTGGTATTTCTTGAATCAGATGCTTCATCATCCCCTCGACCCAATGTGCAGCTTTATGTGCTGACTCAAAGCAAGCAAAGAGCCCACTCATCCTCATTCCTTCATTGTTGCGCAAACAACCCAGTGACATCCATTTTTCCATTTCCATTTCCATTTTCATTTCCACTTCTGAATCTGCCTTTCCTCTCTATCACTAGAAAGGGAAATCTCAGTTCTCTATTTTGCAATCAAATGCTTTTTTTGTAAATTGAGATTCAATTGTAACTCAGACTTGAGAATTGTGTTTTATTATACCCTCGACTTGAAGATCAAAAAGATTGCCATTGGCCAATGTCAAAGATTGTTTATTTGTAATCTCTTATTGGGGGGGAATCTTGTAAATGTGCAAATTCCATGTTGATATGACTTAATTAAGCATAAATTGTTTGTGGTAAAGGCAAAGAGGGGAGGGGCAAATCAAATTCCAATCAATTGGATTAGATTGTCGAGAAAGTGATAAATGGGTGGAATCTGCTAGTGGGCGATCAATTGTTAAGTAGTTGTGAATTATGACTGTGGGGATGATGCGTCATCGCATCCATCGATGAGTCATCCATATCAACGGCAGTTTAAACTGGTTTCACTTGGGACAATATCTAACAAATATGCAATCCAAAAAGATTAACAGGAAAACGAGAAAATGTTGCAACAAGTTTTCTTTCTATTATTCAGAAAAAATTTTTATTATATGACAAACCTTAGCGATAAGTTTTTACTTTGGATTTCCATTACCAGGAATTGCAGTTTCTATATACATACATATGTACATACATACATATATATGTGTATAATCCTGTTTTTTTTTTCTAAATGGGTCAAGTTTGGTTTTTATTTTTCCACAATTGTAACAGCTTTTTCTTTTTTTTTTTTATGGGCTTAAAAAAATAATAAATTTTATCAACATTTTTTTTAACATTTTTCTCTTTTGTTTCTAATTTTATTTTAATGCCCTGTATACGTACATATTTTATAGGGTATATGGCATATTAAAGAATATTGAAATTTATTGTAACAGTTAAAAAGAGAAGAAATTATTTAGTATATGCTTAAGGATATATGTAGATATACATATGTATATAAGTTTTCCACTTATCGCTGATTAGAAAGATATTAGAGATAAATTTAGAAGGAATATAAAACACTATAAGAAGGCGGAAAGTTGATGTCACCTTGTTATTGTGATTCATATTTGAGTTAATTTATTTTCAGTGAATTCCCTATTAAATCTACATTAATAAAGGGTATTTCTTAGTCGTTGCCAAGTACCAAGTGTATGAGTATCTTTTTTCTTATTTGTAGGGTTTTTACGACCACAACGAAGCGCCATTAACTACGTACGTAGAGGGCACAGTAACCGTAACCTGTCAACGCCAGGCAAAAGACGAGTTTTGTTCTTTTCCATTTTTTTTTTTTTTTGTTTCATAAATTTATGTGCCATAAAATATTATCTACAAATGGGGCGGTTTGTTATTGTTATTATTGTTGTTCTCTCATTTTGAAGTTCAACCAGCAACTTTTAAAAATGCGCAAAACATTTAAAAAAAAAAATTTCACATCATAAGAATGTCTAAGGAATTATGCCAAGAAAAAAAATATACATACAAACATTGAAATATACATACAAAATTGATTAAATCTAATAATTAAATCGCATTGCTCAACTGGAACGTATTTTATGATTAATTATTCAAAATGGTTAAACAATCAAACAAGAAAGTTCTGGTGAAATTATACTATATAAAACTCGGAATTCGACGAATTTTGCCCTTCTAATCAATCCATTGAGAAATCTTAAAAATTAATAAATGACACAATAATGGTGGAACGGATGATATGAAAGAATTATTCTGTTAGATACTACATGGGTACATATATAGGTATATATATTGACCTATTTTGATCAATTTTAATTGAGAATAATAAGAAATATGAATCATTTTTATATATATTTTTGGATACTTGTACTTGCAACCTTCAATAATAATAATTTGTAATAATATACGAAACATTTTTACATGCCTACATATATACATACATATATTATATTCAGTTATTTTTATTGAAAAAAGATTAACTTTAGAAAATTAATTTTCAAGGCATTTCCATTGTAATTAACAATCAATTCTGTCTTACGATTTGTTAAATATGCAAAAATTTGCAGTTTGCAAAAACAAAATTAAACAAATCTAAGAGGGTACTTTGGATTAATATAGATATACATAGACACATATGTATGTATATTTATTATTATAGATACATACGCACATATATTTGTAGCTATTTATTATTGAAAGAAAAATCTATAAATTGATTACGCGACAAAATCATTTTCATAGAAATCTTTTAACGATAGATCTAATTAGTTTTTCAACTCGTATAAGGAATATGCGTCTTATTTAAAAAACAATAAACAAATGCTGAAAGTACACTCCCATATCATTGAGAGGAGGGTCAGATATACTTTAAATATTTACTTGTTGTTTTTGTTTTTCAATATTTACCCATTTCAAACATACATCGGTACATATATGGTGCTCCCTGACTTAGCTCATAAAAATATCACTGAGCTATTTTTAGATCTAGCTAGAAATGTTTCACTGTTAACCGTTTCATATCATTATAATTAACCCTCGAATTTGCTTCAGTCACCCCTTATATATGTATATATAAATGTAAATAAATATATGAATGATATACATAGATATGTTTGTGTAGTACTATAAGTATATGCTTATATATAGGATAGTCTAGACTCTAGAGATTGACTCAAAGCTTAGAATTGTAATTTGAATTCGAATGCGAGGCACAGCGCCAGTGAAAAAAACAGCTAAGACAATTGAGAGATAGGAAGAGAGAGAGAGATAAAGAAACAGAGAAAGAGAAGCAGAGTATGAAACAAAAATATTCAGAAATACTCAAACACGGAATCATCTGTCATTTAAACCTGAAATTTCAAAAGAGTCAACACTAGCCTCTAAAGTTTTGGGGCGATGTCCAGTCACCAATCAGCAGTCACGACGCTGACGCTGACGCTGACGAAGGTAGCAGCAACAACAACAACAACAACAAACTGATGACGAAGCATTGCTAGTGTTGTGGTTGATATTTGTTTTTATTTTTATTTTATTTTTACAATATTTAATACCCTAATAGAGTAAAGTATATTCATTTTCAACAAATGCACTCACACCAAAAAAAAAAATTTTAATTTTTAATTCATCATTGTTGTTTCTTTTATCAATAATATACTTATATATTTATATGAACGATAATAATAAATCGGAAATTTTCGGAAATTTTAATTTCAATTTAAATATGTACCATTATTTCTTATTTAGTTAGTTTAATACAATTACATTTGTAAGCAAATATCTTTGATTTTTTAACGCAAATTTGTTTAAAATTAATCATTTTAATCAAACAAATCATATAGGAACTATTGCATTTGCTTTCTTGATTGATTTTTATAAATATTACTGCATAGCTACCATAAAATTGTTTAAGAATAATCTATAACTTTTAATTAAAACGAAAAGTTTTTATTTCAAAGCCAATGCCGAAAAGAATTTACATATTTTTAATCACAGATTCTACCACTATTTGCAAGGGTATACAATAGTCGGCCTAGCTTTAATTGTCCCATGTTACTACTGGTATATTTTGATTTTATTATTTTTGCGTTTTGCCTTTCTGTTTTATCTAGAGAACATTTAGCAAAAAAAAAAAAAAAAAAAGAAACCTCAAGTTGACTTATGGCAGCAAGCACACTTTGTGCACGTGCCAAAGCGGCGTCGAAGACGGGGGAGGAAAGGAGAAGAGTAGACAAAGTAGAGAGCGACAAATCTCTTCTAAAGCTCTGTAACTGCAGCTGCATCCATTGTTGCAACAACAACAAAGCGACACCTTTTCACAGTTCTTTTGTTAGGATAATTTCGTTGGGCTTTTTACCTGACTGTTGCATGCACGTTTCTTGCCTATTTTTAACTCTTTTTTCTCCCCTCCTACCTCTTGTTTTTGTTACCTACCTACCTGTCAACCCGATGCCATCGATGGTTGGTTGGTTGGTTGGTTTATTCTGGGACCACTAAAAAATGCATGGACAATTCATTATTTATAGCTATTTCCGTTACTCAACAAGTTGTGATAATGCAAGGGGAGGAGAAAGGATAGGCTTGGCCTACCCCTTTTTCCATCACCCTTTTCCTTTCTTATCGGAAATGAGTTTAATTTAATGACATTTTGATTGCCATATCCAACTTTTACTTCTCTCTCTCTCTCTCTCTCATTTGCTCTGATCAGAGTAAGGTGTGTTTCTCATTTTCTCTCCAATTCGTTGTGTTGAGTGATCGATTCTTCGCATGATTCACTTGCCATTTCCCAGTAATTTTGCTTTTTAACCTGTGTATGTGGAATTTTAAACGAATAAACATATTTTTTTTATTTTCAATTTAATTTCCTCATGCTAATTTCCGACTTGCTCGACTGGTTTATAGTTCTCCTACTCAATTGACCCAGTCCCAGAGTTTCAAAAAAAAAAAAAAATTAGCCTCAAATGTTTGTTGAAAAACTCTCTTTCTCTCAAAGCGAAATGTGTATGTATATACATATGCACAGATATACATACATATATAATTATATGTATACATACATACATTATATAGTCACATTTAGTTATTTGCGTACCTTTGCAAATTGCCTTTTGTAGTCTGTGTGTTGGAGGTCGTTTTTGCTTTTGTTATGCTTTTCATCCACATCATGGGCATAGGCATGGGCGCATCGCCAACATCGGTCATTGGACCATAGCTGTGACTCCGAACTCGGGCTCTGACTCTGGGCTGGGCTGGGCTCTTTGCCACGCGAAGGCGGTGACGGCTTTGTTTTTGTTTCTTCTGGTTGCAGCTCCCTTCCTCATATGTGTGCACACACATACATATGTACATATAAATGCATATATTTATATATAAATGTAGATGTTGCATTATCGTGCGAGGAAGTGTTTGACGGAGACGATGACGATGTCGCCTTGCTGCCGATCCATAGCTAAGCCTCATCATTTATGCAGTTGGTGATTATATCCCATTGTTGTGAGCCTATTTTCAATACATCGCAAATATAGTAAAATGAAAATATTTTCAAAATAAAATGTGTGAAATATTTTTTCAAAAATAAAGAAACAATGAAAAAAATCTATACAATGGGTGAACACTGTTCTAGCACACTAAACAAACTTGAACTCGGTTTTTTATTTGTTCCCTAAATAGTTTTATGAATTTATTAAATAGTTTCAGTAAAACTAAAAGTCTGAATTTAATTTTGCATTTGCATTTTTTGCAGGAAGTTGATGTAAATAAAATAATTAAAACTTTCTTGATTTCATCTATATTATTTTCTAGCTTAGTCTTTCTATAATTTTTTGAGATAATAGTTTAAAATTGCATTTATATTACAAATGTTGCACCAAATAATAATAATTACTATGAAAAACTTTAAAAATTGTACAAATTTAATACAATTGTAGAATTAGTAAAGTGATTCATTTGAAATACCTTTTTAACTAGTTTTTGTAATATAATATTAAAACTGTTGAATTTCTATATATTTGAATATATCATTAAAAATGCTTCAGTTCGTATAATTCTTGAATTGCATTATTCATATACATATATTTCAATGTAAAACATCACATTAACTTACATATTTAGAACGAGAGACTATTACTATGTATTCCTATTCCCCTTCGAGATATGTTAAGAAATGGGTTTTAAATTCTGATTATTAACATGGAAATTGCAGACACAATCTGAATTTATTGTAATTTATGTTCCAGATATTACATATATATTATATGTTAATGTAAGTGCTTATCTATTAGTCTGAAATCGGACCTATGGCACTTCAATTTCTCTTGAATTCGCAATCGGTTTATGTAAATGCGTCGTTTCTTCACCCTCTACAACATTTGACATGATTAGGCATTATGATCGTAGGAAGTTGTTTCGTCTCCCCTTCCCTTTCCGTTCCCTCCCTTCATTCCCCACTAAATTATATTGCGTTTTCTCTGCTGGCAGTTTAGATAGATCTCACGTACAATATGATGGGACATTATCTATTTACTTGGATTATCACTAATCCCATCCGTTTAAAGCAAAAAACACCCTAGCTGATCAACGTTATTTCCCCCCCAAATAGTGACATTCGCTAATTGATAACCTTCCTACAAATCGCGAGTGCATATACATGGTTAACGACCGCCCGCCCGCCCGCCGGACTGCCCATGGCTTTAGGTAAAGCTTTGCCCTAAGCTTTCATTTTGCATAATGTGAGCACAGTTGAATTTAGTTTGCTGTTGGGGAAAGGTGCTGATAATAAAAAAAAAAAGAAGAATATAATATGTACATATACATATATATAGCTATCTATACCTACATAAATCGTATTATTGTATTTATAATTTTCTTTCTCTTTCTCTCTCTTTTGTCTTTTAGCCAAATGTAATTTCGAACAGGAGGCAACAAAGCCACATCGCCTAAATTTGGATGTTGGCGATGCAGTCATAATTCTCAAGGAGACAACACATTGGTACTACGGCTATAAACAAAAGTGAGTTTACCTTTTGTAAATCTAAATATTGTTTGTATATCTCTTATAAGTAATATCATCAATGATGAATTTAAGTTCACTTGAATTTGAATAAAACCAGATAATAAAAGTTTATTTCTATTATATGGGTAAATAGCGTGAGGGAATTTATTAAGAAACTCAAAATATAAACAACAGACAAAAGTAATATATTGTTAGTATTACAAGTAATAATTAACCAACAAATTTTAAATACAGTCGTGCCATTTATCATAGCTTTAGTAACAATATATACATATGTATATACAATTAGATTGTTCACATCTGTCATCATAGTTTAATTGCAAATGAAGTGAACCTCCTCAAAAAGGTGACAAGTTTACCTCATCATGAGTTTTTTTTTCGACTATTTTTATTTTTAGAATTTCGCTTTTAAATGTTATTTAACAGTTAAAAAAAAAGTTTATATGAAGGCAAAACAAATCAAAGTTATTCGTGAAATTAAACTATTTAAAAGTTTGTAAGATTCTTAATTGATAAATTAGTAACAAGTTGTTGTATAACTAACAACAAAAAGAAACTTGGATTTTAGGAACTTCTATTTCGATATCACTAATTTAAGGCAGTTGCTTATAATTTAGGCTATCCTTCACTTTTCTATACAAACTTTTTATAATCTATATCTAAAGCCGAAAAAGTACAACTTTGTGGAACAATTAAGTTAAAGCTAGTTGAACTAGTTAGTATATGAGTCTATTATAAATAACACCCCAATTTGTTATGATGTATTTAAAACATCGATCTAAAAGAAAAAAATAACTTATTTAGCTCCATTTAATATTGATTTAACTTTACATTTCTTTCATTTTCTAAAGTTAAGATCGTAGAGTAAACTATTTTATTAAAAGCAACTCAATTTACTTTATATTCTACTAAAAGCTTGGGAACAATTGATCAACAAGATTTCTTTATATGTATAGATATACATATACATATACATATACATATACATATACATATACATATACATATACATATACATATACATATACATATACATATACATATACATATACATATACATATACATATACATATACATATACATATACATATACATATAATACATATACATATACATATACATATACATATACATATACATATACATATACATATAAACAAAATATAGTTTGCTTGATCTAATCAGTTGGATCATCGGGATGCTGACTTTCACTGCCGTTAGCTCATTTGCCCTAATGCATATTCATTCATATGTGTTGGCCATGTTTTTCCAACGGAAATGAAAAATGCTACAACATTTTTCACATGCATATAAATCAGTTGTGTTTTTCGGGGGGCAGGGGCAAAGGCGAGGGCGAATCGTTTTTGTTTACTCAATAGAATCTTTTAGATATATACCAAGTTGCCCAATGCTTTCCTGTTCGCCCTATCCTTTTGTTCTTCACAATGCACAGTCCAGACCAGATGTGGCCATGTGGCGCCCAGAGAAGAAAAAAAAAAAAAGAAGAAGTTGCATTTGGGTATAGTCGTATTTTCTATATCAGAAAAGAGATAAACTTTACTCCGCCTCTTTTATTTATACATACATACATACATATATACATTTGACCCTTTTCTTGGTTTTTTTGGGGTTTTTTTTGTATTTTCTTGGTTTTTATCTATACCAACATTTGTTGACCGCTCTTATCGTCAAGCAAACACAGTAGCTGGGCAATGAATGACGCTGACTTAGACTCGAGCTGACCTTTTCAATATTTTTTGATGACCCATAACTCAGGACCAGTCCCAGGCCCAGACCAAAGACAATGTATGTATGTATGTATGTATGTATATATGTATGTATATATGTATATATAAATAAATACTGACCGTACAGTAAAGTCCAAGAAAATGCGTCAATCGATTTTCTAATTTAATTATTTACCTAACTTGAAACTTAGTTCAAATTTAATGTCAGTTCTTTATGCGTTACAAATTTAAGATTGATAGCTATATACATACATACATATAAACTAAAGTATATACATATAGGCAACTTATAGCGTTAATTTCCAAATTATCATGGGAAACATTCTTAGAAATTGTATGCGTCGATTGGCTTGGCTTATAGGGTCGGTTATCATGGTCCGAATTTCATGTTTGTTTTAGTATGTCGTGGTCGTCATTTAATTTTTTCTTTCTTTTTTCCTTATATATGTATATGTATATGTATATATGCATGTATATCTCCCATTTGTTTATTTATAGACAAATACCATTTTTTAATTGTGCATTTTCTCACGATTTTTAAACGATAAGCGGATCGTAAATAATTGAATTATGAGCTACTTGTTTACCAAAAATTCAATAGCCAATGGTCAACTCCTGAGAGAATAGAAAATGAAAAGAAAAGGTCGAAAAGTATTTTATTATTTAATTACAATATGTATATTTTATCCCTATTGCAATAGGAATCTGTTTATAATCTTATTTTCTTAAAACTATAAACTAAACATAAAGTTAGTAGACCAATCAAAGGATCAGCCATTATAATATGATCCAGCAAAAGCAACTGGGCATACCCAGTTCATGATTTAGTAAAGAGATTTTGAAGATCATAATCTAAAGCAGATTATGTGCTAATAGCATTATCTTTTAGACCGCTCGCTGTTATGTAAGCTATATGATATAGTAAAGTGATTTGAATTACATTTTTAAATTTCTTTTTCAAGCAGTTAAACGACTATATCGATTCAGCTATTAATACTGATCAAGAATAGATATGCTTTATGGATTTTTTCTGTTGCTTTATGTTATCTAAACTAACGAGACTCGGATCTTATGAAAAATATTGACATTTAAATTGGGACTCTCTTATAATTGGATGTCAATGCGAATTGAAAGAATAAATATATAGGTTCAGACGGTCTAATATACAAGCAAATATAGAAATATATACATATACATAAATATATGTATGTATGTATGTATGTATGTATATATGTACATATTAAATGTATGACATTTTATTTTGAAAAACAAACAACTTGATTGTGAAACAATTGAATTTGGATGGAAGGTAACTAAAGTTCAATCTAAATAGTTCAATTTGTCGCCTTAGCTATGCGGGATGAGAGAGGGCGTGGCACCATAGCGGTCGGTCGTTCGGTGGCTGTGGCTATTGCACTAACTGAATGCCATCGCCGCCTCAAGCAATTAAAGTGGCCACCCCATATGTCAAGCAATGAATTGAGTCAAATTAAAGCATTCCATTTCATTTGCCAGTGTCACACTTTGGGCGCACTTCCTCTCAGTTAGTCTCTCTTCTGCTCTCTCTCTCTCTCAGTCCGGAGCCAAAGCTAAAGCCAGAACAATGACAGACAGCAGAACCCCGGCTTGGGTAATTCATCAGCGACAAAGTTGAATTGTGTCATACATATGTATGTATGTATAATATGTACATATCAAAAAAAATATATATATCGTATATGTATGTATGTATGTATGTAAAGATTCCAACATATGTTCCTATGCAAGTACAGCACATCATGAAAATGAATATACATATGTATGTATGTATATATATGTACATATATGAAGATGATTCTGTGAATTCATGTACAGTGAATATTGCTAATATTAGCTAATTAAATTCAATTTCTTAATGATCTCACAATTAACCAAAAATTATCTAAAACAAAAGTCGAATAAATGTTTAAGATTTTAAAAGAAGTTTTATAATAAGACCGATTCCTTTCTTTTTAAGAATTAAATCTGATTTAATTCGAAAACAAAATTAGTTTAAACAAACATTTTATTAATTTTAGTGAAATTTAAAAAAATAAGCCTTTGATTATATTGAAATCCTGTCAACGCCCATTTATTGCTTTAGGGGAATACCCACTGTTTATTTTTTAATAAAACTAAGAGAAAAAAAAACACACTGGCACGCAATAATTTGTTATCGCCGTTGCACACACCCGCCCATATGCTTGCCACATTTTATTGGTGCCTCTTCTTCCGCTAATTCTGTCTCTCTTTCTCCACAGAGCCAAGGAGCATCGTGGCATTTTTCCCAAGAGTTATATCCATTTGTTTGATTATAATATTGTCAATGGAGAATTCTGTATACAACGCACAGATATTGTTGAGGAGATCACCAAAGTGCTCCTAGAATGGGGTAGCATAGCCAAACGATACTTTTTGGTAAGTTTTTAAATCTAAATACATTGTAAAAGGAATCCAACTAATTGCCTGGCACTCTTTCTCTGCAGACCACTAATCCTAATTTTCAGAAAATACGTCGAAAGATGAATGAATTGAATAATAATCGTGCTGCCTTAATATCCGGCAATCTACCATTGGATGAGATGCGCAAGGTGAAACTTCTAGCCACAGCACAGATTGATACTGGCAATAATCTGTTGGGTCTTGATATGGTTGTACGCGATGACAGTGGCGAAATATTGGATACAAATGCAATTTGCACCACTGAACTCTATGAGCATCATGTGCATGCCGTTCACAGGATTGAGAAGGCCAATGTAAGTTAAATGTCGAGAAATTTAAGATCTTATGTACTAATAGAATTCTTTATCTATCTATAGCGCCTTACCGGTGATCACAAAACTGCACGTGATCATAATAAATACTCGCACAATATTCTGTTGCATGTGAATGCATTTGTTTGCAAATTTCAAGAGGATTCGGATCTGCTATTTACCCTATTTGATGGCGAAACGCATAAACCGATCAGCGAGAACTATGTGGTTAAATGGTCAAGGACTGGCATTGCCCGAGACATTGATCAGTTCGATAATAATCGGGTACTCTTCACCGATCTCAGTAGAAACGATTTGAGTATTTCGAAAATGTATTTAGTGTGTTATGCCATACGAATTGGTACAATGGAAATGAAAGATTCCTCGGATTCAAAGCGCACCAGTATGAGTATTGCCAATAGCGTACTGACAGCGGCCAGTCGGAAGCATTCACAGTTGTCGGTCAGTTCGAATGGATCTTCGGGCAGCAACTGTGAGTACATAATGCGAAGACCCTTCGGAGTGGCCTGCAAGGATCTGACACCAATTTTAAGCAAGCCAGAGGATTTCCGCGGCAACTTGGATTTGCCATTTATAATGTGCGAAAAGGACACTTTGGATGGTACATTGCGCAAGTTGATTGCCAACAAGGATATTGGAAAAATTGACTCCAAAATGGCAGTTACCATCGAAGTGTTACGTGGTGATATTAAACAAATTAAAGAGGATTTTCCTCGACTTGTGCATACCAATGTGCCAGTGGCCCGTAAAATGGGTTTTCCCGAAGTCATTTTGCCGGGAGATGTCCGCAATGATCTTTATTTGACCATCTGCAGTGGAGAATTTGCTCGCATAGCCAAGACATCGGAGAAGAATGTGGAAGTATCGATTTGTGTGGCTAATGATCAGGGATATTTAGTTCCAGGAGTGATGAGTATTGGCGCTGGCCATGCCCCCATTGATGAGTACAAATCGGTGGTCTACTATCACGATGACAAACCGAAATGGCAGGAAACCTTTAAAATTCATGTGCCCATTGAGGACTTTAAGCAATGCCATTTGCGATTTGTATTAAAACATCGGAGCAGTAATGAGCAAAAAGATCGATCGGAGAAACCTTTTGGTTTAGCGTATGTACGTTTAATGCAGGCAAATGGAACTACCATAACCCAGGGCCAGCATGTTCTTGCAGTATACAAAATCGATCATAAGAAATATGATAAAACTGTGGCCAATTGTTATATGGAATTGCCAGCAACCACAGCAGAATTGCAGGGCACAAAACCCTCAATTAGTGGACTAACCCTACTACCAAAAGATCAGTTAACCATCGGAATTAATCTTTGCAGTACGAAACTCACGCAGAGCGGTAAGAGAATAAAAATGAAAAATTATTAACTAAACTTACTTTGATTGGTAAATGCCTTCTTCTTTTTCCAGTGAGTCTTTTGGGCTTATTAAATTGGTCGGCTCATAAGGAGACACTTGAGCAATCTCTTAAAGCCTTATCCACAGTGCCTGGCGAAGAGGTAGTGAAATTTCTACAAGACATACTCGATGCATTGTTTAACATTCTGGTGGAAAATGATCAGCCAGAGAAATATGATCAGCTGGTGTTTATGAGCATTATACATCTGATAGAAACCGTATCCGATTTGAAATATCAACATTTTCTAACTGTACTGGATGTCTATATTAATGAGAGTTTCTCCTTTACCTTGGCTTATACGTAAGTGATTAATTTAAAGATAATAAAACAGTTTAATTCAATATGCATTTTTATTTTGTAGAAAACTTATGGATGTCTTACAAAAAAATATAAGCGATGCCATTAAACCGCGAGAGAAATCCGCCGATGGCATTGAATCCGGAGAAAGCATGGAAGTTCGTCGTCTTTATAAAACAACACGATATCTGCATTATGTGATGAAATTTGTCATTAGATCGAGAATTCTATATGCCGAAATGAATTGCAATACAGACTATGTGGATTTTGCATCGAGATTGCAGGAGTTGCTTCGAATGTTTATCGATATGATTGGTTGTCCAAGCAATTTGCTAAAATCTGAGGGAGCATTGTTAAAGAATCTGCACATTATTGCCACAGATCTAATGCAGGTGTTTGATCAAGTCCGATTGAGGTGAATAAAGAATTATAATTTGTTTGTTTTTTTACGTAAACTAAATTATTTATTTCTTTGCAGCGTTTCCATAGTGGAAATTTTGGAAAAATTCCCACCTCGCCGACTCATACAATCCAAAATGGGTTGTATTAAGGATTTTGTGGAAACCAAACTATTTAGCTTACCCAAATGCCGAGCTATACTTCTGCCCGTGTTTTGCAAACACATCAAAGATCATCTGGAGAGCAAGGAGGAGGTACGTATTCCTCTAACATATTTTAATTCCATTTAAACATTTCTCTATGTGTGCCCACTTATCATTGAAAAGTTGTTGCATTTTGTTTTCTAATCCAATGCATCTTTCGATTTGTCAAATGGTCTTGTGAATGCACATAAAAATAAAAAGAATAAGAAAACAACCGATTAATGAATTAAGCAAACAAAATTAAATCGCAAAATTAAAACATAACTAAAACACATGTTCAGGTCGAGTCAATTCTAATAATATTACAAATGCAAAAACAAGTAACTAATTTTCAATTTGCCAAAGCTAACTTATCATTTAAACAAATTCAGCTTAAATCAATTAGTAAAACTTTGAAGTTCGAGATAAAATTGACATTAAAACATATTTTTCATTATTTAGAGAATACAAAAATTTGTTATTAAATATTGCACATATCAATTGAATAATTGTTTCTCAATCAAAACCATTTACATTATTTCAGTTTTGAATACTTAATAATTGTATAGGTTCAATCGGCTAATATATATATTTTACATGTGATTTTTGTCTTAATTTTGCTTAGTTACGTTATGTCAGTTAGTTAGTTAGATAGATGCCTAATATTTAGAATATGTGTTATCTTTCAAATTTTTAGCATTAAGCATGTTGTGTCCTTTTAATTGTTTAGCATGCAATCAAAAATGGTTCCTATATAATTGTTATTATTATTATTATTATTATTATTATTTGTTGTCTTGTGTCTGTGTTACTTTTTGTTGTTGTTGTTGTTGTTATTGTTTTAGACGTTCTTTAAGTTTAAGCACTTAGTAAATGTATAAAACCATTCTATATAGATAAGAGTAGCTATAAATATTGTGTTAATGTGTTTAGTTAATGAACGTGTTAATTCTGTGTTTAGAGCTAGGCGTTCCCACCACCACCATCAGCACCACCACCCCCATCCATCAACTGCGTTCCCCTCATTTGGTTTTTAAAAACAAATTCATGTAAATTTGTATAAACATTTGTAAATGTTTATCGTACAATATGTACGCCGTGACAAATAATTGTTTAGTTTTGTTTTCTTTTTGCTGTTAGTATTGCACCGCTCACAATCTTTCTCTCTCTCTCTCATCATTATCGCAATTCTTGCATTTGGCAATTCATCAAAGCACCAACATTTAGTTTATCACACACAAAAATGCAATCATGCCACAAACACGCGACGACTTTCACTGCCTGCCAGTTAGTCAAGCACTTAATATATATATATATACATATATAGTATATATATTTATATATACTATATGTAATGTGAATGTACACCCAAAATATTCTACACAATATGTATGTATATGCAAAAAAAAACTCTTTCTCTCTCTCTTTATCTATTTTGGGGTTTTCTTTACAACATGGCACATTATTGAATTAATTAATTAATTGTACTACCCAATTGATCTAATTTCATCTATCCACACTAAATGTTCTTTCTTCGCCAAAATGATGATGATTGATCCACACAATCGATGTGTGTTGTTATTATTGTTTTTTTTTATTATTGTTGCTGTTGCTATTGCCATATAAATATATACATATATATATATATATTCCACACACCCACAACCACAATTTGTGCTATACAAATAGGGCGACTCGAAAACCGATATCTGGCAGCAAGAAAAGAATCTTTCCAAAGCAGCCAAAGTGCTCGGACAATTAAAATCCCAACTGCACACACGTGAATCGACTGCAAATAAAAAGGTAAAAGCATAAATCAAAAAACTCTCATCCAAAATCCACACAAATGATAACAAAAAGCGAAAGAAACCGCCAAATCAACACTCAGCGATACCTGCCACTTGAGTTATGTATATGTATAAATCTAATTACATGCAATACAAATACAAATACATATATACATACATACATATATATATTGTTTAGTTTAATATATAAATTAAGTTCTGTTTAGCTTTTTGCCATTGCACTGCTGTCGGTGATTTTTGCACTTAACGCACCCCGCCCCGCTCGATGGCCTAAAAAGCTTATGTTATTAGCAGCGAAAGCTTTTCTACACACCCACACACACAGCTAGCTAAACGTCGCTTACGCAAAGCTAGTCGTAGCTTACCAACACTAATGCGCAAGTACAATGTGTGGGAGTGTTTGAAATGATCGCTGTTAATCGATGTTTTGCTAAGTTAATCCTTAAGTTTGTTAAAGTTTCCTTTTAAATGCAATGTTTGATTGTTCCTCTTTTATTCCTCTATATTTTTTTTTAATTTATAATGTTCAATATTTTTTATGTTAAATTATTTTAAAACACTAATTTTAATTTATTGAAGGTCGGTCAGCTCGCGTTAAGGAAAATGAAAAGATATTTTCTCCCCTTTCAATATGCCTTTTCGCCTCATTTTAAAACACTTAGTAACTCATTTAATTTCATTAACTAGATTGCCGAATGCATCAATATCATGAACAATATACTTAAATTGCTCTATCGTCCGGATGTTGGACCTACCCATAATGACATACGTGACATTATGATTATCCTGTTAAGGACTGTTATGAAGGCCGCCCATTCACTGGATCGAGATACGGCAATGGTTGGGAAATTTTTTGCCATTATGTTGGGAATTCTGCAACGCATGGATGCCCAACACTATGATTACTTTGTCAAAGATCTGCATCAGCGCGGCGAGTTGAAGGAATTTGTTATCGATATACTCTTGGTGTTCGAGGAGCTCGTTTCGCCACATCAAAAGGCCGTTTTCCCACGCGACTGGATGGATATGATTATGCATCAGAATACCGTTATTCTTGGCGCTTTGCAACATCTGAGCATTGTGATAATGGATTACTTCCTCACTCCATTCGAAAAACAAATCTGGTCGAATTTCTTCCAGTGTTCTATTGCCTTCCTGGTACAGTCACCTCTCCAACTGAATGACTTCAATGACAATAAGCGACAGATCGTGTTTGCCCGGTATCGTGATATACGTAAGGACACGGCCATGGAGATACGTAAAATGTGGTTCCAGCTTGGTCAACATAAACCGAAGTTTGTACCACAATTGGTGGAACCCATTCTGGAGATGAGCATGATTCCTGAAACGGAATTGCGACGCGAAACAATACCCATTTTCTTTGACATGATGCAGTGTGAATATTATAGCTCAAGACTGGAATTGGAAAGCTATGGCGATACCAAAAACAATAATTCCCACCACAAGGGTAACTTTACCGAGTTCAAGACAGCGATGATCGAGAAATTGGATATTCTCATTGGAGCCGGTAAGGGTGATGCGGAATACAAGCAGCTCTTCGAAGAGATCATGTTGGAACATTGTTCAGCTCATGCTACATTAAATGTGGATGGTTCAAGCTTTGTACAGATGGTCACAAAACTGATGGACAAATTGCTGGAATATCGTTTTATTATTCAAGATGAGAGTAAAGAGAATCGTATGGCCTGCACCTTCTCTTTACTTCAATTTTACTCGGAAGTAGATCTTAAAGAGATGTACATTCGGTATGTCTACAAACTGTGTGATCTTCACATGGAATTCGAGAACTACACTGAGGCGGCTTTTACCCTTAAGCTGCATTCGCAGCTTCTGCGCTGGAACGATACTGAATTGTCACCCCAATTGCGCAGTTATAGGCACAGAAACTGCCGCACTCATCGTGAACTGAAGGAGGCTCTATTCTTTGAAATTATGGAGTATTTCGATAAGGGTAAACAATGGGA
The DNA here is from genome assembly GCA_018150375.1 of Drosophila sturtevanti. NCBI lineage: Eukaryota > Metazoa > Arthropoda > Insecta > Diptera > Drosophilidae > Drosophila > Drosophila sturtevanti. The sequence goes on along the minus strand of JAECWJ010000408.1, from coordinate 4,724,594 downwards.
GTGTGCCATCGATATGTGCAAGATTTTAGCCCAGCAATACGAGGAAGAGATCTACGACTACATCAAGTTAGCGGAGTTACTCAAGCGTATGGCACAGTTCTTTGAGAAAATTCTAAAAGAATTGCGTCACACGTCGGAGTATTTCCGTGTGTGTTTCTATGGGCGAGGTTTTCCACGTTTACTCCAAAACAAAGTCTATATCTTTCGTGGCAAGGAGTATGAAAGACTTAGCGATTTCTGTACTCGAATGTTGGTACAGCATCCGCAGGCTGAAGTAATGCAAACTCTTGAGGCACCCGGCAAAGATATAACCCAATCCGATGGCCAATACATTCAAGTTAACAAAGTGGAACCCATTATGGATGCGGCATTTGCAAAGTTCAATGAGAAAAATATTTCCAACGAGATTGTCAAATACTTTACTTCCAATAATGTACAGAAATTCCAATTTTCGCGACCCTTCCGCGATAGCACCGGTGGCGGCAACGTGGATGATGTACGAAACCTTTGGTTGGAACGGACAGAGTTGTTCACAAATTTCCCTTTGCCTGGCATTTTACGCTGGTTCCCAGTTATCGATTCTCACACCTTTAAGATATCACCATTGGAACGAGCCGTGGAGATTATGAAGGACACAAATAAGGACATTCGTCAATTGGTCATCCTTCATAAGGGCGATGAGAGTCTACATATTAATCCACTGAGCATGAAACTCAATGGAATTGTGGATCCGGCTGTCATGGGTGGCTTTGCCAAATATGAGGAGGCCTTCCTCACCGATGATTATCTCGAAAATCATCCCGAAGATAAAGAATTGGTAGAAGAATTAAAAGACTTGATTGCCTCACAGATACCGCTGCTTGAGATTGGTAAGTGTGTAAATGGAAGACAATATTAGTAGAAAAACGTTTAATTTGCATAATTCGAATTGTAGCCATTATGATACATCGTCAGAAAGCCCCAGATAGTTTAAAGGCTCTGCAGGAGCATTTGGAAAACTGTTTTGCCGACATGCAGCAGCATGTGGAATCACGATATGGTCGTAAATCATGCGATTTGAAAATGGAAAGAGACTCGGTTGTAATGCGACGCACAAACTCTTTTCTACCAGTTCTCTTCGATGGCAGCAGTAACCGTTTATCGGAGACCAGCATGGGATCCTCAGAGTAAGTCTATATAGAACTAAATTTGTAATATAATACTAAAAGTTTTTAAATAATATTATTTCCTTGCAGTAGCGGCCTGTCAAAATCCACATTCTTGCCACGACCACAAACTAGCTCCATTAAATCTACTCTGGCCAGTTTAAGTTTCAATTCCAGGTAATGAAAACCCACAATCTAATTGAATTATCCTCCCTATTTATCTAACCCAGTATGTTTTCCCTATTTATCTCTTGTGAATTGCCCAATTGCTGCTTTTAGTTTGAGACATTAATTTAACTTCTTTGTACTTGATTTAAATTTACGTTTTTGATTTATTTTGTTTAATTTGTTGTTTTGGTATTTTGTTACTATTTCAATTTTTGTTTGCCTTCGTTTATTATTTGCTTATGCGTTTTGCCCATGCCCACAGACCCAGTTTGATGCATTCGCCCAGCACCAAGAGCAGCAAGAATAAGGATAAGACACCAGCCAAACGGCGTTCTATGAAAAAAGTAATTAAATGATGTTATAATAAATACATTTGAATCCATCAATTAACATAATCCAATTAATTTTCTTAAAGGATCGAGAAACATTAAGCTTGCCGGTGGCAAATAGTCAATGGTATACACCTCCATTATCCACCATAACATCTACACCGGAGAAGGAAATCAATGCATCGATTACTTCGTTAGCGAGTGTGTCAAACAGTTCATTGTCGGGACCGAAAACACCTGATCCTCGCGTCTTGACCGAAGAGGTATTTAGTAAATAATCAGTTTCAAATTTTGATGATTTCCTACATAAATATCATTATCATTAATAGCTTACGTCAAAACGACCATTGCGTTCTGAAAAGGAGAAAGAACGGCGCCTATCTCGACCGGCTAGTATTGCCACGCCGACGGCCACCATTAAGACTTTCGTGGATACACGCTCGCTCTCCGAAAGCAGCAATCGTAACTCAGTTGGTAAGTGATTTAGAGATTCCAATGATAAACTTTTATTTTTTAATCTAATTATTCTTGACCTTGTAGAAACCACAGATTCCACATCGGAAGAGGATATACGTCCACCACCTTTGCCTGCCAAGACGCGAGACTCCACCGATTTTACCAGTCTCACTCATAGCTTGGACTGGAATCCCCAAGGTTATGCCATGCTAAGTGCCTTAAGTAATACCAGCAGCAGTAGCGTTAGCACCACAACCACTTTGACAAAGACCAGTATTACAAATACAACATACGAGTATTTGGAGGCCACAAATTTTAGTTTGGTTAATACCCAAGATTCCAGCAAACCGCGTCCACCAACGCCACCGCCAAAGCCCTCGCGTAATAGCAAACACATTCCATAAAAGAGACAGATGGAAAGGAGGAAAAGTAAAGGGAAGTGCACTCTCCAGTGCTGCGCCATATATTTCTGAGTGCCAAATATTCCTGTTACTATCTATGTGTATACAAACATATATGTATCTTCTGCCCAATTGTCGCGATTACACCATCAGCATATGAAGAACAAAAACAATGGTAACATTTGTCTTATTCGCCAAAAAAGAAAGGAAAAGTGTCTTAATAACTACAGCAAAAAAAAGCTTCAAAACTAACCACATGTTAGTTAACTGTGCTTATTTGTTAAGTGATTAAATTATATATGTTAAAATGATATTATGTTGAACATTGTCGTCATTGTTTCATTTAAGTTTTATTTGTTTTCGAACAAAACTCATTGGCTTGTCTTCCACAAGTATACAAGTAGTACATTACTATATCCATTTATACTTATATACATATATATACATAACCTCTCACACAAACATACATGTGTGAATATAGTTAATAAGTTTAAATTCAACTATAACGATGCAACAAAATGTAATTTAATACGTCTCTTATGCAAACAAGTGCCACAAATCAAAAAGTAACTGCAATTTACATATGATACGATTTAGCACAAATTTACTAACAAAAGTCAATTATATTTACGAAGCATGCAAAACGAAACGAACTCCTTTTTTAAATTAAAATTAAAGTTTTAGTCAAATTTTTTAAAAGAATTCATTAAAAGTAAACTATTTACACAATTTTTTTAAAAGAGCGCAAATAGCCATAATATATTGAGCAATGTAACTGTTGAGATTTAGCAAATAAGTAAAAATAGCAATCTATTATATACATAACTATATATTTACATATACGTGTAATCCATCTATCGCACCAAACGATACTTTTAATTAAAAAACATTACTCTATTTAAATTTTAATCTGAACAAACATACCACTTTTTAAATATTGTTACACCTAAACGATTTTTATAATCACGTAATTTGCGATCTGAGTATCGGCCAAAGATTAAGCAATAATAAAGTACAATTAAGCCTAAAAGTGTTCAATTAAATTATTGGTTAAAATTAAAAAAAAAAAATCGGGGTTTGTACGTAGCTAGACATGATTTGTGTAATTCGGAAGAAATCGAAAATAAAATTTTATTTTATTGGTAGATTTGATTTTTAATACAGTCTCCATACGGTCCATTATAGTTCTTATACTAGATTATTTAAATACAAATGCAGAATTATAGAAAAAGATAATTGCTAAATTATGGGATTGCAAAATTTTAATATCATGCGATGAAGAACTTAGGACACATCCTACTAAAAAATATCGGAAATTTTAGAATCGGAGCGAAAGAGTCATTTAGCTTAGTTGTTTTGGAAAAGGTAACAGTTCAGACACCAGTTAATGAATAAGAACTAAAGATTAGACTCGACATAATAGTCTATATAGAATGACACTATTGTATATCTGGTTCACATACCATTGGTTTTTAAATTTTGGACGATCTTGTTCATCTTTATAAGATCTATAAGAGATAATGACATTAAAATATAACAAAACAAATTAATATTTATATTCACCTGTTTTCAAAATAAATCAGCAGAAAATTTGGTCTGCTCACTTCGACGGCCACGCACTGACTAAATTTTGCCCCGCATACCGCCTTTTGTGCATGATCGTCTTTTAGCAATTCAGTGTTGTAAAGTAGACGGGTAAGTGTTAACTAACTCTGTTAAGTTGACTGATCTAGTCTCTGTTAACATATCAAGTCTATGTTAAGTTTACATATCAAGCCACTGTTAAGTTAACAGCTGAACCCACTGTTAAGTTATCGAAACAGTCTTCTGCTAACTTAACGGGCATCTGTTAAATTATCATATCAAGCCCTTGTTAACAGTGTCACCCTCTGTTGTGTTAACATATTAAGCCTCTGTTAATTTATGAAACCTGTACAAACTCAACATAACTCAATGGATTATGGTAACCAAAACTGACCAGCAATGTTAAAGACCTACAATAAAACATGTTCCTAAAGTTTTCAAACCTAGTTCAAAGCGTTTCCAATTCAATTTATAATATTGTAATATTGCCTATTTAACTTAAATCAACATTGGTAAATATATGTACATATATTCATATCTAAGTAGCTGAATTTCTTCATCCTTTATAGTAAACTGAAGCTAATTTAAATTGGTATGCTGTTATGTTTTGCCTTATAAATCAATTGATTATTAATAAAAATAAGCCAAATTAAAATATAGTATATACGTATGTACATAGATAGACTATGAGTTATTCCTATTTTATTCAAAATTGCTAAAAATTCCAAAGCAAAAATAAAGTGAACGTTGAGAAATTAGAATTTTCCGTTCTATAGTCGAATAAATTTTGGCCTTTTACAAAAAATCAATAACGCGCAGATTAAAAGTATTTGGTTAAAAATGTTTATTAAAAATATTCCGTTGGGTTTTTTTAGTAAATGAAAACATGAAACATATAAAAAAATAAATGAACACATGTTTAAAATGTATGTAAATAAGAGCAAACAAAACAAGATTTCTTTTAAAATATGTAAATTTTTGTAGTAGATATTAGAGAATATGTAAGATTATTAGAAATTGCTTTCATTTCTTCAATACAAGGCACACAATAATACAGTTTTAATTGTAAAAATAAAAATGCATGGAATGTTCGTTGTTAACGCAACAGCAAAAGACTTGAGAGTTTGAGACCAAAGTAATAGAGAGAACTAAAGGCGAAATGAGAAACGATGGAATACTCATTCAAGTGGGCGAATGCAAATCCACACAGATTTTCGAATTACGATTCTGTTTCTGACTTATCTCCAAAACTTGGAACATCTCTTTAAGGGCCTCGCTGGTGCCAGTTTTGCGACGATTCCGGCGACGTAGAGTCACGCCGCCCGACTTGAATTCTCTGACTAGAGCGTCAAGACCTGAAAATAGAATACAAATCGGAAAAATGAGAAACTCCATATTGGGTATTAGTGATGATTTGGTGATTAAGCCACACCAAAGGGTTAGCTACCAACATGCGTTTGCGTTTATCTGTTAAAAGCCAAAAGAACCTACATACATACATGTGAATACGACTCACCTTTAAGAACATGCTGTTTGGCACTGAAACATTGGCATAATCAAGTAAGCCCTGGACTTTAAAAAGGATGTGAGGGATATAAATCACAGATGGTGTGGGAGAAAGAGGATATTCTGCGGGGTTAAGGGGTTGAACTATAAGCCGTGTCGGCATTCAACAACTGTCAGAAGGAACAAATGAAGCTGCTGACATTGACTTGTTGTACCCAAGTAAGTCAGTCAATGAAAATGTACGGTCGGTCTCCCTGTGTGCATGTGTATGTGTGGGTTGTATGCTCCCGTAGTGGTATGGGAAAGGGGAAGTGGGGTTTCTGTTAAAGAAAAGTGGCGCAATAAAACACGGAAATATAAAACGCACAAATAATAATAATAAGCCATAGCCACAAAAACAACAACAATGCGGTACACTCGTAAAAATAATAAATTGCGTCCTTCAGCCCCTTCATCATCGTCATCGTCATCATCATCGTCATCGTCATCGTCATTCGCATCGCCGTAGTCGTCGTCGTCCTTGTCGTTGTAGGCGAATTTGATATGCCTTGAATTAGGCGTTGGGTAGCACATAAAACTGCTAGGCAGCCAAAAAATGTATGAAAAATGTGATTTAAAGCCATAGCTAGCCCCAATAAAGAAATAGGAAGGGAAGCTGTTGGTGTAACTCACATTCTTTCTCTCTCTCTCACTCTGACTCTGTTGCTATTTACTTTAAAACATCGCTGTAACCAAGGAAAAGAAGCCAACTAAAGACTTTTACTTCTGTATTCTCATACAGGCCAAACTTGAATCAAAATCAAGTTTTAATACTGTAACCGGAAATGCCACACGGTACCTACATATACATATATGTACATATATATATTTTTCAACTGAAAGGATATTGACAATTGTGTGTAAGAGTTGGGTTTTCCATTGACAATTAAGTTACACTGTCAGAAATGAAGCAAACCTAAAGAAAGTGAATATTTGTTACCTTGGCAACAACAGAAACAATATTAGCAGTAACAACAACTTGTTGTGCCACACACAGACACACACACACACACACCCTCACATACTGCTACGCTTGACTACGACAATCTTATCAGGATTCTCTTTCGTGCGCCTCGCTCCATTTGTGTTTGTCCCGATACCGATATGATGCCGAACGAGGACACGAGTCACCATCAGCATCAAATGGATAGCTGTAAAGCTGGTGTAACGCTTCGCTGTCAGCTCAAATGCCTCATGTTCTTCACAAGAGACGCGCGCGTCTTTACTGCGGTCCAACGTTTTCACATATACTTAACCGAGAATACGTGTAAATTTATATCGGTGTATATAGGTATTCATACTTATATAGTATGTGTATATATATATATATATATATATATATATATATATATAGTATATATAGTGTATATATTCTTACCGGCACTTTCCTGGCTTCGGACAATACGTGCGTTGATTGATTTTGATTTGAATGTGTGCTCATTACGCTAGCATTACGTCGCGCGCCAAAAAATAGGCAACGTTAACGTTCGAGAAAACGGAAACGGAAGTACTTACTGTATAGTGAACAGTGCGCGAGTGTCGAAATCTGAGTGTGTGATTGTCTATCTATCTATCTCTGTGTTTGTGGGTGTATGTGTGTCTGCGTGTGGGGGGTGTTTAGAAAGTGCTTGTGTGTGAGTTTCTGTGGCCATGACATTGGCATTGGTAAGTGGCCAACAGAGCTAGTGGGATTAAATGGCAATTGCTTGTTGATGTTTATGATTTCCGCTCAGTTTTGCATACCCAAAACACTGTGAACCACTTCTGCATCTAATTTTTTTTTTTTTTACATCTTAAAGTAAAGTTTAAATTGTTTTTCCCAATAAAGTGAAAACTATTTACAACTAGTCAAGTGTTGCGAAAGCTCAGCGATAGTTTATATATTGGACAATCGCCGACAAGCAACATCTGTTGCTTATCCCACTGACTTTACATAAATAATTGGCTTAGCTTAAGGCATTTTAACCCAATGGAGGGACACTTATTAATCATAGTGGCCTACTGGAAAAACATACATTGTTGTTCTATATTTAATTATTTATGCGAAAATACTTTGATCCGACAGTAAAGGATTACTATATAAATCATCTGTTTGTTCATTTTTGACATTTTTATGTTAAGATATAACTAATCAAAACATTTTTGTAATAAAATACATAAAATATTTAATATGCCCCATCACTTAATCGTTAATAGCGATTTGTTATTAAACATTTCGTCAAAAATTATAACCCGAAAAACAAATTGCTCATATTACTTTACTAACACATTCCATGTTGTTGGCCAATAAGAGTCTACAAAGGCTTAAACATTTCGCTATAGTTTCGGCCAATTAGTTTGACTAAATTAAAATGCATAACAAAACATGCCGCGTTACAAAGGCATTGAAAATTTAATAAATTATTTATGGATCGATAGCTGTTTTATATTAGCCAATGTTATTTACCCACATACATAGATACATTCTTGTTGCACAGCATGCCAGAATTTATCCCCCACACACACAGATGTAACAGTAATTCATAAAAGTTTCCTTCCCCTTACCCATTCTTGTAAATAAATTTTGTCAATGTGCTTTTAAACATTAGGGTGCCTCAAAATACACAAAAATAAAAATTATTTTCTGTTCTATAAACTAGTGCACAATTCGTGCATATAGTTAAAACTACTAAACTAATAGCGTCTGGTATGTGCGATCGATCAATGATCACACAAAAATGGGTTCTATGAAAAAGTTATTGATTACTACTAGTAATTATATTAGCTTAGTAACACGATAACTACTAATAAATTCTTCAAGCACATACCTAATTTTTCAGAAAACTTTTTAAACTAAATTTAAAATATATTTATCATTGGATTTTATTTAATTGGATTTAATTCAGTAACTTTTGAACACTAATTGATTCAAAAGTAATAAGAACCACCCTAGTCCTTCCTTTCTTTATATACAACCAGTTGATTTCATTTGCATCCTGCTTACATGGTCATGTTTAACCAATGGGGCTAATATAAATACATACATACCTACACACTATATACATATGCATGTATGTATGTATATATGTATGTATGTATGCATGTCATTTTAGAAGGTCAATAATCTTGGTCCAGCACTAGGAATTGGGGCAAGAAAACTTGGAGATTTTTCTACAATTGTTTTAAATTAATAGAAGCGGAAATTAAACGCCAATGATGGCCCACAAGTGCAATAGCAAACACATATACATACACACACACACACACACACATATATACATAACAAAGGGAATGGGGTGGAGACGAATCACAGGGACTCTCTCGTAGTTTACATGATGGCGGCTTCGTATTGTGTGCAAAATTTATTATGATGGCAGAAAAAAACAAGGGAAATCCATCTCTCCCCAACACACACACACAGACACACAAACACCAACGCAAAAAGCCGCGCTAATTAGGTTTTCACTGCTGCGCTGCCAACTAGAAATGAGTGCGTGAGAAAAATCACGAAGACCACAAAAGTCAATAGGGGAGAGGATATATACAAAAATATATAGAATATACATATATGTGCATACATACATATTGATCTATGACTTACGAGACATTTACATATGTAGTTGCAAATTTATGAAATTCTTTTCATAAACTTCACTGTATGCATTTTCTTTCACTTATCCAGGGGCAGAGTCAGAGACGAGTTAATAAAGGAAAGAGAGGAATTTTGAATAAGTTTTAATTGAATATTTGCTAGATATAACAATATTTTTCGAATACACTTGATAGAATTTTCCTAATATATTCAACCTTTTATCTAGAATCATTCATTTCTGCACTGTTTAAATCTAAACGAAATTGTTTATTATAATGAATATTATAATGAATCAGAAAAAAATTTCATAATAAAATTTCATTATATGTAAATTAGATACATTGAAAATAGAATAAGAAACCTGTAAAGTTAATTCATTATACAAAGAACATGAATAATATATAAGTAACTCTTTTTCTAGCATTTTGAACTAACTAACGAAGATAAGATAAGATAGATCTGAAAATTTCAATTCACAATTTAAGTAATCCGGGGTCCCTTCTTAACGGAATCCAACCCTGTCTCTGTCTATGTGTCTCTGTATATCTATATGTATTCGTATATATCTGCTATGTGTATGTGTACCAGACAGGTAGTAAAGGGTCCAGTAAGGCCCTTCAAAAGCCTCTTGCAAACTTAATTAAGAACTTGGTGTGCTGCAGCCGTCAACAATGCCTGCCAGCCAGTCAGTCCGTAAAAGAAGCGACGTGTAGGTAAAATCAATTACAATCGCAGTGGAGAGAGACAGAGAGAGAGAGAGAATCTCTAGAGTATGGATCATAAGGAGGTTTGGGATTGCATGAAGCATAACTGACAATTGACAGCAACAAGTTAGATAGAAGGGTTCCCTCTCATCAACAACGTTTCCCTTTGCCAGCATCATCTTTGAGACAAAACGACAATGGCTGGTACTTGTCAACGCTTGGCTGCCAAGGATTAGCCGGAGTCACAACTGAGTGTAACATGAGTGGCAAGCAAAGTGGTGGGGGATAGAAAATGAAGGCCGAATGCCTGTTTGGCTGCTCTTATTTGGGCATTTTCAAAGTACCCTAACAAAACAGGGTACATTTGGGGCAAAAGAGGAAAATAATCCTTACGATGTAGGAATAAAAACAATGCTTTATATTTTGAATGAATCCAAATAGCTTAATCTCAATAGCTACAAGATGTTTAATATATTAAAGTAAAGTTTAATAGCACTGATTAACTAAAACTAAAAAGGGTATAAAAACTTCGTCAAAACGTGGTAAATCCTCTGCTAGGTTTCTTTTTTGGTTATCCAAGCAAAAAATGCCCACAAGTTCGTTTTAATGTTTAAGAATCCTGTATCTATATGAAAATCTGGTTCTAGAGTTCGAGTTAAAATCAAGTTGATATTAGTCGAAACTATTTTTCCAGTTTTTTACTTTTCTGCATAGTTTAATTTTCATGTTAAATCTACCTATAAAGTCTATCCGCCCATCGAGTCCTTCGAGTGGTGCTGGATGGGGTCAAACGTGTTTTGCGTGTGCTTAACTTTTGAACAATAGTTGAAAAGTTCCAAGTACAAAAAGTTCATAAAGTTTTTTGTTATGAAGAAATTGCCAATATTGAAACCCATAACCAACACCCAAACCCCAACGCTCACGCCCACATTCATACAAAATACGAATACCAACCACCACCGCCTTCTTCTTCATATACTCGGAAAATCCCAGTCAAAAATTGGCAAAGGGGAAAAACGACAGTAGGAAAAAGGAAAAAGAAAGTGTTATATTCCTGCCCATTGTTCTCTGTCTGGCTTTAAGGGTAGAGGCGTTGAGGAGGGAAATATTGGACACATATATATTTATAGAACTGATAGTTATACATGGATACATACCTGTTGCTGCCTGCGGTTGTACCTGATGTTTAACCGTATCGATAATGTTTTTATGCAATTCATGGGCAGCTATGTGGTCACTGAAACTGGCCCCTGCCCCTGCTCCACCATCGCTACTAGTTGCACTGAGGCCACTTTTTATTGGATTTACAAATTGTGGTGGAGGCGGTGGCGGAGGTGGAGGGTGGTGGTGGAGGAGGTGGGATAACTTTTGTTATATTCTGATCAACTTTTTGGTGATAATGTGCCAATTGCTCCTCAGCCAGATCGGCACGCGTCAGAGCATTCCGCAGTTGTTCCTCGAGTATTTCCAACTTAAGTTGTAATTTTTTTAGTTCATCGTTAGTGGTTTTAGCTATAGCCGCATCCATTAGGTTTTGCTACAAATGCAAGAATATGTATCGGGGGAGTAACGAAAAAGGGGTCGGGGGCAGTTGGAAAATTAGTATTAAATCAATTATTAATTAGCAGACTAGTGTTGGAGGTTAGTGCAAACATGCAGCGAGATATACTAAATAGAGAGCACAGGGAATTAGAGCAACAGAGAGACAGAGAGAGAGAGAGAGTGAGAGCGAGAGGGGGAACAGTAGCAGAGGCACAAACAGAACGAAAAGCAAGCGAATTGCTTACATTTCACTTGTTGAACCCATCACCAAAAATTGGAAAATTTAGGGTAGGATGAACCAACAATAGTTGGGGCACATTCCATGCATTTCTTGTGTGCTTTTGTTCAATTGCTGCTCTTAAACATATTGGAGAACGGCTTGAAAATGTCAAACACACTGCGTGTTTGCTACCAAATAGATAGTTAGATAGATAGATAGATTGGTTGATAGAGATTGATAGATAGATGGTGCCATTAAATAAGTTTAGAATAAAATAAATTACCATTTCCACAATACGTTCGTTATGATCGCGTGCCTGTTGCTGCACTTGATCCTTGATTTCTTCAAATTCAGCCTGTTCGTGAAGACTGGTGGGTGATGGCGATGCAAGAGGCTGCGACTGCCCATCAATAAGATCCTTTGACTTGGCAGTAAGCTCATCGTTGCGTTGTTTCATTTTAATTAATGCCGCCTCCATTCTGTAAAACGAAAACAATTGAACAATATAAATATTCAATTAATATAACATTTTTTATAAAACATTTTTGTTGCAATTACTTTTGGCTGGTTTCAACGCTCTCCTTCATATTTTCTGTAAGTAACTTGGCCACCTTTGTCAAGTTACTATTCTCCGTTCGCAGCGTTTCGCTCTCCTCCTCCAAAGAGTGTTGCTGGAGTAGAGATCATTTATTGTTAGATTGCCTATTTAATATAATTTATAAATTAAGACTTACTTGCTCGAGTATTTCGGCCATTTTCTCATTGGCCTCATACAATTGCAGCTCCACAGAGTTAGTTAATTGCTTCAACGAAAAGAATTCGTCAACAAGACGCTCTACCAGAGCACAAGTAATGGGTATGCCATCCATATTAGCATCGACCAGACTGTCTAAATGATTTGCATCATTGTCGCCACTATCGGTGCTACCTTGTTGAAGTATTTTGAGTAATTTACGCTTGAGATCCGCTGAGCCAACCGCAGGACGGAGATTAGGAGTTGGTGTGGTTTGTTTTTCCCGCAAATGATCCAGCTCAGTGGTGAGACTAGGAATTAAAATAAGATTTATAGTGGAGATATCTAAAATTTAGATGTTCTTATAAAGCATTTGCTTTAAAAATATGATCAAAAATACACATATAAAAGTTCTTTGATTTCTTAAACTAAATTGGGTATCTCAAATAGTTTCTGATATTATGATGATTTCTGATAATATGAAATGACTCGAAATCTTCTTAGCTATAACATTAAGGTAAACTTTTTATGTACAAGAAAGTTTGAAAGTCTAACTTCTGTTATACATACTATACATATATTAAACCAAGCATTAATTATTTCAATTAACAAGTTCTAAATTTCTTCCTACTAACCATTTCAAGAAAGAGAATTCTCTTTTAAAATATTAAACAATGTTTTCTTTCATAATCAGAAATTCGTTTTAGAAAAGAAAAGTAATTCCCTTTCCATAGGTATTGCTATAAAATCTAACTTCTGACTTCACTTTTCTATAACTTAATTCTTACTTTTGTATTTGATCGACCTTCATTTTATGCAGCTTGTCCAAAGCATTGCGCTCGTTAAGAACCTTATTAAATTTGGCAGTCAGTTCCTTGATTTCTGTATCAAAGTTGCCTTGACGATGTTGCAGCGATTCAAGTTGAATACACAGCTTCTCATGCTGCGCCTGTTGTTCCTCTTGGGTTGTCTTGTCTGCAAAAGTATATACATATATAATGTAAATTATGAATTGTTTATATTTAAATGGATAGATGGATATCACTTACATGTTTCTATCTCTAGCTTAAGCGCCTTATTTTCTTCCTTTAGGGCAATGTTGTCCTCTAGCAGTGTAAACATATCATGTTCAGGATCCTGTTCGTTATAGTCCGGTTCACGGACACGACTCCGGCTACGGGTTTTCGCCTCCTGGGTGCGAAACTTTGCCACTGGAATGCGTCCGCGTCGTTCCATTTTGCCAAAACAAGTGTTCTATTTATAAAGAGAAACTGGGGAGCAGAACAAAAGAGGGGGAAAGTCGTTATTGAACGATTTGATAAAACTTTTTGTCTTATAATAAATTTGCTTACATTTTGCGTGCTAGACACAAGCGAGTTAAAGCGAGTTATCCTTAACCTTTAAGTAACCTAAAAGTAACTAAGTGCTGCCATCACCAAATGTTTGATTTTGCATGAGAAATGTATATTTGTGTGTATTTGCATGTATGTATATGTGTGTGCGTGTGCGTGAATGTGTATGTGTGGATGTGTGTGTGTATTCATGCTGCATGCCTCATTTTGAACTTATGTCCTTCGAGGGGTCCCACTCGAACACATTGAAAAACGCCTTGCAATTTTACTTTTCATTTTTATTTGTTGTTTACATTGTTTTTGTTTTCCTCCGCAACAGGACCCCCACCATTCATTCAGTTTGTCCTTAGCGGTTATATAATTTACTTTATGCCATACATTTCACTTTCACTTTGCTTAGATGTGTCTGTTCCTTTAATTATATGTATGTATGTCTGTCTGTCTGTCTGCCTAATGAAGTCTGTGTTGGGTATTGTGTGTGTGTATATGTGTGTTTGTTTAACTTAATTGTTTTTATTCATTCTGCTTCTTCACTAAAAATGCAAACATCTCAAATTCCTTTCATTTCATTTTTGCTACAATTTATCTCACAATCAAAATTTTGGCTAAACATTTGAAATGCTCGCCGAAACAAGTTAAAGTGATTAAAACCAATTCGGTCGGTCTTTAAGCCTTATTAAATTTTTCTTTTCTTTTTTTTTTTTTTTTTTGTTTTCTGTTTTTGTTGTTAGCTTGGCTTTTAGAAATATTTGCTTTTTAGGGCAGAAGCGTTTACATTTTCCATTTCTTAGCTACAATTTTCATTTAATTTGAATGCTGCTGCTTTATCCACATTTACTGATTACATTTTGCTTACAATTTGTTATTTAATTTTTTGTTTGTTTTTTTTTTTTTTATTCATTATTCCCGTAAATTAGATTTTTCCATTTTGTTTTTCACTTGTAGTGTAAAAAAATAAATCATAAAATAATAAACCTAAAATAAGAAGATATTACATAATTAATACAACAATTTCTTTTTCTACTTTTTTTTCTGTTTGCTGCCTTGGTTTGATTTTTTTTTCATTGTTTTATTTTTTTATTTTTTTTTAATATAAATTTTCGAGATTTTTGTTTTTCATTCAATTTTTATAAAAATAACTAATTGAAGGCGGCTTAGAGCTCTTTGTTTTTGCTTTTTTTCAGTTGTTGTATTAATGAATTAGAATAGGTTTTTTTTTTGTTTGTTTGTTTTAATTTGGTTTAAATAGCTATATAGTTTTTATGTGTTTTGTTTTAAATTTCTCAAATTATTTATAATGTATTTTCTTCTTTCCTTTTTACAACTAATTTTAATTTTTATCTTTGGATATTCATCATGCGTACTAAAAACTTTACATGTCTTTTGCTGTTTTACATTTTTTTTTACCTTTTGTATTATGGATTTTTGTTTGTTTTATTATAATTTACATTTTAAAGTATACATATGTATTATATTTTGTATGAATATATATATATATATATATATATATTTATGAAATTTTGTGTCTAACTCTTAAGCCTCGAAGTTTTAAATACAGATTCTCTTCGTCGTTTCATGTAAAGGAAGGGTTTAGCTAGTCATTTTGAGCCAGTTTGTACAAAAAAAAAACAAGAATAAATCAAAAACAATTAAACAATGCAAATTCATAAAGCTTTGTACTGAAAGGTAGAAAAAGTGAACTCAAATCAACGTAACGAAATTAAAAGTTAGCAAAAGTCTACAAAAATAAATTTGGGCTACCTTCACGCAGATCTTTGTCTATTTTTCTCTTTTTTTCTTTTTTTTCACTTTTTTTTTTTTGATTTTTGTTATTTTGTTTTCGAAAAAATAAATATGTTCAACGAAATACTGTAGGCTTATGGAAAAACATATATATTTTATAGCTATATATATTTTTTTTATATAGATAAACGAGAGTTAAACCCTGCCTTATAGCTTATACTTTTTTTTGTTTTCTTTTGAAATACTTTTTTTTCCATCGAGAGATTCTATGTAGTTCGATTTTTTTTTTTTTTTTTTTTGTTTTATTGGCTGAAAGTATATAAATTTGATGTTTTTTTTTTTTTTTTGATTTTGTGTTGAAAACTTTACCAAATGAATTGATAATTAATCTGATTATAGATCTCATTTAAGGAACGTGTTCTGTTGTTGTGATAAATGTAAAACATCTGCTACTTTTGTGTGTCCATGTCTGAACTGTTTTAAAAACAAGAATTTTCAATTTCCAATTATCGATTGACCTGAAAATAAGGGGGCGGGGAACATCTATAATGTAATTTTGTGTGTGTTCTGTGTGTGGATAGAGGATTCATTGCCGCATTCACAAAACTGGGCGAAAAAATAGTTAATTATAAAATAATTTCTTGTATGTCTGTTGTTTGTCTGTCTAAATTTACAAACATGATTTTGTAAACAGATCGCTTGTCTGATTAGTGGTATATATATATATGTGTTAAATTTGTTGGATGACTTGCAGAATGTATCTGCGACCGCGCATTATTGAGACAATTGACGCCAGAGAGCGTCATTTCAAGCTCATGTGTTCTCCATCCTTCTTTTTCTTTGTAAGTTAAGGTAAGATATTTTTTTTCTTCTCCTTTCGTTTTTTTCTTTTTTCTTTAAATTGTATATGCATTGTTGCTCCGGTTTTTGGTTTAATTAGCATCGATGAAATGATTCATTGCTGGATTTCACATATCCTCGATAAACACGCGAAGTCTGTCTATGAACGGCCGTCGATAATTGGACGAATGCTCGATTTCCAGCTTATACCACTTGTCGAAGGATTCCTTGGGTATCACTTCGCTATCATAGAGTACGCTAAATGTGTTACATATGGTCTCACCGGCAGCAATCTCATCCTCCATTTCGGCCATAAAGTGCTGCTGCAACGAGTCCACAGTGGCATCGATGCAGGCAATTTCATTTGCCACCTGGGCGTCAATGCACAAACGTAGCAATGGGGTGCATCTGCTCCGGAAACACTCCATATTTAACTGCAGCGGCTTAATGCAGTTGTTTTTGACTTTCTTATTGTTGTTATTTGTGTTTGTTGTCTTTGTAGTCGTCGTTGTCATTACAGTTAGTGCAAAATCACAGCAAAGGTATTTGGTGAGTTGTCTCACAAAATTGGGTGTTATAGCCACATTCGTATTTATATAGTCAATGGCCATATCACTAGATAGCCCCATTAGATAACCAATACGTTCCACATGCTCGGTTGGTGAACGCTTCTGTGTTGATAATTTTGTATGCTGGCCTCCATTCGGTTCGAGAAAGTGAAAACCATGCGTCTGGACAAAATCACGAAATTGTCGTGTATCACTCCAAAACATTTGACCCCTCTCCAGTTTGTATTCGTTGAGCCACAATTTACGTGCATAACCAGCGCCAAATTCCTGAACGAAATAGTTGACAAAGGCGGCCACAAATCGCTCTGTGAAATATTTATTCTCATGCCAGCGTCGCTGCCAGACATCTTTAAAGTCCAACATGTTATCATGCATAATGGGACCAATGAATTCAAAGACGTAGGTCCAGCCATTGGGTACATCCACCAGAACTTCGGGGAAATCCTCGCCAAATCTTAAATATGCTTGTGTAAAAATAGACTTATCCATGGCATCCTTACGCATCAGTTCGATAAACACTTTGGCACAAGCCTGACGTTGTACTCGGGTCACTCTAGCCAGGTGCAGATACTCCATCATCAAATAATTAAGGACATCAATTTGTTGCTTTGTTTGCAAGGAACGCCAAATGTTTACCACCTCAGTTTGCCATTCGCGTGTATCAATTGCTTCTTCAACCAATTGAGTGACCAACTCCTTGCACTGTTTATCATCGAAACTAACATCCGTGAAGGTCTCATTAACATTGCGTCCTGTCTTGGGCAACGGTGTACCCAATGGCGGTGGCGGATGTCGGTATGGCGAGAAATTGAAATTCTGATTTTGATTCTGTTGTCCCGATGTTGGTGCTGTGGGCAAACGCTTCAATAGACTAGTAGGGGTTGGAACTGGAGATGCATTCACTGGCCGATTGCCAGCATTGCGCCATTGATAATGCGATGAGTTACCCAATTTGGCAGTAGATTCATCATTGGAGGTGCTGCTACTAAAGCGCAATTTACTGGGATCAATGCTGACCGATTGATTCTCATGCTGCTGCTGCTTGGGCATTTTCTGTAAGAAATAATTTCCACCACTTTCGTTGCCATGATGATGATGCTTCTGTTGCTGATGATGCGACTGCTGTTGGTTCCTTCCACCATGCTGTTGCTGGTGATCCTTTGAGTCATCCTGCTGCTTATGACGTTGCTGTCGTCCGCTCTGCCCCTGTGGATTATTCGGCTGATCCCAGTTGCGGCCACGCAAATCCAGAACATCTTGCATCATGAATCTAACACGACTGCTGATCTTTATGCTAACCTGTTGCCTGTGTGAAGTGCCACGAGATCGATTAACTATATCCTGAATGCGACGGAATATTTTCTCAATGCGATCACGACTCTGATATGGCTCTGGACCATTTGCCTCCAGCAGATGCCCCACAGTGGTTAGAAGCTTGCACATATATTCCAATTTCTCCTCGCAACCATGTTCCAACAGCGATTCAACGCAGTGCAACACTCGATCACTGGTCAATGTTTGTAATTTAAAAAGTTCGCCTATAAAACGGACTGTGCCCCAGGCACGTCGTCTAAACTGATACTCCAGATCTTCCATTTCGGCACGAAGTTCAGTTTTTTTTGCTACATCGGTACATTCATTAATTAGCTCCATTGTGGGCTGCAGTTTCTTCGCCTTGGCATTTGCATCATTGACATTCGATTCAAATTCATGTTGAATTCGTGTGATCAAGGAACTGGTAAAAAGTGACTTGTTCTCCGCCTTGATCTCATGAAACAGCACCTTACAAAAGCGAGCATAAGTAGGGGCAAAGTTTGGCTCGCTAATGGTTTTCTCGAAAATAAGTAACATGACCTGTAATAATGGGAAATAAGTATAAATATATATAGAATAAATTTGTAAATTTGCAATTTGTTTCATCAACTTACATTGGTCATTTTTGCCTCATTATCCATCTTAATGCTAGACATCTCTTTTAGCAGCACTTCAAAGTTATCTGGCGTCAGCTTATTCAGTATGCCACGAACTTTCTTTAGAACACCTTCCACATTTTCATCATCATCTGCTGCACTAGTAGTTGATACCCGTCGCAATGTCTCTGGCTGCCAAGCATTCTCGCATTCTGATAATTTAATCTCCTCTTTTAGCGATAGCTGTACTCGTATAATGTCCATGTTTCGTTGATTTGAACCAGTATTGCCCAAACCGCCGCTGCCACCGCCACTGCCACCACCACCAACGCCACCACCACCACCACCACCACCTTGTGTTCCAAGGCCAGTTCCCGTCAATTGCTGGTGTCCGTCATGATGCTTCTTGTTCGCACCATGACCATGATTGCGTCCACGTTTGCCAGGCACATAATCCAGAGATTCATTGAAATTCATGTGCTGATACTGCTGAATATGATGGCTATGGCCATGGCCATGATGTCCTTGCTGCTGTTGTTGTTGACGCGACACAAATAATTGTGAAATGCAATCCCCTTTTTGGCATGGAACCATTGGAGGTTTACGGGACTCGGTTAGTTTGGATAGCTCACGCAATTCATCGATAGTATATTTATATATCTTCCTGGGACTGGGACATTGACCCTCATCGGGACTTTGCGATTTCTGTTGCTGTTGCGGCTGCTGTTGTTGTGGCGGGTTAATGCTGGCTGCTTGATGAACCGGTGAAGTCTTCTTGCTGTCATTGTTGTTACCTCCTCCTACGCTAGACTTCACCTTAACTGCACAATCTACATGATCTATACTGCTGCTGCTGGTGCTTTTTATAGTCACTGTGTCAGTTGTTTCAGTTGTTAATGGAGGCGAAGGTTTGTTTACCACCGAACTGGACCATGTAGAGCTACATATAAAACTGGTATCATGTCTCGGCTCCTCATTGAAATCACCAAATTTCAATTCACCAACCACACATCCTTCTTCACTCTTCACCTGGACACGACCCACACAACTGGTTGTTGTTTTAAACGCAGTATCCTCCTCCTCGCATACCGAACTGCTGCTATTGAGGAACTCCAATTGTTGACGCGGCGACTCACCCTGGTTGCTGGCCGATTCTTGAGATGAAGAACTCTTTTGCAGAAATTTGGCAACGATTTCATCAGTTGCCATATGCTGCTTTTCCACTTTAAGCGGGGTTACATTCTCCTCCTTGTTGTTGTAACTGTTAGCTATAAAAGATATAAATAAATTAACTCAAATTCAATTATGAAACGATTAAAGTATTAATTGTTACTAACATTCAAATTCATTGTCGTCCTCCTCATTGTAATCAAGGTTATCTTCAATAATCTCGCAGATATTGTTGCTAACATTTATCGTTTGCTCTGTCGTTTGTTTCATTGGTGATGGCGGCGGTGAAAGTGGAGATGGAGGAGGAGGCGGATGAGAATAATTGTCACTTAGGCTAGAACTTATGCTAGGATTATTACTAGTTGCACTAAGCTTATCAGTCGTCGTAGTTGTTGTCGCTCTTTCAGCGGCAACGCTAGTTGTTGTTGTTGATGTTACTAAAGTTGTTGTTGTTGTTTCTATTATATCCTTGTGGATAAGAATTACAGCCGGAGTTGGAGCAATTGCAGCAGCGGATGATGTGGACGATGTTGCATTATTGTTATTAATATTAAAATTTGTTTTTGTTAAATTGACCAACCCACAATTGTTTTTGACATTGCCATTGTTGTTATTGATATTGTTGTTGTTGTTGCTAATTGTTGCTTGATTTTGACTGCTTGTATTTGGTATGGATGATTTCTGTTTCTTCTTTTCCAACTCTTTGGCCCGTTTTTGAGCCTTGCGACTTTTCTTGTTATTAATATTGTTATTATTGTTGTTATTATTATTATTATTATTATTATTATTGTTGTTATTATTATTATAATTATTGTTGGAGGGGCCACCAGTAGATCCAGAAAGCAATGTAACTGCTGGTGAAATTCGGTTTGTTCCTGCTGCCGTGTTAAGTCCAATCTGTTGTGTTAATTTTCCAACTGCTCCTCCTACATTTGTCGCCTTCACTCGTTGCTGTTGTATTAGTTGTTGCTGTTGCTGTTGTTGTTGTTGTTGCTGTTGCTGCTGCAGCGGCAAAAGTTGCTTTACTTGATGCGTGGGCGTAGAAGCATTTGATGAAGAAGCCCCCGAATTTGTAGCAGATAATGGAAGTGCGGGTGGCGCCACATTTGGCTTCTTCAAAGGCGAACTGGGTGCCTGTTGCTGCGTTGTAGTAGTTATAGCAGGAGCTGCAGTTGTGGCTATAGATTTTGTTGGCTTCTGCAAACGCTGCTGTTGTTGCTGCTGCTGTTGTTGTTGCTGGAGTTGTTGCTGCTGTTGCAGTTGTTGGTGTTGCTGCTGCTGCTGTTGTTGTTGCTGCTGCTGATGTTGTTGTTGTTGTTGAGCTGCTGACTGTGACGCACTTGTTGTGGTTGAAGCTAACATTTGCTGGCTTCTGGGAAGAATGGTGTTGCCCGCGCAGCCGCTGGCGGCTGCCTCGGCCACGTCATTCGCTATTGATGTTGGCGTTGCTGTACCTAACAATTAATAAAATAAAATGAAATAATAAAAAACAAAAAAAAAAAAAAAGCGTTAGGTTTGTCTATTTTCCATCATTAAATGGCTTTAATCAGTCTCACTTTGCTTGTTGGCCGATTTTGGACGCTGCTTTTTCGAGTCTTTGAACAGGACTGGCTGTGATAGACCGGGCTCTACAAATTCCGTTAAATTCAACTCCTTGTGTACCAGAGGCAAAGCGGCGTGATTCTCCGTTGCATTGTCCACTGCAAATTAAAATACATATTAGACATTTTCAAGTGTGAAAATTAACTTCGATTAACCCCGAAGTCACTACATACCCTAACATATCCCGACTCGTATATTCTGTTTTCGTTTTTTTTTTTTTTAATTTTACCTAGAACTTATTTTCAATAATTTTGTTTTTTACTTAATAATTTTTAATATCTGAATGATAGGAAATTCAAAGAATTTGAATAAAATTTTAAGTAATAATGTATAAAGTTGCGAGACTCATAATTTCATAGTAGTTTCACGTATTCTTTGATGGATAACGCTTCTTTAAAGATTAACCAACAATATATTAATTTACTTAAAATAAATTCTAAAATTAAACCACAATTGAATACATGAAAGATTTAATAATTTTTTGTTTATCCTTTTATGCATGTTAACTTGCAATAATTGTGATAATATAGCACAAAAATTTGTGCCGATAGACAGAACATCCGACGCACTAAACTCGGACTTTGTTGCAAATCGGGGATAAGTATATATACTTTATGTGACATATAACTGACATTTTTTTATCATACTATTTGCAAAGGGTATATTTTCATACTTGTTAGTTTTTGATGTTTTTTGAATAAACTTGGGATATTTAAAATAAAAAATTAGATATGAATAAGTGTTAAAAAACTTTTATATCTAAAATAACACTTCAATTTATACTTGAGTTATATGGTCTTTATGCACTTCAACTTTTTGGCATATGTAACAGAATTTTTGAATGAGTTACAATTTGACTACTATATAATTAATGAGAAATATAATATATCAGAGTTCTTGGTTTTAAATTGAATTAAATTGGTTTCTATTTGAATTTTTTGAAGTTTGGGAAAAATCCAACATTTGATTTAAATGAAATTTAAAGGAATATAGAATAATGGAAGGGGGGGGGAGTGGTTTAATAATGTTGTATATTTTATCACTTACCTAGACTCGATTGCCAAAAACTAAGATGCTCCTCAGCATTGCCGGAATGTGCCAATATATCCTTGACAATGACACTTATTTGATCCTTATCGGTGTTAATCGATGCCGTTGTTGCTGATGATTCATTTGAGTCGACATCACCAAATGTTATTCCTCTATTCTGATCCTCAGCGGATATGGAGTGGCCGAGATTTGGCGATGCCTTCATTGTTTGCATCTGCTGATCAACCAAAACACCCGATACCAGGGACGATGCGGAGTTTGCAGACATGAGAGTGGGTGCCTTATATAAGCACAATGTGCTATCACTGTCCAATGCTGTGCAAGGAGTCAGTGTGCAATTGGAATCTTTTTTAATAAATACCGAACTATTGGGGTCAAGAACATTCTCGTTGGTATCGGGATGAATGATTGGAATTGCATGGCGTCGTTCTCTGATTTTATCGCAAACGGACGGTACCACTGGGGCCGCTCCCGTCGCAGTCAAGGCTGTTGTCGAGTACCCACCAGGTACGGGCACTCCAGCCACTGTGGACAAGCCAGTAGCACTGGCACTTTGCAAATGTTGAGCATAGGGAATCAATCCTGCAGAACCTGGGGGCGGAGCAGCTGTTGTCATACCAGCCGGGGCCAACAAAGTCCCAGCCGTTAATCCAGTTGTGGTCCCAATGGTTATGCCTGGCATAAATGGCGGCGGTATGTGGAATGTAGGAGTTCCATTTATTGCTCCACTACGAGGATTCATCATCGGAGCCACTGCAGCAGCAGCATTGTTAACGAGCGCGGGACGGGGTCCCGCTCCGGTTGGGACCGCATACGCAAAGAAATTGGTATGTTGAGCAGTAGTGGGAGCTCTTTGACCGCCCCCACGCATCCCGCCACCTCTATGAGAGAGATTTCCGCTGGCCATCCCATTGTTGTTGTGATGATGATGGTTATTGGGATTACTGGGTGCCGTTGTACTTACATGATAGTATATAGCCTGATGTTGTCCAGCTACCGGAGCTTGGCCTGGTTGCTGCTGCTGTTGCTGACCAGCGGTCTGCAGTTGATTCTGTTGTGGCTGTGGTGGCGGAGCAGTTGTATAGAAAGCAGCAGGAGCACCCGCTGTACCATTTGTTGGAAATACAGCTGCTGTCGGCGGCATTCCCATTAGCTGACCCGGCTGATTGTACGGTAAATAGGTGGTGGTTAAGAAGTTAGTGGCTGCACCAGGCGCATTGACGCCAGCGGGTGCAATCAGTCCGGCTGATTGCTGGAAATGGGGCGGCAAGGCCGTATTGCTTATCGCCCGGGTCAGATTCGTGTTGCTATTCGAGGGCGTGAGCACGCCGGCATGCCCGTGCCCGTGCTGGTGACCATGTCCCACTGATCCACTGCTGGCGGCGGCGCTTAATTGAAGTCCGGCGCCGCCGCCACCGCTGGCATTGCTGCTGCTGCTAGACGAGTGGCCGGGATAAGTCGGTTGGGTGGGATAAAATATGACCGGCTGGTGCTGATGTTGATGTTGATGGACTGGCTGCTGTTGCGGCGGCTGCTGTTGCTGTAGATGATGCTGTTGTTGTTGCTGTTGTTGTTGTTGTTGTAAAAGTTGCTGCTGTTGCTGTTGTTGCTGATGATGATGGATACTGTTGTGATTGGACACAAACACCGTGTGACCCTGTTGATCCTGTTGAGTTTGTATTTGTTGTTGCTGCTGCTGCTGCTGTTGTTGTTGTTGCTGCTGTTGCTGCTGCTGCTGAAGTACAATGCGCGACTGTTGTTGCTGTTGCTGCTGTTGTTGCTGTTGCTGTTGTTGCTGCTGCTGCTGCTGCTGCTGTAGGTGGTGGTGGTGTGATTGCGCCGCCAGATGGTGCTGATTCTGTTGCTGGTGTGTTGACTGTGGCCTTGTTCCCTTCCCACCCCTCCCGTTGGCAGGAACATAGGAGGACCTTCGACGGATCTGTACGCACAACATGTCACACACACCAGAAGATGATACACACACACACACACACGCAAGCGTTCGCACGCCCAGAGACAAAATGTACAAATATTAACATGTTAGTACGATGGAAATGGAAATGAAAGGGAAATGATTGGTGGTAAATGCAATATTATCATAGAAGCCATGTTTTTTTTTTTTTTTTTCTTTTAATAAATGTATATGCGCTGGGATGATATGGATGATGGGATGATTAAGCAGTCAAAAGCAAGAATAACCCAAAAAGCAGGGGCATGCATTTTAATTTTTAGCTTATAACGAAAAAAAAATGGGAGGAAAGAAAAAACCAGAATGCCCAAGCAATTTCAATACACTCGATATAAATTGGAGCAGACACTGTCTCTTTCTCTCTCTCTCTCTCTTGTCTTTGACTCTCTCGGTTTTTCAATTGAACGTTTCAATGGAATGCCATGATGTCACCCTATGGCTTATAGGTACAATAATGGTCATAGATGTTGCTACCTTATCATTAGGTTTTTATCAGTGATGACCCCCCAATATATATAGGCAAGACTACTAGGTAAATAGTCAGTTAGTCAGTCAGTCATATTAAATGATGACACAAACCGTCCACGTACACATATATGAATGTACATACATATACTATAAGAGTACAACAGGTGGCATATATTAGTCAACGCAAGTCTGGCCATTGCCAAAAAGCTGACAAGAAAACAATGAGACGACTTGTTATAGTGGGCGGCGGAAGCTGTTGTTTAATACACCAACAACAACAACTAAATGTAATACTTTTTCTTGCTTAGAGATTGTAAGGTAAAACTCTCTGATCAAATGATGGTAACACGAAACTATGACATTTTACTCTTTCAAGCAATAAAAGTAAACTAAAAATATCAGGAAAGTAGGGTATTGTTAATAATCAATATAATAATATTTAATTAAAAGGGAGAAACTTCCACTTCTACTTTGCCCATTGCCTAGACTCCTATATTAATTACTCTTCTTTTGTAGTGTAAAATATAAATTTTTATAAATATAAAATTTTCTTTAAAAGGCAATTCAAAAATTTTGAATTTCTTCTGTGTAGAAAGAAATTTTTTTAGATTGAAGTTTATAACATACTTTTTTATGGGGCATACATAATATAACATGTTAAAAACTATACATATATGGAAATTTCATTAAAATTAAATAAAAATTTCGAAATTTTTTAACACCTTCCTGTTCCCCCTCCCTTTCCTTTTTCTGTATGCGTGCATGTAATGATTATATTAAAATTATAGCGCTAAATTTTACATGACATTTTTTTTTTGATATCGTGTACAATTAGACAATCTAATAATCGCAAAAATAAATATTCATGACTTGTCAATTATGACATTACATATTACATATTGTTAACCCAAACTATTCGAACTTTCGAGAACAAGATCTGAACCTGATTATTCCTTTTTATTTGATTAAGACTTTTATAGGGAAATTAAGATTATATACTATTTCATGGAACTGTTTGTATTAAACTGATCGAAAGAAATTATACGTACATACATACATACATATAGTTTTTATATTGAGATTGATTTTCTGAGAACAAACTTAAAACTGGCAACTAACTTATTAGCCTGTTGCAGTGGTATTTAACCATGCATATAGTTACATACATATATAGATAAATATATATCTAATACATTATTTTCTTCCCTTCTCGATGTTGTTTGTTGTGTCTATGTCTGAGAGTGTAGGCTTAATAGCTGACAAACTTCAAGGCCATATAATAACTTTAACTTGATCTTTCAATATGTTCGACATGTGTTTTTTATGTTGGCCTAAAGAAAATGGCCTAAACGAATGCAGGGCCCCCTCAGGCATCTTCATCTCATTTGCCTGGGCTAGCCGGAGAAAACCAGTTTATGCTTTTTTTTTTATTATTTCTCTCCACCCACTCTGTCAAGGAAAGCGAAGATGCTGACAGCAGCGAAAATGAAGAAAAACCAGTTTGTGTGAATTTTTGCACTTGGCTTTTTTGTTTGTAAACAATAACTAGTTGCGTGTCTGTGTGTGGGAGAGAATTCATCCAATTCGCAATGCTCTGATTGGAATCCATCTATGTACCCATCAAATGGTATCAAAAAAAAAAAAGAGCGAGAGAGATAGAGCAACAGCGAGTCAGATAAAAATAAGAGAGACCGGAATTGGCAAAGGGAATAGTGCAGAAATAGGGACAATTTTTCCATGTTAGTTATATTAGGAATAATTATTAAATAAAAAAATAATAGAGCAAGTGTTCAGTATGATGCACTTTTAGGTGGGACTTACCGCTTTCTGCGCTGCTGATTCGGTTTCCGCTGCCTCCACTCCCTTCTCTGCTGAGGATACTGTTCCTTTGGTGGTGGTGACACTTGCTGCTCTTGGTGCGACGTTTTTGGGCCGCTTTTAACACAGTTGCTTATCCAAGTCCCCACGTTGAGGGAGCGACTTGTGTCGTATGTGCTTCCCTCGTTGTTTGCTCCTCTTTCTTTCTGCTTCTTTTGTTTTGTTTTGAACTCTTTTTTTGTGTTTTTTATTTTTTGCTTAGTTTTGTTTAAGAGTCGGCACGCTTATTGTTTACAATTTGGCCAACTTCAAGGTTCCGAATGGAATCTACTTGGTGACACACACAACTTCGACATCCGCATCCACTTCCACATCTACATCTGCATCCACTCCCACTTCAACATCGAAAAGGGAGGAGGAGGTGGAAGATGACGGCGACGACGACTACGGACGACAAGCACGTACACGTACATACGTACAAAAATGTAGAAAAAAAACGTACTGCTAAAATTTCACGGTAATTTTTTCTATAATTAAGAGAAAAAGATAAAACGTTTGCTTCAATTTTGCATGTACAATACAAAGACAATTTGATTAATTCTACGAATTCTCGAGCACCGCTTGCCTCGCCTCACACAAAAAAACGACAACAAATTCTTTCTCTTACTTTTCATTTTTCAGTGGTTCATTTTCTTTTTTTTATGAGCTTTTCCAAGGCGTTGGTTGTTGTTTTTTTTTTTTGGTCGGTACTTACTCGTTCTGTCTCACTCTCGCACAGACACAAGCGCAATTTACACAAAAAAAGTGAAGAAACGAAAAAGCGAACCGTTTTCCAGTTCCGCGCGCGGAAATTTAGAAATAAGTTAGTCTTCGCCGGCACTAATTGTTCATTTTTTTCTTTTTATTTTTGCTTTTATTGTTTTTTATTTTATATTATTATTTTTTGCAACAACAATGTTTAATAAGGTTTAATTTTCCCTACTTCCCGACATTCCACTATTCCCTAACAATATTTCTCACTGATGGTTAACAGTTGCAGTATTTGAGTTGTTATCCCAGTATTTGAGCAGCCAGACATCGGGGCTGTAAAATAACATACCGATAATTGGCACTTGCGTTTCCCGCCATTTCCGATTGCCGCAAAAATTTAAAAATTGTGTAAATATCGGATATCGTAGCATTAATAAAAGCGGCTGATTCTTAAAAATTAAATACCAATATATGTATGTATATTATGTGAAGTGTTCTGCTAATATAATTTATTCAAATAAATCATCACTCATTTAATAAAAAAAGTTCGCTAAATAATAATATCTAAATAAATATAATATCTAAATAAAGGTCACTGTGCTGCAAATTTTTCAAGATTCGCGACATCAAAAAGTTGTTTCTTTATTAATTTAACAGCATGCTCGGAATTTTAATTTAGTTGAACTAATCAAAAATTAAAAACTTAAAAAGAATAAATGCAGAGACTTATAAATACTTAGGGCCTAAGGTTAATCAAGACTATAGTATCAATAACTTAACATGAAATCATTTAATTGAGAAAACTAATTCCACACCAAAAATACATAAAAAGGAAGTGGAAATGTTCTTGGATTCATTTTTAACCCATTTTAAACTCTTCCACAAGAAGAAATAACTAATAACTCTTTCTTAGCGTTTATATACATACATATACATATAGTGTTTGACGAAACATTAAAATTGTAAGATCTTTTAAACAACAAATACGAACACGGAAATTACCTTTAGTTTAGTTTTTGTCTTTTTTTTTTTGGATGACAAGAAATATATACTACAAATCATAACTTATATATAAAAGGTAGTTTTTCTAATGAATCTGTAGTATACGTGTATAGGAAAGGCGATCAATGATTCACCTATATTGAAGTACAGATATTGCATATTTCACTTATAAAACTCGGGCTTTATATTTTAAATGCTCAGCCCGTTTATACTATTCTGATTTTAATCTACGCATGCTTCTGCATATTATATAGTTTGGTGTGGGATCGGCACATGCGCCATTGTAGTTTGTGTTTGTAGTAAAAGTTTTTCCCTTTCTTTACGACCGGAAATGCTGTCATGGCCGCTACATCGCGGCCCGCCTCAATTGCTTCCAACTCCTCGTTCTCATTATGTGGCATACCGCTTGCCCTTCTTCAACGTGGATTCTACCTCTGCTCTCCTATAGCTCGGTCAGGCGTAAAACACTTGTGCATCCATTCTTGCTGGTTTTTATTCCTAATTTTTTTTGTGAAGACTCCAATCACATTAAAATGCAGCTCTGGTGTTAAGTTCCTTTAAATTAGTTTTTGTTTTGCCATATTCAATTTAGTTCAACTAACTAAAAATACGAAATGAACTGCAATTCTGATGACTTTTTGTTACTCTGCATTACGCAAATATACAGAAATGCAACGTTAGAAACTAAAAGGATTATTTTGTGGCTACAAATAGCAACAATGCTTGACCACAAAATGCAAATGTTAAAAAGTTGCCCAACAAAAACCACACGCACAACACAAAGAAATGCAGTCTCTCTGCTCTGCTTGCTGTGAAGTCATTTACATGGCATGTCTTCCTGTTTTTGTTCTGCGGTTGCCAGTGCAGCCAATGACAAAGTGTTAAGCCGACAACTTTCCCCTACACCAACCCACTCCACATCCCACACCCCATTAAAAAATGAACAATGCAAAAAGGGAAAACTGAAACCATTATATTATCTTAATTTAAAATCATTTTTATCTCGCATAAGCTTTCCAAATTAACCAAAATAGTTCATGTTATGAAAGATAATAAATAATTTAAATGAAAGGAATTGTCATGGAGATTATTAAACTATTTCCGTTGAAAACAATTGGATATATTTAAATATTAAATGTTTTCAGCTAAAGTTTCTCAGTTCTATAGGGGTTAAAACAAAATGTATATTTATTATGTATACGCCATGAGATCGGCTTTAAATTGCGGCTCAGGCAAACCAATATAATAATATTTTTTTATTTCTTCTTATTCGTATTTATAACAATTGTACCTAAATATATAAACTTCAATAAACAGTGTTTATTTAATTAAAGCATTTCAACGACTTGAGATTCAATAGACTTAATATTTTAACTTAAATCTTAGAGTATTGCCGCGTACAAAACAGCCATTTAAAATTTGCCTAAAAACTAGCTTGTTATGGCTTGTGAAAATGTAAGAGCCAACGAGGAGCGAATTCAGAACCTGGAAAGACTTCAGCTTAAATAACTTAATTACAAAACGAATAAATTAATGTTCGTAAACTATATCTATCTTTTATTTAAATATATGCATAGAAAATGACAAATTTATTACCGCAATATAATAAACTGTGTGCTAAAAACTTTAAGCAAATTCAGCCGCTAAAATCCAGTGAAGCGAATTCGCTCGCAAATGAGAAGCAAATTCTCTTTGAAACGGCAACAAAAATATTTGAATTTTTTTTTTTCCAGTGTTGTTTTTATTTTTGTCGTGGGTGGGAGCACTACTGACGAGAAATCGAGAATTTTTAAAATGAGCTTTGTGAAGACCTGACGCGCGTGATGCCTTTTTCCGTTATCCACTATTATTTGGCGCTGAAATAAATTATAATAAAAATTTAAAAAACCGATTTTATATCTGAAAAAATATAAACCAATTATTTTTTCTTCAATTTTTATAAAATATATACCAAAAAACGAAAATAAACGAAACATTCGAGTGCGCGCAAAATCCGAAAAACCAATGGCAATGGGCCTAGCCCAAATAAAAACTTTTCGTTTCTGTTTTAATAGTTAGTTACAAATAATATTAAATAACATTTACTTTAAGTAAATTGTACAAATAAATCATCTGCAAATAATGATATCAATATAAAATTCATTTAATGTGAAATAAAATTTTGTGCAATAATTTAGAGAAATTTCTGCAAGAAATTAATAAGCAAATTAATGATTAAATAACAAAAATTGAATTAAAAATTACAACTAGTTTACAAACCCGAAAAACTTTCAACCGCAAGAAATCACAACGATTACATACATATATGTATATATATACATATATGTATATATACTCCCGCAGACACATACACAGAGAGGCCACCAATACCACGGCGTCATTGTGTATATAGAAAAAGTCATGAGACCTCCTTATGTATAAGGACAACCACAACTACAACAACAACAACTATAAAAAAGGATTTGCCGCCAACATTTTAGTAGCTACAACAATAAATAGAACAAAAACAACAAAAAATAGAATAACATAACCCACCAATCAGCTGAGAAGGAATAGAATATCGGAATTTTGAATTAAAATTTTGGAATTTTGAAATTTAAGTAACCCACCTGAAAATCGGCCACTCTCCCCCACATCCGCCTTCCATTCTTAATCTAACACCTGTCCGCGCACGCAAGCGCAAGGTCCCCGCGCCTCCAGGACCAACGAAATATATATATATATATCTATATATATATATTTTCTTCAATTTACTTTGACTTTGAGTTTCGGTTATCCTTTGGAACCGTTTCGATTTTTGGAAATGTTACCAATTTGGAGCAACACGCGTCGTCAGGCACAGACAACAGAAGCAGCAGCAACAACAACAACAACAACAGCAAAGGCAAGAAGGGCAAGGATAACATCGATTTCACAAGGATTAAACATCACCTGGTCACAATTGATTGTTGTTGCTTCTGTTGCAGCGCTGCTAAATTGCCTCGTCTGTCAAGGTGAGTGGACCATCAGCAAAAACACTTTTACTTTATTTTATCCCCAGGATGCACCATCAATGAGTTAAGTTAGTGAAAGGAAAATGGTTTACGGATATGTCTCAATACATATGTACATATGTATGTACATATAGGTTTATTGTACATACTGAAAGTTTTCATGGGTGTAGGAAGAGGGCAACGCCAAGATTATTTTTATATGAAGTGGAGCGTTTCATTCAGCATAAAGTAGAATCAAAATTTTATTTATTTATTTAACTTATTTTTATTTTTTATTTTTTTAATTTATATTTAATATAGTATCCTAATAATATATAAAATATAATACATATATGACGTTAATTATCTGAGATATATTTTTAATTTAAATTTCATAAGAAAATAATACCTGACATTCTTCTCTAAATATTTTGCCTTTATCCTTAAGTTTCATTTCATTTTTTGCGTTCTTAAAGAATAGTTCAAATCTCTCAGAATAAAAATTAAATATTTCAGGCATTAACTTTTGGCGGGAATAATAAGAATGTGTTCCTTGTTTAAGTTTTCCTTTTTTTATATTGTAAATGTCAAAAAGACGATCAATCTTGAAATTTCATATGAAAAATTGAATAATATTTATTTGGCTGGAATCTTTTGGTTTTTAAAAAGGTTTAGCATCAATTTTCTGGATAATTTCCGTATTAAAAAACTACATTAAAAGTTGAAAAAAGTTGGAAAAAAAATTTTGACCGGAATTTTGCAAATTTTTTCAGTGTAACCATCGTTAACCACGTTAAAATTTGCGAAAATCGAGTCGAAAATTAGTTTCCAGATTTTTAAATTAAAAATGGCGTTTTAAGAGCAAATAAAGACATAGTTTTCAAAATCAGATGAGATTGACGAATTGGCCTGAATAGATTCGAAGGATTGTCCGTTGTTCTTCTTTTGAAAGACTAAGTTCTAAGGCTAAGTTGGTCATCTTTTGGCCGATTGGAAAAGATTTACATCAATCTTCGGATAATTTTCGTATTAAAAAACTGCATTAAAAGTTGAAAAAAGTTGAAAAAAAAATTTGTACCGGATTTTCGTAAATTTTTGCATCGTTAAAATTTGCAAAAATCGAGTTGAAAATTAGTTTTCCAGATTTTTATGGTAATTAAAAATGGCGATTCTGAAAAGCAAATAAAGACATAGATTTTCAAAATCAGACGACATTTGACTGAATTGGAGCCTTTTGAAGTATAGATTCTTTCGAAGGATTTGTCCGTTGTTCTTCTTTTGAAAGACTTTACCAATGTTCTATAGGCTCTAAGTTGGCCAACTTTTGGCCGATTTGGAAAAGATTTACATCAATCTTCTGGATAATTTTCGTATTAAAAAAATGCATTAAAAGTTAAAAAAAACTTGGAAAAAAAATTTGGTTCGGATTTTTGCCATTTTTTGCATCGTGTAAAATTCAAAAAGGTAAAAATTCAGATTTAAATTAAAGATGAAAAAAAAAAGATTTAAAAGAGATGAAACGAGGTTCTCTCTTGAAAGAAATGTTATAGGCTCGTGGCATCTTTGGCCGATTAAAAGATAAAATCTGGATAATTGTATTAAACATAAAGTGAAAAAGTGAAAAAAAGTACCGGATCGCATCGTTAAAATTTGCAAAAATCGGGTCGAAAATTAGTTTTCCGGATTTTTATGTGAATTAAAAATGGCGATTCTAAGAAGCAAATAAAGATATAGTTTTTTAAAATCAGACGAGATTTGACTGAATTGGAGCCCTCCGAAGCAGAGGTACCGTCGAAGGATTTGTCCGTTGTCCTTCCTTTGAAGGATTTTACCAATCTTCTATAGGCTCTAAGTTGGGCATCTTTTTTGCTTTTTTTTTCGTTACAATTTGCGAAAATCGAGTTGAAAATTAGTTTTCCAGATTTTTATGCTAATTAAAAATGGCGATTCTGAAAAGCAAATAAAGATATAGTTTTTCAAAATCAGACGAGATTTGACTGAATTGGAGCCTTTTAAAGTATGCATTAGAAACCTTATAACCAAGATATTTTTAAAAAATATTGTAGTATGTTGAATTTTAAAAAATGTTGAAGAAGTTAACATTATCAACATGAAAAATAATATCCCATAATCTCTTTCTGATAAAATGAATTACTCTAAACTTTCAAAATATTGATCTTTAAATAGATTTTGATTGTATATACAATTATGTCAATGAGTGAAAAAGCCCTGGAGCAAACACTTTTGTCATAATTTAGATATATGTACGACCGTCAATATCTCAAGTATCCGCCTATACAATTTTCATGAGCTGAGTGTGATATTTTCGAGAGTCTCAGCTTTAGCTACATTTAATTATTTGCCATGAAACAAAAATGACGAATCACTTTTATCTTTATATTTCACATACACTTCAATGGTTTTGTCTCAACAAAAAAGGCAAAAAAAAACCACGACTATTAGCACCATTTTTCAAATCTCTGTAAACAATTTACTCAAGTGAAGTCATTAAAAAAAAAAAAAAAAAAAATAATAAATAAAGTGAAGTCATGTTAAACTTTGTGTTATTTAGCGCACAACAAATGCAATGATTACCTGAATAATTCACAAGTCGAGGTAAAAGTAGTTTTAATTCATAAATATATATATTTATACATTTATCTTGCATATCTGTGACAGATTTCACATGATGAGGAACATCTCAAACACCCAAACATAGGCTGCAACTTTTACCCAGATATGAATAGTATAAGTATATAAATATTTACTACTCCCATATTTATACATATGTATATGTATATGTGTGTGAATTAATGCTAATATATAGGCGACTTTGAAACAAAGTATGTCCATTGTTTTGCATATTATAGCGCCAACTATGGTTATGTTTATGGGCGCTTAATTACCATAATTAGTCTGGCCAATGGAGGCAGGCGGGTTCATTGAACCGTTAATAACTCTTTTACCCTGGTCACGCAATTGGCCAGTAGGCGGCTGGCCATGAGAAATAAATTTACGCAATAATAATAATATAACAAAAAAACATACATAACTTCCCAGAATACAGATTTAAAATAAAGGTTGGGCAAGAAAAACAAGATGACCTGTTTTTAGTTAAAAAAAAAAAATAAATAAATACCAACAATAAAAAGGTAATTTCGTCTGGTTTACAGCGGTGTTAACAAAAGGGTGAGGTAGGGTAACTCAAGAATTTACAATAATAATTGTAGAGTTCCGGTAACCTTAAATTATTTTACATCGCGCACAACTTGAGAACTCTAAGCGCAATATTAATGATCTATGCAAAAAGTAATCAAGACATCTATCAACTGATTAATGAATGATATGTAAGATGCAGCAGCGTGCTATACTTAACCATTATTGTTGCAATAAATAAAAATAATCGTTGAATATATAATATATTTGTTAGTTCGGTTAGTTTCTCCATAATATTTTTTTTAGATATTTTTAAACATTTTCCTTCTAAATTGAATAATAATGAAATGGCGAAGAAATTTGTACAAATTTCTTACACTAAAGTTAACTTCCGATATTTGTTTATATCAAATATAAATTCATTATTGGTCCATTAGATTCATTATATAATTTGCAGAATTTCATTAGATTGATGTGATGTCATTCAATTTAAATTTCCAAATAAATTGTTTCTTATCTTTCGACAGGACAGAGACATTATTTATTACCAAGAATTACTCTACGCATTATGCAAAATACGACTTTTACTAAAAGATATTTTAGAAGGGGGACAAAGGGGTCAATGAACCAACAAAAACTGACTAAATCATTCAGTGTGAGTACTGCCAAAAAAAAAAAAAAAAAAAAAAAAATAAAAATATATACATATGTATGTATGTAAGTATGTATATGTTTGTGATAAAGGCGAATGGTGTAACATGGAAACCGGTTGGTGGGCCATGTCTTTGTACTTGGCCTGAACAGCTCCAGCTACCATTTCCCACACACTCAGCTCAATGTTGGCCCAGAAAGAAATACTGCCGAAAAGCTGTCTTCTGATGACTGGAGCAACAAAGTGAATGAGACGAGAGCAACAGCAGACCGACTCTTATGTAATATTTCTAAAGCATATATACATACATATATTTATATATATGTACATACATATACATATGTACATACATACATAGTGTATTTGTCTGTACAAAACTAAAGCAAAAGCAATAAGCCAAGTCATTTAATTGATGAAAGTAAAATAGCAAAAACATGCTTGACAAGTCGACACTTTTCCAGATGGTCAATGCGGTTTCCCTGGCCATTAAAATTGTGGTGTGGTATACCAACATACATACATACATACATACATATGTATATCCATTCATACTCGTGTAACATGCTCACCTAGTTTTATATGAGTCTAAATTATCGGTGATAATTCAGAACATATTTGGAATTATATATGTGGATGATTTAAGGACATTGGCCCATTTAGTTCCATGAAACTGAAATGAAAACCTTCATTAAATTAAACCTATCAATTTTAAATAATCGAAATTATTTGTAAAATTTTAAGATTTAAAGGAGGGATTCAGAATATTCAGCTTTGTAAATTGAAAAGTGGATCCGTTAGTCTTTAAATAGGAAATGAAATTTCAAAAATAAAATATATAATATAATATTTAATTTTTTTAGTTTTTGATTGATAAGGTTTGAATTTTTCTGTTGCTATATCGTATTTAAAATTTACTAACTATTTAATCCGTCAGTTACTTATTAAAAAAGCTAATAATATTATGACTGATTAACTATATTATATATTATAAACGAATTTATGAATTTTGCCAATAGAAACGTAATAAAAGAAAACTTAGTAGATTTTCAATCATGATTAAAGATTTAACTGCATCAAAATAGTTAATGGTTCTAGTAATTTACTAACTAGTTTTTATCATTATTCTATAAATTTATTATACATTATTATGTAATTTATTGTAGTAATAATAAAACCTTTAAGTGATTATTAACTAGTCGGCAATTTTAACTGAAAAGTTCAATTAAAATTTGATTTTTTTCTTAACATTTTGTAGCCATTATTTTGGTTAACTTTTGGTTACACTTTTCTCTTTTTTTCTTTTAGTCGATAACATGGTTCATTGAATTTCAATTGTCTGCGAATAAGGTGAGGTTGGGGTAAGGTGGGTTGAGGTGGGTTGGGGTAGGGTGGAGCATTGAATAGGCTAACCTATTAGACTAGCCAACTAAACCATCAAATGGTTACAAGCTAAAGGAAATAATATCAGTGGTTGGTGGTTATGTAATATTGCTTACATCATTTTACCATTTATTTGTCCATTGTCATTGCGTATTCGTATGTATGTATGTATCTCCGTTTGGCCATTGCATTCCAAAGGGTGATGGAAGGGGGAGAAGTGGTGGCGGTGTAATATCGAGAAATCAGTAAAATTGCAATGCACTTTTACTTTACTGACAAGGCTCTTATCGTTTGTTTGCAGTCAACAGCGCTTAACAAACCGATTGCCATAAAACTAAACGAAGGAAAACTTCCTTTTTCGCGTAGTGTCAAATCCCTGGGAAAATGTAATCTAATTCGCACCAGCCACTCACTCACACAACCATATACCATATATACCACATCCCACTCCCAGTTGGGGGTATATCTCACGTTTCACGTGTGGAGTTTGAGCTCCTTAATGCCTTGCAGATTGTCGAGCAATTTGCAGCGATTAAATTAGCTCAAGCGTGCCAAGAGGCAAGAAGCGATTCGTGTTTTGTTGCTGGTTAGAGATGTTGTTGTTGTTGTTGTTGATGATGATATTTCGAGTATTAGATGGATCCCGAGCTGGATTTCAGTTTTGTGTAGTTGAATTTAGAAGCTGTGGCTTTATAAGAAACCACCACCACCGCCGCAGTCCATATACGAGTGGTGTGCAACAGAGATAGATATAAAGATTTTTATTGTGGGTGTATGTGTATGTGGCACGCCCCTGCGCCTTCAGCCACCCAACATTGCCCACCAAGGTCCATGGCCATACAAAATTTCTAATCTCTACGCTTTGGATTTACAATTGCACCCGCGAATCCTCCCATCACCCACTTTCCACATCCCACAACAGAGACCATTGCCACATTGAAACTTTGTGTACATATTTGAGTTTCATTTCGTTTGTGGCGAGATTTTGGCTAACATGAAGTCATAAAATTGAAATAAATATAAATACGAATTGTGCTGATATCCCACTGGGCGGGTCACACAGCTCTCTCTCTCTCTTCTCTCTACACAAAGGACTTTATATTTCACGACAGATACATATATACATACAAGGGGACAAGTAATTGAAAATTTTGTAGCATATCTTTCAGGTAGTATTTTTTATTGAATTGTGCTTATAATTCCCAAGCAGTTCTAGCAATATTGTTGTGGAAATCCTAAGTCTGAGCGGAGAAAAGCATACTTACCTGGCGTAGAGGTTAACCGTGATCACGAAGGCGGTTCCTCCGGAGTGAGGCTTGGCCATTGCACATTCGGCTGAGTTGACCTCTGCGATTATTCCTAATGTGAATAACTCGTGCGTGTAATTTTTGGTAGCCGGGAATGGCGTTCGCGCCGTCCCGACCTTTAATAATAAATTTCATAAAGTAAAAGTAATTAACACTTGATCTTCCGAAATTGGAAGGTTGTTGTAGTAATTTCTAGTTAAGTGTAAGAAGTGAAAGGTTGGTCTTCCAAATCACTCACTTACCTTATTCTAAGCTGAAGCCATGATAAGTGGCAGCATCATAATAGTATTAGGTAGACTTCACCATAAGAGGATTTAGTTAATAATAGGTGAGAGTTGGGGCCCAAGTTAAGTTATTTGTTGTTCACATTGTTGCTTTTACAATTTAAATTTTCATAAATTATGTCACCCCCCCCACCCTTCAACTTTTTCGTACATTTCCCATAGTAAATTTTCCATGACTTCAGTTAGAAAAAAAATTAGTAAAAGTTGTTATATCGTTATTTAACTAAAACAAAAGTATAGTGCAAAAGAGAAAGGGAGAAAGTAATTGTAAGTTAGAGATAGACTGTTATTTAGATTTCTATTTAGGTAAACTATTTGATATCTGATATCTTGTTTAAGATCTACGTAAGATATTATCGACTATAAACATTTAATTCCAGCTGTCATCGACTGTTATAAGAAATGTCTTTAAATGTTAATAAAGAGAAAAATCTAAATAATTATTTCAATAAATTATCTAAAATAAATTTAATTTTATATATGAATTTAATTAAATATATTTTATTACATACATAAGCCCGAGAACTTATAGGAATATAAGAAACATTATCTTTAGATATGTAGATCTAAATTTCTCTCATGTTTTAGGTAAAAAGATTTTTCCAAATTTTTAACCACAAACTCTTAATGCCTTTTAATTCGTTACATAGAAAAATGATTGTATATATACATATATCTCGATTGTTCACGGATGAGGTGCTTAATCCTTTAACAGCTCTAAATTTGCATTTAGTTTTTGAATAATTCTTTAGATATATATGAGAATACCGTTTTTCAATTTACGATGTTAAATATTCTTTTTTTTGTTTTTAATATATGATATTAAATTTCAATAAAAATTTCAAATATAAATGGAATAGAATATCTCTTATAACAAATAACTCATTTTATCACACTGGCTTTAAAAAGGTAATTTAAAGAAAATGTCCATGGAAAATAATATAATGTTCAGTATTTCAGTTAACTCATCGATCATGGAGGGCCCAACTCCATTCATTAACCAACTGCCCCGCCTCTTTCTTATTCCTTTGTCTGTGTGTGTGTGTGTGTGTGTGTGTGTGGGCGTTGTGGTGGTCTGTTCGTCCAGCCTGCTATTTCGCGCTTCCTTATTTATTTATCATCATTTATTAAAACGTTTTCACTACCCTGCCAAGTCTTAAAGACCTTGCCAAGAAAAAGAGAAAAAAATTGTCGCTGTCAGATTACGTTGCAATATTGCTTCCAGTTGCCATATCCTGCTGCCTTTCCGCCCAAATTCACGCCGCTTCACAACGACCAAGGATGACAAACTGGGCGTGGAGGCATTGACTCCCCCTTTTTTGGCTTTGACACAAGCAACAATTTACTCGGTTTCAGGTTAAAGTCATATCGTTAGCATTAACGCTTTTTGATTTTTATTGAGTCAGCTAAATTTTATTCGATTTGCCATCCATACACAGACACACACACACGCACACACAGAGAGAAAGAGAGACAAACAAACACACACATAGAACAAACATCCCCAATGGCAGGAGGAGAACAAACGTGCAGCATTCCTGGGGAGGAATATTTTCAGAGCTTTAATGATGTTGGGCGACCAACCAATGAACCCGCCAGTTGAGACAGTGGGAACAGTGGAACGAGGGCGTGGGTGAGGACAAGTTCCTTTCCGGGAGAGTCTATTTCGGAAGTAAATGAAAATTTGATTTGGAATTTTCGTGCGTCCTGCTCGTGCGTGCTTAGCTCGAGTCCAACCCTTGATGTGCAATACAGAAAGGAGGATAAAGATGATGCTGATGATGTTGATGACGACGTCAAAGCCGTAGATGGGCATGTGATAAAATAAATTACGGCCAGATTAGTGCGAATTTAATTATCATTTGTTCCTTTGATGTTGGGGCTAAATAAATAAAGATATCAAAATGAAGTTTTAGAAATACAATTTGCTAGTATATATGTAGATACCAGGATGGCTTTTATGGCTTCATTAATCAGGTAACACGGTAGCAATTTAATTATATAAGGAAATATGTGACAGAAACAATATAAGTATATCAATATATACCAATCGTTATTAATATATTGAGCAATTTTTTTATAAAAATCATTTGAAAGATGTTCAACTAACTTTGAAATAATCTCCTATCTGATTAATCAAGTTATTTAGTATTTAACTCAAGGGATTTAAAGTGATCTTTGTGAGGAGTTTCTCTAGTTTCTAGCCTGTTAAATAATTGACCATGTTTGGTAATATTTCTGTTAGTATATATTGGTAATTGGCTTGGAATTTTATTTGAAGAGTATTATAATCACAGCTAAAACGTGCTTTTGTTTGTAAAAGTTTTTATGGCTTTTTATTAATGACACGTAAAGTAGATATCAAAAAAAAATAGAAACATGTCTGTTTATGACAAATTCAATTGAATATGTCATAATTTGTTATATAAATAGAATCATCACACTAATGCTTGGAACCAGCAAATGTTTTCATATATCTATTATTTATTCAATATTATAAAATTTTCTTGTTGAATATGTTTATATATTTAATGACTATGACATTGATTTTATGGTTAGATGAGCTCTACTTTGTGAGTTTTTTTATGACGATTAGCAATGCATTTATGGAACTAATTTTGGATATTCTTTTAGCAGTTTTCCTATAAAACTTTAGCACATTATCATGATTCCGAATTTAAATGCAAATGTTTCCTTTTCTTTTAAGGTATATAAATATAGCAATATATTAATTTTCTTTACGAATAATGCGATGTAAATAGAAAAAACACAAATGAACCTGGATGTATACCTTTTTTTGATGTCTAAATCCAACTTATTATATGAAATGATTTGATATAAATCTAAAATACATAGGTCTTTATTTTTGTTACTTTGGAAATCATGCTTTTTATTTGCTGTAAGACAAAACATTTGCTTTAAAAGATATCACATAAAATCAGTAAAAATCCAAGACTGGTCTCTGTGGTTACCCCTTTATTCCCTTTTTCATTTTATTTCTTCCTTCCACCGTGGCGAACGAACACTTGTCGAGCAGACAAGGGATGAGCAAGCATGAAAAAAGGGGGTGCAACCCTTTTATTTCCCTATGCAGATTTGAAGGGCAGTTATCCCTGGGTATTTTTCATATCGCTGCTAAGTAGTTGGAGTATTAGTAGTAGTCATGGCTACCCGTTAATTTATAGAGATTAGAACGTCTGTTGAATGGCTTTATCTTTTGGCCAGATGCAGCAGCACTTAAATGTTATTAACAGATTGAACATTTTATCTATTGCTTCAATTGCTGAAAATTTAATTTTGAAAATAGCTCAGACCGAAAAGAAAAGAAATGAAATAAATAAAAGTAAATGAATAAAGAAAAACTGTCACGCAATGTGGGTCACATTTCTATTTCTACTTCGCCTTTTGCCAATCAATTTTCTTGTATTAACCTGACAACAAAACAAAAAGAAGGAATAAAATGAAGAGTGACTCTCTAACTCAGGGAGGGAGAGATATTGAGAGACACTCTACTCGTACTATCACTCCTTGCCTTGGCAACGTCATCGTTGTCATCGCTGTCATCTTTTGCCTTGTTATCTACTATGGAAAATATCTTATCACTTTCAATGACGAAATATCAGGCACTGTACAGACAGGTCCAAGACCCACTCAGCCAGCCAACCATCCATCCATCCATCCATCCATCTATCCATCCATAAAGATAGACATACCCATTGACTATTATTTGCTCCTTTTGCCTGTTACTGTTGAAATTTTTCTCAGAATCGAGGATTTTTTTTTCCTCCCCACCCAGCATCCTTCCCAGAGATTTTACCCTCAGTATCAATGCCAAACATTATTAACAACAACCATTCGGTTGGTGGTCGTGTGTCGTCTGCCTCGGGTACTTTTTTTTTGTATCAACTTGTATTTGTGTTTGTATCTATATATATATGTATGTATTTGTATCTGTATCTGGTATCATCGTCTGTGCCTGTATTAGTTGGCGTAACGTTCAACGTTTCTCGTCATCACTTTGTATAAATATCCTCGAGCACGTATATTTCTTTAGAGAATGAGAGAGAGAGAGAGAGAGAGACACGTGCTTCGTTCTATATTTGCACGCCGGTCGAAGCTAAGACTTCAGAGATTAATGCACACATTAGTAGATTTAATGCATATTACGTTGTCGTCATTCCTGTTGTTGATATTGTTGTTGCTGCCTTGGCTACCATCTCCATCATCATCATCATCTGCAACATCATCATCATCGTCATCAATTGAGACATTTTGGGGGAATACCCTAGCAACAGTTCGTTCAATTTAGTTCCCTCATTTCTAGCGTAGAAAAGGAGCTTAAGGTATTAGGATTTAGCATCTCTATGGATTTCAAAAGATTGAAAATTGCAATTGCAAGCTGTTTAGTATAGGTAAGAAAGTTCTCTCCCTCTCTCCCCCTCTCCCTCTCTCTCTCTCTCTCTCTCTCTCTCTTGCTCTCTCTAACTCTCTTTGTCTTCTCAACTCTA
This sequence comes from Drosophila sturtevanti, assembly GCA_018150375.1. Taxonomy (NCBI): domain Eukaryota; kingdom Metazoa; phylum Arthropoda; class Insecta; order Diptera; family Drosophilidae; genus Drosophila; species Drosophila sturtevanti. The sequence continues at coordinate 4,681,694 of JAECWJ010000408.1, read as the reverse complement.
GTTCTAATCAATAAACATTTATGGTTACGCTTTCTGAGCATTTGCTGTCAGTGTTTCTGTTTAAACATTCATTTCGATTGTTTGGCAAAATCTCCGACAGTGAAATCTTAGCATTGAATTTCAATATATTTCATGGTTTTCAATCAATTTGCCATGCCAAAGTCACTGAGGGCGCGGTTGTAACAATTCCTTCTGGGAATAAGAACAAGAGAAAAGCAAACAGAGTTGAGCAGCCAGTTCATCATCATCATCAACGGAGTCAGACAGAAGCTGGAGTTGGAATTGAAGTCGGAGGAGGGGAAGCAGCAAGAGTAAACTTATTTTATGACAAAGGATTTCATTTTTTCTTTTTTTTTTTTTTTTGGCTTCGGATTAATTTGTATGGCAGCTGTCCCTTTTTCCATAACTTTGTACAAATGATATATACATTTTTAGCCACAAGTTGTCAATCCTTGGCATGAAAATTGGAGAATTAAGAAGTAAATATGTTTAGGCCATAATTACTTTGTTATGGAAGATATTACCGAAATTAGTAATTAATAAAATTTTCATTTTGAAACCTATTTCATGTGCGTTTTTTGTTGTAACCAAGAAAATTCTTTCTCAACTGTATCATGTATGTATACATACGATGCTTGCCAAATAATTTTCTTTTACTTATACCTTTGTTATATTTTTGGTTAAACTAACACAGTTAAAATATGAAAATTTTCTTTTTTATTGCAATTTCTCTAGGTAAAAAAGAGAGAAAAAAGATTTTTTTTCAAGTTTTAACTATTTTTCAAAGAGTTTTTTTTTAAGTTTTAGAAAACTTTAATAAGGATAAAAAACATTATCAATTGCTGCAAACTTCTTTAAATACATTAACATATACATATATATCTAAATATGTTAAATTTTACATTGAATTTATAATTAGTTAAGAGATTTTTTGAGGAAAAGTCATGCTAACAAAGATATATATATATATATATATATATATATATATATATTTCAAAGATTAGAAAAGGCATATTTAATATCTAATTAAATTTAATTTTAAAAGAAACTCACTTAAATGTAAAATTAAATGGATTTAAGCTTATTTAAGAATCCATTTCTTTTACAAAGACTTAAGGAATAATTAAAACTATAAAAATGAATAATATCTAAAAAAAATAAAAAAAAAACAAAAGAAATCAATAATAATAATTAAACCTTTTTTCTTATTAAAATAAAAATATATAGAAAATGTTTTACAATTTTAAAAAAATTTAAAAATAAGAGATTTAAAAATGTTAACTATATTTTAGTAGAATTAAACGGAATCTGATAGTCATAGTATATAGAGAAAGGACATCAAATACTACATTGCCAACAGTATACAAAATTAGAGACAATATCCTTTTTGAGCTACAATTGCTGTTTTATATACATTTAAATATATATAATACCTATAGAGATGTACATATGTACATACATATATATATTTATCTATATCTTAGGAAAAGTTTTAAGACCATCTTCTTTACATTTTTATTTGCAGCAGCTGGACGAGCACCACCCGAACCATATTATGGACGTTTTATAGGAGATTTTACAAATTTTGCACATGGCATAAAGGTAAATAGAATCGCTCTTGAATTGAATCAGATGGAATTCTTGAATTTTAATAATTGTTTTCCATCTGATAGGGTCAAATCTATGCAGTCGATGAGTCGACGCTCTTTGTTAAATCATTTGCCTATGATGGCACTGGACCGGATGCCTTCTTTTGGGTGGGTAAAACACCACGTCCCAGTCCAGAGGGCTACATTATACCCTATCCAGAGGAGTATATTGGCATGTAAGTATTGGCGGATTGGTGTGGGGTTGTCTTGAGAATATTGTGAATGCATAAGTTTGAAAATTCACGAATATTTTCGGGTATGTTTTTTTCTTGCCATTGCGGTTGATGTCCTGGCTACTCAAGCGCAGCGGGCCATTTCCTTTGTGTTTGTGTATGTGTGAGCGTGTGTGTGTGTATGTGTGTATCCTTGTTACGCACGGTTGACAATGAAACCACTTTCAAAAATTAAAAAACATTTTTCATCTTGGCCTGCCATTTGCTTTGCCAGTTATTGTTGCTGCTGCTGCTGCTGCTGTTGCTCCTGGGTTTGGTCTCGGTTTTCGGTGTTGATGTTGGTGTTGGTGTTGCTGTTGGGCTGTTGTCGCTTCGTTGACTTCTAATGTGAAAAACTCATTTATTTCTTTACGTTAGATTTGTGGTCATATATATATATGTGTGTATGTGGTTGGAGGCAAACAAACGCCCACAATAAAAGCACACAAATACACACACACACACACCAAAGTGCAAGGCATGGAAGATTGACAGTAAATGCAGACAGGCCGACAGACAGACAGACAGACAGAAGGGAGAATGCAAAGAGAAGAAGAGCATCTAGAATTCTATACTAGTAGTATTTATTTTCTGTTGGCACAAGGTTAAGCCGCACAAACTATTTACTTACCTTGCCCGCCAAACCACTTGAACGCAACCACTAAGCTCCTTTAAGCCGCTTTAGCCCGAAAAATATATCCACTACCAGCAGCAAATGCTGCCAACGCACACAATTTCACATCATTTAGATATGATTCCATCTCTCTCTCTCTATCTCTAACCCCTTCTCTTTCTCCCTCTTTCATATTTCATTAACATTTAACAATGCAGTGAAACTAACTAACTAAGCCCACTTTCATTTCATACTCATCCGGCTGATGAGCGAGCTAAGGCATACATACATAGGTTAAGGTAAAGGTGAAGATGCTTTTCCCAACCACTCATCATTGACATTTTATCATGTCCCTGGAATATGAAATCAAGCACTCCGTGTATACCCGTATATGAAACGATGGGTACGGAGTAACATACTCTCCATTTACTAGCAACATTCTTTAAAGAACTCAGTTCCTCATGTTGCACAGATAGAAATCATTTCTATTTTTTTTCCTTTTTTTTATAAATATTTTGCCAATGTCAAAAAAATAACAAGAGGACGCGTGCTGTGAATAAACTGAAAGTTCTTTTATAAAGAGTTTGTCCTGTCTATTTGATTCTGTGAGTCCTGTTGCCACCCTCACACATCTTATTGCCAGTGGCAAGGACACAGGGAATGGGTAGATAGAGAGCAAATGATGTGAGTTAGTTCATGAACTATCATGATATATACAATTGTAGTGAAAATCTTGATTTTGTCCTTTCGTTTGCTAGAATATAGATTTCTTTTCTAAGTGCTTATAAAAATTATTTGAAAAATTGGAAAAAAAAATAATTTTTAAACTCTGCACATAAATATATAAAAAAGGGATTTATGACCGTTCATCAAATGTATAAATTTAATTTGAATAGAACAAACCAGTTAAATATAGATACAATTTTAAAAATTTCGTGGTTTAAAAAATATACTTTACAATTTGGATAGTTTATATTAAAATGGAATCTTATAGATTATCATGGATTTAAAATTCAATATATTTACTATATATTATATATTTCTAATTATATATTTTATATATATTTACTATATTTGATATATATTTACTATATTTAATATATATTATACATTATAAAATATTTAGTATATATATTATACATAGAAAATTACGCCAAACGGGTTCGTTTTCTAACATAAAGAAAAATGCAATTCCCAGAGGCAAATAAAGATATATTTTCCAAAATTTTCCAAAACAACTCCTTGTCAAATTGAAGTATATTCAAAGGATATGTCCAATTTCATTTAATGCTATAACTTGGACTTCTTTTTGTCTATTTCAGATAGTTTTACATTAACTACAACTAACTAGTTCTAGTTCTAATAATAATAATTAGTAAAAGACTACACAGAGACTTACAAAATGAAAAAATCAAATTTCAAACAAATTTTAAGTGCTTAAAAATTACATAAATCGGAATAGTTATCCAAAAAGTGATCAGAATAATTAAAGGATGCGACTCTCAGAAGCAAATAATATATATATATGTTATATACATGAAGATCAATTGAAAATAGCTTCAAAACCTTGAACTAATTAGGTTCATGTCTTCATTAGAATCAAATCAGATATATATTTATGCTTAGATTTATAGATAACCGTTAGTATATACATACATACATATATATATTGAACCTGCCATTATAAAATGCTTATCTCTCAGCTATGTATATATTTTATCCCCTTTGGTTGAAAATTCTGGCTATGACCATGTTAAATGTATGATTTTTAGGGATTGAAACTTGCTTGTTCTACGCGGTTTTTCGCTTCAAAAAATCCTTCTGCTTATGCTGTTTGATGACGTGTGTATTGCCTTCGCTTTTTCCCATCAACCACCTCCCCCTCCCTCAATCTTGGACCGAACTTTATATTGTAATCGACTTTAATGCGTTTCATTGTTGATGCCACGTGCCGTGCTTTATTAGTTCAATGTACAACACAGTCATGTGCGTCCGTTCTCCCGTTCCCCCACACAAAAATGCTCCACAAAGAGCATTCCCCGTCATCACATATATATATACATATATATAGCAGCGACATTGTGTGAATCAGAAATAGGGGGTGGTAGCCCGGAACGGCATAGCGATTGCACGCTTTTACGCTTTCAGACACATTACCCCTACCATCCGATAGAAGCATTAACGGGTACGGGGTGCACCTTCTCAGTGACATGGAATAGCATTGGCATGGCATGGCATAGCATGGTAAGATATGAAGGATAAAGAAGTTGGGGAAGTTCTGATGAAGGGGGGGATGGTTCTTCATGACATTATATGATGTTGATGATGATTGTGGTATGAATTTGAGAAAGCAAATTGCTCGCGTTTATTGTCAAATAATGTTGATAGTTGGCGCTTCTATGTCATAATTGATAAATGCAACTGATTGGTAACCTTACTCCTGCCCTCCCCAAGCCACCTGCCCCTCCCCAGCCACCTGCCGCCTCCCTTGCCTACTTTTCCTTAACCGGTCTTGTAGATCATGGCAAATGACAGCAACATCATTTTAGCTTCGGCTTCTCTTCCAAGTTTTCCTGGTCTTGCCAATCAACTTTAATTATCCCAACTGTTTCTGGCGTGCTTTGTGGAAGGTCTTCCCAATTCCATAGCTCCTGGTTGTTGCTTCGCGCCACACGGTTTTGCTCATTTCTCTTTTATGTTCACGCTCGCTTTGCTTTCCAAAGGATAGAGAGTGTTGGTGTGTGTGTGTGTGTGTGTAGGGGGGGGTGGTATGTCACAATGGATGCATCGAGCATAAGTAATTAAATTAGAATTTTCTTTCTTTCATTTTTTTTTTTGCTTTGTTTGTTGTTGTTGTATTTTGAGAAGCATAAAAGCGACGCTGTGCTGATTAACGCCCGTTACCATGACGTTGCCACTGCCAATGGCTGTTGCTGATGTTGTTGTTGCTCTTGTTGTTGCTCATTTGCATCTATAGCAGCAGCGGCAGCCTTTTGGCTTAATGCTGATTTATGCAGATTTCATTAAAAATGTGTTGCATGCAAAGTAGCAAAACGAAGTTTTTAGTTTTGTCCTTCATTGTCATATTGTAAACGATGAAAAACACCCAACAGCAACATCAACCCACTCTCTCGCTCTCGCGCTCTCTCTCTCTCTCTATTATCCACCCCATCCCCAACTACCAAAAAAAAAGAGGAGAAGAAGAAACCTTCTCCGCCCATCTCATCTGTCATTGTGTTAATCAACGTTGACAAGGCAGCCGCAACACGAAAAACTGTTTTCACCGACGACTTTCGACTGGTGAATGGTGACTCCGACTGACTGTCATTCCGTTGCCGTTGCCGTTGCCACTGTCATTGCCTTTTACCCATCGGCTGATGGTGGCAACTGACTTTAACTTGATTAAGCATCAAAAAGTTCTGGCAACTGTTGCTGATGGCAATGGCAATGCCAATTCTCAACGTGTAAATCACAAAAAATCTGAGGTATTCTACTTAAGGCCTACCCATATATACATATATAAAATGGCATCATAGATACTAAATTATGTATATTACCACTAGAAATAAGTTATAGTGAACTATAGACAGGTTGTTTTTGTATTAGCAAATTTCCAATTTATACAGGAACTAAAGATTCCCTTATTTCCATTCAAAAACTGATAAAGACTAACAAAAAATGGACGAAATTCTATAAAAAAAATTCTAGTTTTTGCTTTTCCAATTATGTTTTAAGTTCACGATAAACTTAGTTACCTAGAAAGTTCAAGTTTCAACATAATGTTCAGACTTTGTACTTATATACTAAAAAAATTAGAGAGATTATTTTATCATTAATTAATCAATGATCAATGATAATCTATCCATGTAAATAGGAATTAGACAATATTTCTCATCTTAAAATGAACTTGAAATTTACAGAAGATTACAGACAAAAATGATCATTATCAAATGAGACCCATAAAGAATATCTCTTTATCATTCAAGATTTAGTACAATATAGAATATATTATATTATAATTAGAAAGTTCTATGAGTATGTCTAGTAAGGTTTTTATTCTGTTTTCATATTTTTCATAAAATTTAAGCAATTTCAAAATATTTCCCTAAAACATTAATAAATACTCGTATAGTCTTTTTTTTGTTGACCAACAGATTATGAACATCTGAATATTTAAAGAAGATAAAGACAATGATAATCGGCTTTACTGGGTATTAATTAAATATGTATTAAACTTTGAACCTATATACTGTGGTGGTCACGATTTAATCCATGATTTTGTATGTGGTTTTCTGTGTATTTTTAAATAGATTTTTCCTTACTTTACCTTATACAACTTTTGGCTAAATAAAGGGTCAGAAATTTAAATTAGGGGAAGATTTTATGTATATTATATATATGAACATATATAACTAAAAATTAATGTGGTGTTAAAGGCACTTTCTCTTATAAAATCTAAATATTCATGTTTAAAATTGTATGCTATACATATTTCATTTTGGATGAATCAAAAGTTGTATCTCACACCCACGCCCATAAATTCCCCCCCCTTTTTCTTCTTTTTAATACAATATTAATTGAGTAGTCGTTGCTGGATGCGCTACTCATCATCTGGCCCTGTCACTGACATGGGCGGGCGACAACATTATCATTATCATCAACGGAGCATTAAATATATTCATAATAATTTTAAAATATATTTTTTTGGTGGTTGTCTTTGACTGGTGGTTGAGTGGTTGACTGTGGTGGCTTTGAATCTCTCCGGTTTGCTGAGTTGGCGCATTTTATTGTCTGCCCAGAAAACGGTTTCAATTGTTGTGCGTTTTGTTTATCGGCTAAATGTAAAATGCCAGTCAGCAGGGGACTTTTACGTAGTATATATATATACATATATATATATATGTATATATAGCAACAAGTAGTACGTTATTTCACTGAAATTCTGTAGTCCTGTACACACACACACACACACACATACATACAGCGTAAGCCGAAGCTTTTATCTAAAAGGGAAGAGGACCAAAAAGTAAATCTGCCAGCCACAGAGATTTGTGATTTGAGACTAGCAACTAATTGGGTGAAAGCCTTGCACATATGTATATATATATATATACGTACATATGTATAAATATATAGATTGTTAGTAAATAAAAGGGAAATCGATAAACGACCAAAGTGCATCAATAAATGTCCAAATACCAACACACTGAGTACTAAAGAGAAATGCTCAGGCTAAAATCAAATAAACTAAAATACAATATTTGCGAATACTGAAAGAGAAGTAACAGCAATAGAAATACGTGTATATCTACATCAAAAGCAAACAAAATTCATCGAGGAGTCTCGAGAGTTCTCCCTAGAGAATTAATATGGAGGAGTCTGTCTAAATATCTGTTAGATACAGATTGATGCACTGACTATTGACATATAGTGAGTGGTAGAAAGGATTCAATTTGTTGTGGCTCATTAGGAAGACAACTGTGCAACTGTTGCACAAATATGGATCGAGATTCATTATAGGGGTGATGTGGCTTAAGCACTTAACCGTATCTAATGTATATGGTCTACACTTGTTAGTTGATGGAGTGACATTTGTTCTAGTTCGTTATTTCTCATGTCGATGTTGAACAAAACCAAAAGCAAGAGCAAAAACCAACAGACAGACAAACACACACCCTTAAGAGTTGAGCTTGTCACTCAGAACGAGTGATATATAGCAGATATATCCAGAGTATAGACAGGCAACCCTCTTGGGATTGCCATACTTAGACATCAAGTTGATTATTAAAATTCACAATTCTCCCTTAAGTTGGTGGATTGAAAGGATATGTCGGCATATAGGAATTACGGTCAATGAAAACAATTAGAACAATTGAAGCAGTTTATTGAATAGGAAATTATAAAAAACGAAACATATTGCCATGATGCTACCAATACATAGCTCTCTCTTTCTCTCTTTCTCTCTCTCTCTTTGTTTATATATAATTAAAATCAAGGCTAATTGGCTTAAATCTCTTTCATAGTACAACGAAGTCATCATCAGAAATGGTTTCCCATATGAATAGACATCGCTATAGTTGCACCACTTCTAACTCCCACCACTAACCAACCATTGTCATCCTCTTAGCCATAAATCTTCATCATGCACAGAGTTTCATAAATTATTTGAAAGAGCAGCAGCAGCAGCAGCAACAAAAAACCTTTTTTTTTGGTTCCATTTTAATGATATGACAACAAAAAGTGCATATAGCAAATGCATATACGAGTATACTCTATGTATATAAACATTTTATCTATATACTTTTCTACAACCATACCATATATATATATATATATATATATATATATACTTATGTATACATTTATATGAAAGTTAATTGGCAGCGGTTTCTGTTGACCACTGTGCGGTTTCGGCTCTGTCACATAAACCAAACAAAATGCATGTTGGCCTAGAGAGAGGAGTCTGATTGAGTTGATGGGGAGATTGGTATTGGGGGCGGGTTAGTTGCATTTTCTGCTTGGTTTCATTTTAATTTTAATGACATCGACTATGCACATACATACATACATACATACACACACATATATATATATTCAAATACATACAAGCAATGAAAGTGCAAATTGGAGGCGGACTATATATATTGACCCATCAGCCTGGAGGGCAATGAAAAGCCTTTGGCATGTATTTGATTTCCAATGAAAAATAAATCAGTTTTTCAGCACGATTTCATGGTGTTTCTTTGTTAAATTTTATCACATCGTTAATATAAACCGTGATATTCAATTTAAATTCAATTAAAACAGAATTTTTATTATATATAACTATATTATATACATCGGTTTTAAAGATTTCAAATAAATGTTGAAAAAACTATTGAGAATTGGTTTAATTATGTTAAATTATTCTTCATCTGTATCGAAAATCAATATAGCTTGACTGAATTTCGTTCAAATCGAATATATATCAGAGATATATGAATAAAGAATTGTTTTAATTAATCGTGTTATGAAAATCCATTTCTAAAAATCTTTTTAATCGTTCATAAATCATCAATTGAGACTTAAATTTCTTATTAAAATTAATTAAACTTTGAATCGCATTGACTGAGGAAAACAATTTTCGAAATCCAAATTTAACTTTCATTTTTTTAATTTAAGTCCCAAACAATTATTACAAGAATATTTCAATCTAGAAATCAAAAATGTATAAAAAACTTCTGCAAAATTGAATTTCATTGTTTATTTTCTATATTTCTATGAGTTATTAAGAAAATTTAATAGACATATCCAATGGATGCATATATCCAATATTTATTTTAAATATTTCTTTCAGTTTTCGATTTACCAAGATAGATACAGATGATTTTATATCTTCAATTTGATTTAATTTTTGTACTGGTCTATAAAACCTCAAATAAAGGTTATTGATCGGTTAGATCATAAAAAAGAACTGACTTTAAAATTTGTAATAAAAATTTGATGCTTATCAGTTTAATATGAAGTTTATGTATTATTCTCTTTTCCTTTTGTATCCAAAAAGTTATTGCCATTTGCTGTGAATAAGCCATAAATTCTTTTTTATTTAAAACTTTATTGAGGAACTTTAAATGTGAAATAAGCAATAGGTGCAACTTCTTAAATGGTTTTGTATAACTATAATAAATTGGAATTAAAAAAAAAACTAGTCATTCGAGTAAGCAAACAAACAAGATAAATTTTTCATTTAACATTCACCAATCTTCAATTTTTATCATTTTCCGAAGGCAAACAAGTGCAAATTAGGTTAAAACTTTGCCATTATGTGGTCTTTATGGTTCAGTTTTAATAAGTTCGACTTAAGCATACTGTAAGTACACAAAAAGTGCATTTTCATGGCTTTCAGCTGAAGGTGGAGTTGGAGTCCATCATCATTTGGTGGTCCTCATTCTCCTTTTTCAATCTAGATGATTTTGGTTCTGGTCTGTGTGACCACACAATTAAATCGGAAAATCTACTTTACTTATGGCTGCTTGAACATTCTCTATCTTTCTTTCTTCCCTTCTATCCCGCAGTGATCCACCCATATTGCAGGCACACAACAATACGGACATCATACTGCGTTTACCCATGGGCAAAAGGATTAAGGACATTCGATGGCTGTCAGTGTGGTGCAGACGCTTTACGGTGAGTCTTTGCGTTTTTCTTTCATTTCTCCTACTTTTTCTGCTTTTCCTTTATTTTTTTGTTTTTTTTCTTTCTTGTTGTTCCCCTCATAATTCTTTTTTCAGTTACTTTATTTTGGCGCGGCACGCGTCGTCCTCTTACAGATTTATGGTGTGTATTTTAGCTCAAGCTCAAAACCATTTTGTAATTACATTTTTGTAATTTAAAAACAGAAAGGATTTGAGCTGTAGTTCAAAGAATAAATGTAGTATGTACTTTTGATAAAGGAATATACGATACACATCAATCGAAATATTGATTTACCCTTGATCTAACCTAAAACTATGCTACACTTTTGGTTAAAATACAGAACTCGTTTATCTATGAAATAGTATTCTCAAATCTGAAACCAACTTATAATTACATATTTAGATTTTAATTAAATTTCTAGATATAAACAATTGCAAATGGATTTCTATTCCCTTTTGCCTTTTGGAATTTCGTTAAACTTTCAACTTTTCTAAAACAACAAAAATTTGAAAATTAAAAGGAGTAATTAGAAATTGCATTGGAAATGAATATCTTAAATTTAAGACAAAATGTTAAATGAATTTTGGGGATGAGGGAGAGGCAAGTGGGAGGGCAATGTTCTTGCATGGTCAAATAAAAGATGGCGGCCGTAGTAAAATAAATTACAGCAGACATTTTTGATTAACTCAAGTGGTTGCATATAAATACAGACATATACTAGTACACACACCCACAAACATACACACACACACACACTCAAACAAACACAAACACCGATAGGCAAACACTGGCGCACACAAAAACCGTTTATGTATACATATTTCATACAGGGTGACCAAATTGCTACACAGATACAATTGTTTTTGCAGTGTGTAAGTGTATGGGTGTGTGTGTTACGTTTCCTTCCATTGACTGACAGCCAAAAAACTTCTTGGGGGCTGACTGTCATACACACACACACATACACTTTTATATACTCAAAGACACACACACACACAAATACAGGGGACTGTGTGCAGATTGGGGTAAGTTTGTTGTTTGTGGAGTTCTGCGCGCGCATGTCCACACTTTTTTTTGGGGGGCCCAAACATACATATATATATATATGTATATATGTACATATATACATAAATGTATATATAAACAGTCGCATAAACACACACACACACACACACACTGCACCGGGGGAGCTACTTATTATATACAAATGTTTGGGTATACAACAACAAATATCGTTTGCATATTTCGCCACATGTAAAATGTAGATAATTCACGTCAAAATTTCACCTGGCGTAAACAATGACAGATTTTTTTTAGGAAATATTTATTGCTTAATGAAAAATGTGCATACTTTTAGATAAATTGTTTTAATTTTAATTGTTTATTTTTAAAGCTGCTTGCCCACCTATAATTAGACATTTACATACAAAGACTTATTAATTTTTGCAAAAATATATACAGAAATAGTTAGGCTTAATTTTAATTAAGTCTATTTGTACAAATTATAAATAAATAAATAAATAAACTACAGAAATTTAGATAATTATGGTTTGGGAAAGAGTTTTAAAGTTATTAAATTTAAATTAGAATTCGTATTTTTATTTTCATTATTGATTTACCTTAAAATATAAAATTCTTCAATATATATAAATATAAATTTATTTGCAGGTTGATTTTGGTGAAGTTTTTATACCACCTGGTATAGATGTACCCAAGCCACGTGTTTTACCCGAGTTTAAGCGTTTGGCCCATGGATTACGCTCTAGCAACATAAGCGTCTTGGATGCCAAGACATTTTATATGTAAGGAACACAAAAAAAAAAAATACATTTTCTAGTCGAAAAATGTAAAATTTTATTCTACAATCAATAGACCCAATTTGCACTATGATGGAGCTGGACCTGATGCCTATTTTTGGGTGGGCAATGGCAGTGAGCCAAACATTATGGGTATAAAGGTTTGTTGTTTAAAATCAAAAGTAAATTTCATTTTTTTTTTTTCGTTTCTAATGGCAAATTGTAATTGCAGGTGCCTAATGAGATGGGATCCTTGGAACCGTTGCGTGGGTATCAGGGCGAGGATATTGAAATTCAATTACCGGGAAGTTTGACTGTTTATGATATTGATTGGCTTGCTGTTTGGTGTGTGGAATATAGGCATAATTTTGGGCATGTTTACATACCCAGAGATTTGGATGTGCCACCAGCTTTGGGTCAGACCAAGATAACGGTAGGTTATGATAGTTTATCTATGTATGTATATATATATATATATATTAAATTGATGCCAAAACCCTTTCTCCAAAAGATATGTAATAGGCATATAATACCATTTTGTATACATTTTGTTCATTATCACATTACTTACATAAATCATAATTGTATATCTCTTTGATTCCGCCGCATTAGCCTCCATGGTGGTATTCACCCGTGAGTACTAGACTTAGCCTCATGCATGTCCTCCATTCCCAATTCCAATTGAATTCTGATTAAACAAAATTTTCTTCATTTCAGACCACAACAACTCCACGACCAGTTTATTCCAATTGTCGAGAAGTTTTACCAAATAAATTGCAAGTGAAATGGGAGCTACAAGGTGAATATATACAGATTGAACTCTTTGGTCGGATAACCGAAGATCAATATATGGCCTTTGGTCTATCCGGGGTCAATGGACGTGCTCAAATGGCTCAATCTGATGTCGTGGTGGCCTTCTATGATACAAATGCTCGAGTCTTTCGTGCCGAGGATTACTTTATATCTGATTTATCCCAGTGCGATGGTCAGCGTGGTGTCTGTCCGGATGAACGAATTGGAGCTCGGAATGATGTTATAGTAGGTAAGTAATATGGTTGACAAAGAAATATATAAAAAGAAAAGATACCTAAAGTAAATCTATTATCTGTTTAGTGAGTGGAGATCGTAAGAATGGTGTAACTAGCATACGTTATAAACGTCTCCTGCAAACGAATGAAGCTATCTATGATGTTCCCATACCCATTGATCGTGAAGTATCAATTATTGCTGCAATTGGACCACTGAATAGCCGCAAGGAGGCAAATGCCCATTTACATACGGCCAGTGATCACAATCCCGATGATATACGCATCAATTTCTCGGCTCGTGTAAGTCCTAGAAATTGAAATTAAATTTTGAAATATATTTTCATTCTTATCATTATTTATCATTATTCTATAGAATGATCACGCTTGCAAGAATTCACTGTACGATGTGAAGGATGAGAGTGGTCCCAAACCCTGGCCCTCACGCAAAATTGAAGGTGTCAGGAAGTTCCATGCCAGCATTGGACCAACTGGTGGTAAACGCGGCTATACAGCCATTACTGGCGTACCATCTTGGGGCATTGCATGGTATGTGAACGATCTGCTGATACCTGAGATTACTGTGGAGCGTGGTCAGAATTATGAGTTTTATATTGAGGGTGGAAATGATCCAGCACAGCCAGCAAAGTGAGTGCATAAATTTGTAAATCTTTCCATTGAATATTTTGAATTTGAATTTCCCAATTCCACTTTAGATATCATCCCTTCTATATTTCGGACTCTTCGGAGGGAGGTCTGGGACAAAAAATGGGCTTGGAAGCGCGCAAACAAAAAGTGTATGCTGGTGTCGATTTTGATGAAGATGGCAATGCAATACCTACAGCTGGTAGGGATTAATAGACACTCTCTCTCTCTCTCTCTCTCTCTGAATGTTGGTCACTCCTTTAAATGATCTTCTCTTTTTTTTAGCTGGCCGTTATTGTGAATGGGAGCATCGTACTATCGATCGATCAGCCGAAATTGATAACTTTGAGGATTATAAGGGAACTTTGGTCTTTAAATGTGAAGATGGTGAGCCAGGATATATGAATTGGACAGTGCCATTAGATGCACCCGATTTGCTATACTATCAGGTTAGGATAATCTCATTTCAACTCATGCAAATAAAATTAATTAATTTAAATATACTTTTACAGTGTTTTACCCACAATAATCTTGGCTGGAAAATTAATGTTGTTAATAAGGGAACATCAAAGGCCGCTACCATATCAACAATTCATATTGCTCTATTAACGATTTCAACAGTTTTTAGCCTGGTTGGCATTACAAGAATAAGTCAACTCACCTGATAGTGTTATACATTTGCCTTGGCATATTATCTAAGATTTTCAGCAGATATTGTTTAGATATACAAAACACTTTACATATCCTCAAATCAAACTTTCACAAACATCAATCATTAATCTTTGTTTCGAATTTATAATTTTCATATCGGTTCCACCTAGTTAATCTGCTGAAAATTTTAATTGAATTACACTTTAACAACCAGGCTAATATCATCTAAAGAAAAAAAAAACATATCTTTGTATCTTGATCATTATTTGTAAGATACAGAAAGAGAATACTGTTGAAATTGTGTGCAGATTGAAAGATTTTTGTATTTCTATATTTTCTTCTCTTTTTATTTTATATATTATATATACTAAAATGAAAATTTACATCTATACATAAAATTGAAAATTGTAATTTTTCAATCGGTTCTATATAATGAAAAGTGAACCGACAATAATTAATGCCACACACGATGACAATAAAAATGATTCAATGTAAATGTGCGCAAAATGAGAACAAAACAAAAATATTGTACAATATAAGAAAATATTATAATAATAGTATGAATAAGAGATAATAGGTAATGAGATGAGAATTGTATGACAATAATAAATGGGCATATGTGAATTCTGAGAGATTTGAGAAACCAATACAATAATTTTACAAAAAAAAAAAAAAAAAAAATAAAAATCAATTTAAATGTAACTAATTAAATGAGTAAAACAAATGGAAAACAACTATGTAATTCATTGCTATTAACTACTGTGGTGCTTCTTTCAACAAAATAACAACAACAACAAAATAAAAATGATTAACATAAATGAATATAATTAATTAATTATTTTTATCTTTAAACGCCACGCATAAAACGATTTTGAAAATGTAATTTTTTTTTCGCTCTAGAAATTTGTTTAAAATTTTCCTTTTTGTTATTTAAATCTATTGAACAATTGGCGTTTTTTTTATATATATACATTGTTTTACCCTTAATCTGTATGTTGACAAAATTTCAATATTAATGTATGACAATAAAAATCAAATAAATAATTAAATAGTTTAAGTACTTGATAATTGTTTAGTATGTGTATTTAATTGCATGTCATTGAATGTAAAAGAAAGAAAGAAAAGAAACAATAATTATATAATAATATATACCTTTTTGATAGCTGTACTTGTATTATCTATTTCTGTATATTCTGTACCAAAGTCTAATACCCTTTCTTTCTATGCTATATATAGATATGTATATATGGAGATATTTTTGTCCTACTTCAAGTCTTGATACCTTAAACCCTCTTATATTTGTTTAATATGTTTAAAAAACTAAAAATTAAGTTCTCAAATTAATGGAAAGTGAAAAGATTAATTATTCTTCAATACATTGAATGGTAACAAATCTAAACTAAAGACAAAGAATTTAATTAAGAAGTTTAAGGGAATTCTTTAAATAATAAACTCCCCTCTACACTTGGTACAGGGTATCTTAAAGTCGGCATACCGACTTCAAATACGGATTTTTTGGGCTTGGGTATGACATAAGAGAATATGAAATACTTGTATCTATATATATATATATATATATATACATATAAATGACAATACACATTTCAAATATTAAGTAATAAAAATTTAAAAATAAAATTATGAAAAAAAATAATAAAAAAAACCGCTACCTTCTTCTTAAAGAAATAAGAATGTACTTCTAATATACACATTTAAAAATCAATAATAATGACTTTGTTAAGTTTTTGTTACTAACATTTCTCCTAATTTGTGTTTATTATTAGAAAGAACCTAAATACATACATATGTACTTATATACATACTTATATACACATTTTGTTTGTAAACTAATAAATTTGGTGTTATATTTAGCAGACAGTTTTGGCATACATATAATAAATAATATATAGCCAAAAACTATCTATTATATAACACCAACAATTTATAAACAATTTTTATATGGACATTTAAAAAAAGAAAATTTATACATACATTATACATACTTGAGGGTCGAGGGGTCTAGAAAGAGTTTGTAAGGGGTAAAAAAAAAACTACAAAAAAAAAAACAAATAAATGACATTTTGTATAAATAATTTTGCAGCTAAGCGCACAAGAGTCCAAATAACAAAACAACAATAAAAACAAGAAAGAAATTAAGTAAAATGTTGGGGGTAAAAAATAAAGACAAATTAATTGGATGAATGAAAGCACTTTGAATAATAATTTCATCCATACGCACACAAACACAACACACACACACACACACATATATATGAATATTGAATTGATCTAGAATACATAAATAGTAAATATGACTACTTTTCAAAAAAAAAATATTCACAAGAAAACTAAAAAAAAATACATGAAATTTCCATGTCGATTATAAATTAACACCTTACTACCTACGTACTTAGATAGCAACATTTTTCCAAACAAAACATTCATTAATATTGCATTCAGAAAAAAAAAAAAAGAAAAATCTCCAATTTACTAAATAAATAAGAAAAAACCAAAAAAAAAAAAAAAAAAAAATAAATAAATATGCTTGAAAGAGAAGACAAAAACTATTCCATTTTTAAATGTTAATCAACTAAAAAAAAAAAACAAAAAAATCCACAAGAAAAGAAAAAAGGAAAACCAAAAAAAAAACAAACTTGCAACAGTTTAACTAAGTTGTAGAAATTTTTGAAAAATTGATGTCAATAAGCAGCTTCAAGAAAGTAAAATCGAAAACTGATACAAAAATCAAAAATAAATTGCAAAAAAAAAAAACCGAAAACGAAAACGAAAGCGCAAAACAAAAGAATATTCCACAAATAAATTCCAAAAACAAAAACAAAAGTGCATTAAAAATTTATTTAAAGATTTTGCCGGACTTGCAATTGTTGATTAAAATTTTTTTTAGATTTGTCCTCTGGATCGGTACTCATTAAGCGATAAGATAATATAGCCAGCTGCGTAGTTAGCTTGACAACAGATGGTCAGCATAATCGCCTTCACCTGTGATATAGATTCACCCAAGTTGACATTATGATCTTAGTGAACGATCTATCTGACGTTATCGGCGAAGGCGAGACTGATTTGATGCATTCTCTCTTCTTTATTTTTGGGTATATAAGCAACTGTCTGGGCATCAAATAATTAACAGTCTTTAGGTATTGGATCCCATTTGAGGGTGTGTGCATCTAATCCGGAGCAGTTGTGGTTATAGTAGAAGAAGGTATCATCAACATGAAAATTGCTATTGCATTGTTGGCCTGTTTGGGCCTGGTCGCTGCGGCCAATTTACATCAAACGCATGAGGTGAAAATCGCGGATAAGTTATTCCTGGAGAAACAGAAATTTCTATTCGAGATTGTCTACCGTGTTGAGGATCCACTAATGTTCGAGGAATATATGAAAATGGGCCAGAAACCGTATACTGCGGAATCCTTCTATACTGTAAGTATATCCTTGTACACTCCAAGTGTATCACCTGTCTCCACTCTACATATAATTTCTATCCATATAGCACTTTGATTTGTACATGAAGAAATTCTTCGAGGCAGACAAATCGGATGCCCTTTTGCCCAAGGGTGAATTCTTCGGTGCATTGAACATGGCCCATGCCAAACAGGCACGTGGACTGTTCAATATCTTCTACTATGCCAAGGATTGGGAGACCTTCATGCATAACGTGGCATGGGCACGTATGCATGTTAATGAGGGCATGTTCGTCTATGCTCTTACTCTGGCTGTTATTCATCGTGAGGACTTCCATGGACTGATGTTGCCCTCCATCTATGAAATTTTCCCACAGTTCTTCTTCAATAGCAAATTCGTTTATGAGGCTGAGAAATTCGATTATGAAATGTGGATGAAGATGAGCATGTATGAGAAGGAATATTTGGATGTCTATCACAAGACACAGGGACATGGTAATATGTATCAGTCTGGCGATTATATGTACATGAAGGATTACAAAATGTGGCAGTGGTGGAAACTGATGGGTCTCGGTGAGCACTGGTACAGTGAAAATAAATTCATCCTGCGCGAGAACATCTACGAATTCAATCAGGATAGCAAATGGCTAGACATGATGAAGGATGTTAAGGTTTGGTGGATGCCAGTGGATTATACCCGTGATCTTGATATTTACAATGAAGAATCCAAACTGTCCTACTTTACCGAGGATTTGGGCTGGAACTCTTACTGGTACTACTTGAATTTGGATTACTCCTTCTTCCTGGATGGCAACACCTTCGGTTTGAAGAACGATCGTCGTGGTGAATGGTGGTTATACAATGTCCATCAATTGCTTTCCCGTTACTATATGGAACGTTTGTCTCACGGTCTTGGTGATATTCCCGAATTCTCATGGTACCATCAAATCGAAATGGGCTACGATCCACAGATGATCTACTACAATGGCATTGGCTATAGCTACCGCAAGAACTACTATGAGATGGAAACCTATGGTAACTTTGATATGCTCAATCAGATCACTGGCTTCTTGCAACGCATCCACAACATCATTCAGGATGGTCACTATAAGACAACCGATGGACAATTGATCGATTTACGTAAACCCGAATCCATTGAATATATTGGCAACATTTTGCAGGGTAATGTCGATGCCATGGACAAGATGTTCTTCCAGTTCTGGTACATGATGGCACATATGTACTTTGCCGATGCTGACTACCATCAGATGGATGTCTATCCCAATGTAATGCTCAACTTTGAGACAATGATGCGTGATCCCATGTACTATATGTTCTACAAATCGATTGCCCAAGTCTACTTCCAGTTTATGCACTATTTGCCAAAATATACCAAGGAGCAGCTATTGATGCCAGGTGTGACATTGAAGCATGTGGAGATCAGTGAGTTGGTTACATATTTCGATCTGGTTGATTTTGATGTTACCAATATGTTGAACGACAAAATGGTCTTCCATGATGGCAAATTTGTTTGGGATAAGTCACTCTATGCCCGTCAAATGCGTCTGAATCACAAACCCTTCACCTACACCTACACCATTGAATCGGATAAACCTGATATGGTTGTGGTGCGCGCTTTCTTGGGTCCCAAGTTTGATGAATTCGGCAAAGTGATCTCCCTGTCAGAGAACCGCATGAATTTCATGGAAGTCGATGAATTCTCCTATGAACTGAAGGCTGGTAGCAATGTTATCACTCGCAAATCCAATGATTTCTACTGGACTGTCAAGGATCGTACTACATACACTGAACTTTACTATTATTTGATGATGGCCTACGATGGCAAATACAGTTTCCCTCTGGACATGAGCGAACCCCATTGCGGATTCCCAGATCGTCTTGTTCTACCTATGGGCTGGAAGAAGGGTATGCCTATGCAGATGTTCTTCATGGTTATGCCATATTCTGCTCCAACCACTCACGAACAGTTCTCTAACTTTGATTACACCTATTCTTGCGGCATTGGCTCGGGAGCACGTTATGTTGATGATATGCCGTTCGGTTATCCCTTCGATCGTGAGATTGATGAGTACGAATTCTTCGTACCCAACATGTATTTCAAGGATATCATGATCTATCATACTGACACGATGGAACCCTACTACAAATACAAAGGCTATTCCAACTATGGCCAATTCGACTACACCTTCTTCCGTGATTACTACACCAAGTACTTCAAATTGTAAGAATCAAAAGAGTTTCGAATCAGGGCAGCTAAAGATGATGGCGAACATGGAACAAATATTTTTGAATCCTTGCATTTAAAAATAATTAGATTATAAGTTGAGCAAAAAAGTGAAATAAACTTTCGAAAAACCCAAAATTGATGTGAGTTTTTATTATTAATGGATGTTGATTTGGCCATTTAATAGATTCTTTCATTACTTTTTCATCGGACTCCATTAATCATGAACAAATTAAAAATCGAAAAACACAAAATGTATAATCTCGCTTATTACGGATTATCCTTTTCAGCATTGATATGAATTTTTCTAAATTTTAATAATGTAGAAAAATTAAAGAACTATGTTGCATACTTATAAGATTTTTAGAAAACGAACAATTCCCAACCAGTTCTAGCAATACTGTAAAGGAAACCCTAAGGCTGAGCTGTGAAAAGCATACTTACCTGGCGTAGAGGTTAACCGTGATCACGAAGGCGGTTCCTCCGGAGTGAGGCTTGGCCATTGCACATTCGGCTGAGTTGACCTCTGCGATTATTCCTAATGTGAATAACTCGTGCGTATTATTTTTGGTAGCCGGGAATGGCGTGCGCGCCGTCCCGACATATATAATAAATATTAATAGTTTTTAAGTATTACAATTGAAGAATTTATGTTAATTCTTTAAAACTGAGGTTAAAAATGGTGTTAGAATAAAAGGGACTATATTCCCTTGATAATCCAATCAATAAATGCATAAAAGATGGGAATATTAGGTCGAATGAACTTTTTTTACCCTACCACCGTGTCAAAGGTGTGGTGGAGGTTCTCTTCGAAATCTCTCTATCGGTATTTTAATGATTTTAATAGGTGCGCGTTGCTTCTTTATAAGCCGGGGGGAGATATGGATCTTTTTATTAATCGTCAAAATTTAAGAATTTCAATCTGTGCAGGTAGAGGTAGTAGCATGGAAATTTCGTTTCGATGACAGCTAAATACAAAATATAAAATCAAAATGTTTTGCTGTCGAAATACTTCGACAAAAAGCGAATTATTTTGTACCTATAAATGCAAAGACGAAGTAGTTGTTCGTTCCTAGGCTCGCTCCTAGGTAAAATGTATGTCATATATTTCTGATCTCAGTTTTTAGATGACTGTCTATTCGCCTTTCTGGATTATTACAATTTAGAATATGACAGAAAATGACCCGCCATACCTCCTCTTGTTTACGTTTTATGAAAAATTTCTGTTTTTTATTGTTTTACCGTGGATATGGTTAAATAAAATTACATTAGAAAATATTAAATTAATAAATAAGGAAGCCGTTTTCAAAGTTTGATTTTAAGTTAAGATAACTTAAATCTATACTTTTTATACCAATTCCATTAATCAGACTAAGAAAACTTCAGGGTTTACAAATATTGCTTTCAATTCTAATAATTCCAATTTATAGTTGGTCAATTGATTTGGCAAACCCTCATGCTTTGATGTCCGGCGGGGATTAAACATCGTGCAAATATAGTGCCATGTTAATATGTATAATCTTTTGCCGTACCTATCAATCTCGACTGTAAAATATTCAGGTTATGATGTACTATTGAGCCTCTATTCCACTATAATTTAATGTTGCTGCTATGTATAGTCAGATCTGTAATTCGTAAAGCCAGGCCGGCGGAAATTTTAGATTTTAGGCTAATGTTGCGTCTTTTATTAATTTCATTATTGAGTATAACTTGTCTAGGATTTCAACAAAAAAATGTAATAAGAAGAAAATATGTTGCATACTTATGTGGATATTCAGTTACCCTTAAAGTCCAACATGTTATATTACTATGTAAATACGTATTAAATTTTAATCTAAAATATCTTAACTAATATCACTATACTTTTCAAATGTACTCTTAATTCTAAAGAACAGTGACTTTAACATCGAATTATAGTTTTTATTTTCCAACTTTTATTGTTGACACATTTCCTTTCTTAAATTTCTACTTTCTTTTTATAATTCTCAATCAGTTCTAACAACTCTGTTAAGGAAACCTTAAGGCTTAACGAAGAAAAGCATACTTACCTGGCGTAGAGGTTAACCGTGATCACGAAGGCGGTTCCTCCGGAGTGAGGCTTGGCCATTGCACATTCGGCTGAGTTGACCTCTGCGATTATTCCTAATGTGAATAACTCGTGCGTGTTATTTTTGGTAGCCGGGAATGGCGTTCGCGCCGTCCCGACTTTTAATAATAAATTTCAAATAATTATACTTCAAGGATTAATTCTCAAGGGAAGGAGAACAAACAAAAAGTCCCGACAAAAAGAGACGAGAACAATTGTTAGTTAATACGCGGTATACGATGGATATGATTCGATGAAACCCGTAAAAATGATATTCTGTTCAATTCTACCACAAGCAAAATACTTTCTTGGCCAGCAAGCACCATTACCAATTAATATAATAAGTATTTATGTATTATGTGTAGTCCAATTCCAGAGCGTTTCTCCACTTTCGTAGTATTTCTGAAACTCTTCTTCGATGTTGCGTCATGGGGTCGCTTGTAACCGATTTTATTATAGAAAACGGAAAAAATTGAACGATAAAAAAAGTAACGCGGATGTTGAAACGGGATGGCCTTTTTGAGGACCACACACTGAGAGAGGATTTACTTACGAGCTATGTCTAGGCGCATCAGGTTGACTCCTATTCGAAATCCTTTTAAGATCACTATCTCACTGTGCACTTTTACAATTTTAGAACGACGCGCGTTACTCTAAATTTTGTTTGATCATTTTTGAGACTATCAATACAAGTAAGCGATGGCAAATATATCAAAGGAGTCGACTTTCCCTTGTATTTTCTTATCATCCATAAAAAACACAGCTTATAGTTTGGCACCAACCAGTATATAAGTTAAGTGGCCTATTTGATGTACAAATGATGTTCTATAAGAATTATCTATAAATTTTAAATTTAAATTAGGCACTGACAAATTTATAGCCTAAGCCCCCCTTTAAGACAATTTCACTTATTCCTCTTTTTTATATATAATAATATTTCACATATAATATTTCACATAACTAATTTTTTTTTTATTTAAATTTTAAGCATAATTCTAATAAATAATCGAATCCAAAGTTACTACAAAACACAATACAGTCGAACTTCCCTAACTCGAAGTGGCATTATCCAGCCAAAAAGTTCGAGTTACGGAGACTTCGAGTTAGAGAAATATGTACATATGTACATATATTGTAACACTAAGGAATACAATGAAACATCACAAAATTATTGAATTAATCATTTCCATTTTATTTTAATGAAAATAGTTGCATATGTATGTATGAACATATGTAGTAATTTGTGTTTAGAGATATGTAAGTTTTTCATTTTTCCAGTTTCTCTAGCAACCAAAAAATTAATAAAATATTGAAGCTTCAAATGGCAACACTTTAACTGATTTTCAGAAGCTGCGTCAACAGCTTTGGAGTGAAAGAGTCAAATGTATTGATAGGTCTGAGCGGCTGCGTAGGCAGAATTCTATAAAATTTCTTGGGATTTCCTCCGAAAAATTCGACTTACGATGCATGTGCCCAATATTTTGTTCGAGTTAGGGAGAACTTCAAGTTATGGAAGTTCGAGCTAGGGAAGTGAAATTCTATGCAATTTTCGCTCTAAATGCTATTGCCAGACATTTTTGTTCGAGTTAGAGAAACTTCGAGGAGTTAGGAAAGTTCGACTGTATTATATATTATACAAAAAATAATGGTTATAAAACCCATATCCAAATAAAGCATTCACTTTTGCCTTTTGCTCGGGGGGGTTTTGTTGGTTGAGTTAAATTTTGTATCAATAAAATGGTAAAAATCCTTTTATCGAAACAGGGCAACGGCAGAATGGTAGAGAGTTGTGAAATTTAACAAAATTGAACAGAATTTCTATTAAATTATGTATTAAAATCTTTCATCACCCTAAACCCATTAAATTAGTGGGATTAGTTCAACCATTATTAATGAAATTTATTATTAAAGGTCGGGACGGCGCGAACGCCATTCCCGGCTACCAAAAATTACACGCACGAGTTATTCACATTAGGAATAATCGCAGAGGTCAACTCAGCCGAATGTGCAATGGCCAAGCCTCACTCCGGAGGAACCGCCTTCGTGATCACGGTTAACCTCTACGCCAGGTAAGTATGCTTTTCTCCGCTCAGCCTTAGGATTTCCACAACAAAAATGTTAGAACCGGTTGAGAATTATTAGTTAACTGAGAAAATATCAATGTAAGTATGCAACATTTTTCCTTTCTTATTTAAAGGAAATCCAGGACAATTCATACCAGTTAGCGAAATGATGCATCAAAACGGTCTTCGATCCATTAATTAAACGAAATATTCTTATTTGGCGATATCTTAACTGACGAGATTAGCTGAAATTTAAAAACGGGGCAGACAACTTTAATGAAATTCAGAATGTACATATTTTATTGATATATATTTCACACAAATAAACATTTTTGAATTCTCAAAATATTAGTCATTATCGTTTAAGATTTTTTTTTATTTTTATTAGCTACAAAAATTTAATACTTCTTTAAATATATATACGTACGATAAGATCAATAAAACCAGAATGATAAATTTGAAATACATAGTTCTACTTAAGAAAATTTACAACAATAACATTTTTCCGGGCTTCTTGGTGTACATACATATGTATATCGTTGTGACTAAACTGAAATATCTAATATTAAAAGAGACTGACTTAAACAGCGACCCACACGAGTCAAACAGGCTTATAAGCAATTAAAAAAATATCCAAATATGGTTAATGGTTAAAATACAGAGTTAAAAGTAATATCAAAATATCATTCTGTTAAAATGTATCGGAAAGTGTGGCGCAATTGACCTATTTTGTATACATAAATTAGTATTATCAATTGAAAGAAGGCACATCTAAAGTACATCCAGCAAATAGCTATCAACAGATATTGTTCTTCGAATTTTATATAAATTTTAAACACCTCAAATGCCTTTTTTGCAAAGTGGAGAGAATAGGATGTGGAGTTTGATTTTACTCGCTAAAAAATTGTCCTTTAAAAACACAAACGAAGGTTTATATAGCAAATACAGACGAACTCCTCTAGCCCAAAAAAAAAATGATTGGCAGGACAAAATTGAATTTTACGGAAAAAAAAAAAAATGTATCAATCTTATCGTATTATTTTTATAAATTGGAAGCTAATAAAAAAAAACAAAGAAAACAAATATTTGAACACTTATTAATTATTAAAAACGGGTTGATATTCTGTAATATTCTATAATATTGTATTTGCCCTTTGGTGTCAACATAGTGAATTTCTCGTATTCAAAGTCTTACAAGTAAGGAATAGAGGGGGAGGATTAGGGAAGTTCGACAGTATGATTATCTAATAGACACAGTTGAACGATAACATATATTCAAGTTACGCGTCGAGTATTGGTTCCCATTGTCCTTTCCTAGTTCGAACTTCGAACCTAAATAGTTACTAAAACTTAACTGCATACTTTAATATTTATTATTAAAGGTCGGGACGGCGCGAACGCCATTCCCGGCTACCAAAAATTACACGCACGAGTTATTCACATTAGGAATAATCGCAGAGGTCAACTCAGCCGAATGTGCAATGGCCAAGCCTCACTCCGGAGGAACCGCCTTCGTGATCACGGTTAACCTCTACGCCAGGTAAGTATGCTTTTCTCCGCTCAGCCTTAGGGTTTCCCCAACAAAATTACTAGAACCGGTTGAGAATTATAAAAAGAAAGTAGTAGAAATTTGAGAAAAGAAATGTGTGAGCAACAGGATATAAAAGTCATTCGATATAAAAGTCTGTGTTCTTTAGAAGTCAGAGTACATTTAAAAAGTATGTACATACATTAGTTCAGATATTTTTTAGAATTAAATTGAATATTGATATAAAATGTTGCGCTAAAACTGTAATTGTAAAAACTAACTATGCTTTAAGTTCGTCAAAATAATAATTTAATAATTAACTTAAAAATTAAAGGCCATACAAAAGTCACACCAATAAATACATCTGATAACCCCATCATTAAATTTGGGTTATAATCCGGTGTAACCTGAGGTCAAAAGACACGCATTATTCTCTAGGCCAAAATACAACAGATGTACAAGTAACGAAAACTAAACTAAACTACATATGTGAGGGGAATAATAATATGAAACGATCTGAGTAAAAATATCCAACCTGTTCTATATGATAATGAATAAAACCGAAAGTTTTAACACTTTCAACATGGGGAAAAATTATTAATAAGCTTGACTAACATGACTTAATCAAGACTTAAGTTATTAAGTTGTTTAATTTAATTGAAAATAATCTACAGATTATTATTATTAGTTCTGCTATAGGTATTTATTAATTTATTAATTGTAACTTTAATATAATTTTGAAAAGGAGAACAAGTAATTGAAAATATAAAATTTAAATTTTTAATTTTCCTAAAATAGGAACAATATAATTTTAGGTACATATTTAAAGTCAATTTAACATTTAAACAAAGACTTCGTTCGCTTTACTAAATTATTAAGTAATTGAATAACCTTACAGAAATGTTTAGTACACAATCAACTGCAAATGCTTCTATTTATATATACAAATGTACATATCACACATATGTATGTATGTATATAAATTTGTACTTCTGTGACCATGGCAACGAAACTACAAACACACAAACGTTTCTGATACCTAGCGTCTCTGTGACTCAAACGAGCAACCACCAATGCGATACAACATTCTGTTGCATACTTACAGGGGCAAATTTTCCACACAGGCGCCTTATAATTCTCAACTGGTTTTAGCATTTCTGTTATGGAAACCCTAATGGAGAGCAGAGAAAAGCATACTTACCTGGCGTAGAGGTTAACCGTGATCACGAAGGCGGTTCCTCCGGAGTGAGGCTTGGCCATTGCACATTCGGCTGAGTTGACCTCTGCGATTATTCCTAATGTGAATAACTCGTGCGTGTAATTTTTGGTAGCCGGGAATGGCGTTCGCGCCGTCCCGACCTTTAATAATAAATATAAGTAAATAGTCGGAGTGCAGCATTAATAGTATGTTCATTAATAGACGCAGATATTTGTGGTGTGAATTTTTCAGGTATAGACAATGAGACAGGATTGGATTTCACGTGAATCATATTTGGAATAAATCCAAATAGCCCCTTTCGTCGAGATGGTGCAGCTAGCTGAGATGTTTGTGAACGGGCGATAAGCTGGGAGTTCAAATCGTATCAACGACAAGTCATAGGAAGTCATTTTTTTATAATTATTATTTTATAGGGTAGTTTTTAATAGTTTAACAAATAAGCTAACTTGGGTGCTAATACTTTGCTGCTTACTTTTTAATATTAGATATAGCTGGTTTTTGTTTTATTTATATTAATGATGTTCTGCATCATAACGGCTAAGTCTCATTTCAAATTGTGTTAAATTTAAATTAAATCTAAGCATTTGATAATTCTGGATTCCACATATACATATATAAAAAAGTATCATATACATACCCATACATAACTTCTTTTTATGTATTTATCTGACTCACCTGACTTTAATCTAACGCCCTTCTTTTCTTTATTGGTGATTTGGTTCTACAGTTCATAAATGAGCTATTTTTAGACTTGTTTTTTATTACCAACACTGATTCGATTAGTGTATTGTTTATAAGTTAACTTTAAATTTGAATAAATAAACGCGTAACCATGTAAATTTGATGATTTTAAAAATTGATAACTTATCTACATATAATTAACTAAAATCTTTTGTGAATTTCTTGAATTCTGATGACGGCAGCTCGAAATTGTTCAAGGAATTAATAGGTTATGACCCATATATAATATTATTTTAGTCTCATTTTGGTAATATTAGGGACTTTTGGTGACAAATTCAAAGAGCCATAGTAAATTGCATTTAAAAAATTTAAGAATTTATTAAAACAAAATAAAGCCAAAATAAATGAATACAATTAAAAAGAAATTTATAGTTTTAAAAATAGAAAAGTTCTATTTAAAAACCAAACCAATTTTTGTCAATTTATAGTTTAAATACTTATTTTAATTGCAATAAGAAATAAGCCCTAAACAAGAGCTGTCCTAGAAATTTTTTGAGACGGGTAATCGGTAATTTATAAGTAATCCCTGTTTCCTGAAATATAATAAATAAATAATCTAGTTTAATTAAACTATGCCTATAAAAAACCAATTTTAAGAAACACTCCAAACTAATCATACGAATATGCCTGCTGTGGTCAGAAAATGAGACAGGAAAATGTTCAGTCAACAACTGAATTAAAATTTAAATAATTTATATTTAGCTCAAATATTTATACTATATTTAGATGTGGGACATGGTTATCCAAATTATATTTTTACGAATTAATTGAAGTAAAAAGTCAATTTGTATTAATTGTTTTTCATTCAATGCGCACTTTAATCAAAATATACTCGTGTATGCTTTTGTTGTATGTGGTATCGCTAGAAATTTTTTATTTTACAATTTAAATGTATTACGAACTAATTGTTTTATGGTTTTTTTTCTTTCTTTCTTTTTGTATCAATTTCTTTTGTTTTCGTTTTTGTTTTATTTTATTTTGTAAACGTTGTGATTTCGTCAACACACATCGCATCGCAACATTTTTATGAACACACAAGAGTGTCTATATATTTATCGATAAAAAATAATAATACATACAAATAATCGTAATATATATAATAATTAACATAATAATAATAATATTAATGCATAATGCGTTTAGGCAGAAAATGAATATGCACATATAATAATTGCCATTACTTGATTATGGAGAACAATTTCCATCTGCAATGCCATTATCCGACATAACCATTAGAAAACTTATTAAAAATAAATTGGAGGTTTTTCTTCTTTTTTTTTTTTTTTAAACATGACTCAAATTATTTCATACCAACATCTAAATAAAGTGTGAAAGTGGATAATTTAAAAGATATGGCATTGTGATTGGCAATTCTACTCCATTCCGATTCAAGAGTTGGTATTTCATGCATTTTAATAAGTTCTACTAATTAAATGCGTTTGCTTTTTGTTTTTTTTTTTTTTTTGCTTTTTTGAAATTTTGCATAAATCTTGATTAAGTTTTGAAACTGTACAATTGGGGATCGTTATTAATATTTTTAATGTGTATTTTTCTTTATTATTTAGAATTTGCTTTACCACTTTATATATATATATATATAAATATATATACATATATACTCGTGTACGGTATATACATATACATATATGTATGTACTTTCAAGTCATATTGCAGTTAATTATTGGGTTAAAGGTTCTTTTTATATGTTTTTTTTTGTTTTTTGTTTTTATATGTAAGCTCTAGATTTGGTGAGAAATACGTAAATGTTGTTGTTGTTGCTGTTGCTGTTACTGTTGCTGTTGCTGTTGCTGTTGAAATCTGTTGCTGTTGCTGTTGCTGTTGCTGTTGCTGTTGCTGTTGCTGTTGCTGTTACTGTTACTGTTACTGCTGCTGTGGCAATTAATTAAGTTTAACGATTACGATTACAATTATTTCAATCTTATGTTTTTACACAATTATACACAATTTATGCTGGCTATAGATAACTGCGATCTACAATGAATCGATTAACGTTCCACTTCCTTTTTTTCTTTCCTTTTTTGTTTTTCTGTTTCATTTCCTTTCATTATGCAATTTGCCAATTCAAATATAAGAAAATGAAAAAGTAATTTATACATACATTATATACGGTTGAGGGAACCAAAAAAAAAAACTATATATATGCAAGTTTTCTTTCGTTTGCATAGGTAATTTCATTTAAAAATTAATTAGCAAACATAATGCAGTAATTACAACATAATTATAGCAATTAAATTTCACACAAAAAAGAAGAAAAAACCAATACGTACACAACTAATTTTTCTCGAGTGTTTTCTTTGCTTTCGTTTTTCGTTTTCCATTTGTGATACATATAATTCATGATAATAAATAAAGCCTAGTTTTAATGCCTGCCTTCAAACATCGACATTGTTCAGTTACTACAAATATCTAAATATTTATATATATGCATGCGTTATTATGTATATATATATATTTATGTATATTTATATGTATATATATATTGTATATTTAATCTAGATTATCCTGGAATATTAATTTAATGTAGCCAGTCGCACCATCTAGCGGCGTTGCACAGAATGGACAAACCGCCTGAAATCCATTAGTGCCATGGGGGATCTCTACATTAGCCCAGTATCTAAGGATGAGAGAAAGTGTAAAGGATTAGTCCATTTCCATTTGTAATGTACTTTTGTATGTATGTATTGTGGTATTCCCATACTTGACAGTTTTCTCAGTCGCCATGTGTCCACATGGATTGAATGCAAATGTCGGTGCACCCACATCAACATAGAATGCCGGTTCCAGACCCATGCATAAAGTAACAACGGGTCCCAACTCTAAACACATGGGGCAACGACGTGCCCCAGTATTCTCATCCTGACCCCAGTCATGATGACCTAAAAGAACATTAGACATTATTTATGTCGATTTCAAATATAAAGAATTTCAATTTTTTTTTTTTGAATCTTACCCTGCACATGACCGCAATTTAAGTACACATAAGGCTGATTCACCTGATCACCAATGTTAACTTTTCGTGGTATAACCAAGGTATTTAAACCCACTGGACATTGTGGACGACCAGCATTAATGGCATCAATAAGCTTCTCCAAATCGTGTTTAGTCTGATTGAGCAAATAAAATATATATGTATATATTATTTAGTGAATTGTATTAATTAATATGTGAAATAATGTTATCATACCGGTGAGTGTTGTAAACCTTCGGCTGAACGCCAAAGTAGCGTTGCTCCACAGAGATCAATAAGTGTGCCATCCTGCAAGATGTTGCATTCATCGTAGATCTACAAAAGACATATAAGAATATAAGTAAAGATATTATTATTTTACAATTAAATATAGATTCTAGGAATGCAGCTGTACTTGATCGAACATTATTTAATTTATATAAACCTGAATTTAGTTTACTTAATTTAAAAATTATAAATTTTATAGTTTAAGCAAAAACAATTATCATTTTGCAATTTTAAATAGATGCTAGAGAACCAGTAACAAAATTAATAGAAATACTTTTCTTATACCTTTAAGATAGTTCATTTAGTGTATAAATTATAAACTCTACTATACTAAACAGTTTATTGTGCGTTTTTCTTCCGTTTTAACTAATTTTAGATGGATTTCTGCATTCCTGAATATTCTCGTAACAATTATTTCACTCACCGGTTGACCCTTTTGTTGGGCCGAACGTGATTCACGCAAACTGAAGACATCACCGCCCACAGAGCATTCACGCCATAGACCACATTTGGCATTGCCACCACAAAATGAACCCTTTGGATGCATTATCAAGACACCATTTGTGGTCAGTCCATCAATTTCAACATTATCCTGCCATTTGGTTGCCTTTTCCTATATTGATAGATAAGTGAGGAGCTCATTAGTTGTGGGACGGGAAAAGTCACAAGGTTAAAAATGTAATAAGTAATACTTACACCCAAAAATATATTTCTACTTGAATCAAAGCCAGCAGCAAATATTTTTGCCTTGGCAGGTTCACAGCGATTGACCAAAATCCGACAGGCGAAACGTGAAATTGTGCTCTGCATAACCTTGGCATCTTTCTTATCACCAGGCAGCGTATCCATCACAACAAAATCAATGGGGGACTCTGATGAGCGTCCCACCTGGAAACAGTAATAACAAATTTTATTTATACTTATATATATATATATATATAGCAAATATATATTTTCATAGCAAATAGACACTGATTAGACTCTGTCTATCAGCTGTGTGTGTGTGTGTGTGTGTCTGACTCTGAAGTTGAGACCATTTATCATTATACAAATATATATAAATGCTATATGTCATGGGATATTGGCTTTACACTTTAGGCTAACAGGGAAGCATGGTAACATTATACATTGGAGCAAAAGTAATAATAAAGTGACCACAAATTACTAATTCTAGGAAAAGGTTCAAGTACATAAAACAATAAAAACAAAAGGCAAATAAAAATCAAGGTAGTAAGTTGTATATTTGCTTGAACCTTTCCTTAGGTGATGGATTAGTTTACTTTTCTTTTTGCTGTTTTTTTTTTGCCTTTATTTATTTTACAATATTCGTTTGGTTGTAATAGACATGATTAAGTCAAATACCAATAGATTTGACCTCTTTTTAAAGTATCCAAAAATTATAGCCTTGATATATTTCACTAATTAGCTTTAACTCACTTGAAACATATCCGTTTCTATATCCTCTTTGTATTCTACTATAACTGCCTGACTTCGTGATAATGTATAGGATATGGAATGCTGATTAGCATCCAGTATGGCCTTCGATGTCTGTGGCGATTGTACAATATAATGTTTGGAGCGTTTAACACCGCTCGGTTCTGTACGCTTGTGTAGCACAAATTTGGAACGTCGACGTCCACGATCACCCTGTGGCAAGTAGCCATTGTAACTGTAATGAGAAAAAGAAAGATTGTTTGAGATATAAACATACATATATATACATGTATATACATTATGCTCTGATTTATGATAAGTGAATGAAACCCCCCCGAAAAACCTAGACCCAGACCATTTGCAACATTCTAGGTTGCCACATAATGTAAATATAATTCATTCGGTTTATAGGTCAAGTTCTGGTGTCGGCAAATGTGTTTACACAATTAGTGTGTGTATGTGTGTGTGGATAATGAGTTACAATAATTCAAAGGAATGGCGGGGTTTTTTCTTTCTTTCTGCGCTTTTGTACTTTTAATTAGTCCATTAAACTATTTACAATTACATTTAGTTGGTACATGATGTAAGGGGAAATATTATTGACTCATATATATATATATATACATATATAAGTATAATCGACATTTGGAGAAATATGTACTGTAGTCAGTATGAAATTCCATCCTTGAAACCAACTGTCGCATTGATAAAACAATATACGCATCTCTTTTATAGTTAAAAGAGTTAAAAAATGTAAACTAACGTCAAAATTAGTCACAGATTTTTAGGAGAAAACTATGAATAATAACTGGAATTAGAATTTCTAATGTTTAATGTACAACTAATGTGAAAGTCAACAGTGGAAAGATTATTATTAAAAAATGTAAGTAAAGAATCGGGGCTTATTAACTTTAATCATGACATGACCTTATCTTCAAATTCTCGTAAAGATAACCTCTTTGGATCAGAGCTATAATCATTGAAACGTTTGTTATATAGAGAAACTAACAAATAAACCATTTTTACTGAAACCATTATGTTTACCGATATTTGCTTTAGGTGTCTTTTATGGTCCCGATTTAGTTTATTTGATATATGTTCATATATATTTAACCAACTCAAATTAAATTTTGTGGAAGCGTTAAGATATATATTATACTTATAATTACTTAAAAAGAAAACTGATTTATAACCTATCTTTAATTCTGACAAACGGATGTGGGTGAGTGAGATAAGTTCTTTCTGCTGATCCATTATATATATATGTATACAAATGTTGTACTTTTTATATCATATGCTTTATATCATCATAAACGATTTGTCTCATTGTAAACTTCTTAACAACATAAACAACCCCTTTTGCAAGGGCATATATCTTACTTATCTATACATATGTATATGTATCTATGTATATAAAGAATTTCAAATAAAATTAAACAGTGTAGGTTTAAAACCAATAATTTCCCTCACGTTCATAGCTTTCCAAAATCTTTTTTCTTAAACAATTCTTATTAAGAAGAATTATTATGAAGCCTTGTCCAACAAGTTTACGATTTAGAGGAATGCCATTAATACACCTTTTTTATGCCTAATCGAAAATTTGACAATTTAATGACCCCAGACAACATAAAAAAAGTCTGAAAGTCAATAATATTCTCAACATTTTTATTACGCCAAAAAGCGAGAGAAAGGAAAGCAATAATAAAAGAAAACACTTCATTTTATATAGTTTCTATGAAATAATCTTGTTAGACAAAAATCAGCTAAGAGTGCGTGATATTTTCCATTTATGTAGGCAAATCTCGAATATGCCTTTAGATCTTAAATTGACAGTTGATGGATATGCCTTCAGGTCGCCTTTGATTCTGTCATGCAACATGCTTAAATCCTATAAAATACTACATATATACACAGATATATATATGTATATATATATATAGAGTACATATTGTAGTTGTTATATTAGATACTTTATAATCTTTTAATATATTTAATGAGGTACATTTAGGTAGATTTGATGATTTTCCAACACATTAACAAGAAATACAAAAATTGTAGTTAATTTTTATGGCAACAATTAAGACCTTATACAATAAGGAGCTGAACAAAATAGTTTTAGCGGGAGAGGAGGAAGGGGCATGTTGGTTTTGTGTGGTCATTAACCGGTTTTACTTTGCCATGCTTCAGCTCCATCTCCAGCTACGGTTCGTTCTCTTCATCATCATCATCATCGTTATCATTCAACATCAACATAATCATGTCTATCATATATCATTTGAAGAGCGTGCGACAAATATGTGAACACTTCCTCAATATTGTTCATGCCACATAGAAGCCCCCAAAGTGCTTAAATGTTAACAAAAAAAAAAAAAAAAAAAGAAAGGGAAAAAAATGAAAAATTGATTTGCTGCCATAGACGCAGATTCCATATTCTTTGCCGGCTCCATTATAATGCCACAAAAGTCAACTTTGACAGCCTTTTGCATTGGCTCACTGGCCGACTGTCTGGACTTGTAAGGAGCAATTAAAATGTGTTAAGATAACAACATGATGAACTACAACAACAACAACAACAACAACAGCAGCAGCAGCACAACTGCAGCTTGCTCAGTCATTTACAGAACATTATTAAGTTAATGACTCAAGGCAACCAAATGCTGCATTTTGGTACCCCAACTGAAAAGCGCAGCCGCCGCCGCCAACTCACACCATGTCATGAATGTGAGTCAACCGGACAAAGAGTCGAGTAATCAGCGCAATGTCAAACGTTTGCCCATACCCATACCCATACCAGTCAGCCAAGACGAGAACCGTCAGACCGAGAGACCGAGAGACAGATCAACCATCAAGATTTACAAGCATTCGGTCGCTGCTGCCGGCTAAAAACCATCAATCTTGGACCAGTGGTCAACAGGGAACGTCGCCGACTTCTACTGCGTGAATCTAATTTATGTGAATGGACACTCTATGTTGAATCCATTCGGTTACAGTTTACAGCAGGTCGCTATTTGTAAGCCTTTTTTTTTTTGTTTTGTTCTTTTAAGCCATCCCTCGTTTGTTGTTATTGTCTCGGTAGAGTATTTGAGCGATTGCCTGACAAAGAAAGGCTTACTTAAAAAGGGGCTCGGTTTAGGCATAGATTTTGGGTAGAAAAATCCATTTAGATTCTCTTAAGATGCACTCGATGATCTATAGAATCCATAAAATAAAGGTAAACCTATACATACAGCAATAATGATCCATTCCCCAAGATGACTTTGTAAATTAAATGGAAATTTGGCTATTTAAAGAGAACTGGGTGGTTCGTGGGTAGATTTTTGCTTTAGTTCTCATTGCATTTGAGAAAGTAAAAATTAAAAGTTTTTAAGGTTTTTTGTTTTAAATTATAACTATTTCAAGGAAACTCAAACTAAGTAAAATCTCGCCGAGGAGGGGGTTTCCAGAAGTATAAGGAAACAAAAGTGCAACTAACATACATAAGTATTAGATGAAATTCTTTTCAAGAGATCGTTTCTTTATACGATCCATAGTTTGCCAAACCAAAGTAAAATTAGTGGTGGAAAATCGTTGACAAGTTCTATAATTTTAGCTAAAAATCTATTTATATAATAAATTCTAAACTAAATGTTTTACTCTCAATTTACAATACATTAGAATTCCCATTATACTGATTTAAATTTCTTTAATAGCAACTTTTATTTAAAGAAATGTTAAAATAACATTCATTTTCTCAATGAATTTACAAATTTAATCATAGTTGATGCATTCCAATGTAGGTAAAGTGATTTTATTCTTATACAGTGAAAGCTCTGTTGAACGGACAGCGACAGTTGCCGATTTTTGGTCCGCTTAAGAGATCTGTCCGTACATACTTTCCTATAGTTATGATAATTATGAATAATAGTTATGATTATTATAAATTCGTTTTCCTAAGAGGGGAGTCCGTTTAACAAAGGTTTCACTCTTGACGATTTGAAAATCAAAATATATCTCAAAAGCCAATTTCAGATTAGCAAGATCGTGTCTGGTTCTCATTGATCTGGATAGTTTAAGATCTTCAGTATTCATAGATCCTAACCCAAGTGCTCTTATTCTAATGATATTGTCACTTACCCAAGTATAACTAGTTCACCGTAACGCAAACGGGGTTTATCATGACCATCGCCGCCGTCTTCTGCCAGTATGGGAGATTCTGTGCCGTCGGTGCTATAAAAAGAATACAAACGGAAAAAAAAAGTTTAAGATAATTGTAATTGTAATAAACAATTAGGCCAAACCCACCCTCTTTCCACTTCCACCCAACTCCATTTCCCTTAGCAATAATTTACACATTACATTTTCATGACTCAGGCCATATATATATATATAAAATATATATAAATATATATATGTACATATGTATGTAGTAACATCTTTGTGTATAACTGAAGTTAAGTTAACTTAACTTACAGCTCTGTCATAATGCTGAATGGGACTCTATTGTCTGTGTGTGTGCGTGTGTGTTTGATGTGTGTTATGCAAGACCGCCAGTAAATACATACATACATACATACATATAGAACAATAAAAAAAAAGAAACTTTTTTTCCTTTAACGTATACACACAAGAAAACTAACAGAAACACAAGAA
The DNA here is from genome assembly GCA_018150375.1 of Drosophila sturtevanti. NCBI lineage: Eukaryota > Metazoa > Arthropoda > Insecta > Diptera > Drosophilidae > Drosophila > Drosophila sturtevanti. The sequence goes on along the minus strand of JAECWJ010000408.1, from coordinate 4,644,305 downwards.
ACAATTTCAAAAGTAAAATGCCAAAGAAATTGCTCATTTTCAAGTTCTTCTTTCTAGAATTTCAAATGAGGAAAATGTATTTGGAGAGGGCAAAGTCAAGCCAACCGGCGACGCCGTTTCGTCTGTCATGAGCAAAAATTGCAGTTGGCCTTTTGTCTTAAGAGTTTATCTCTTTCACTCTATCTCAATCTCACTAACTGTCTATCTCTTTCTCCGTCTTTCTCTTTGTTGCAAACCTTTCTTTCGGTTGATGAAGTCATAGAAATGTAGTACAACACAACGCAAAAATGTTTTTAGTTTGACTCAAGTTACCTGCTTAGCTGAGCATAATCCTAAAAAGTAGTAATTATTATAATTGCTATTATAATTTATTTATAGGTGAAATGCAAATTTGGTTTAAAGATTTTCCCATTAATGAGATTGCTGCAGTTTATTGGGATCATTATTTAGATACCCTGTATTTATAGTGGAACGAAGGGACATTATCTCAAAAGTTATACAAATGTAAGCAACAGGCTGGAGTGAAGATTATCTATATACATATGTATGTATGTATATTCTTGATCAACCAGAATATCCAATTTAATTGTTTCTTATGCATATCCTTATTAATACTCATCTCTTAGTTTAATTTAAAAGGCTCTCTTCTCTTTCTCTTTTTGTCTCTCTCTCTCTCTCTTAGTTTTGGTTTCATATGTAACGCCATTTAATTGATAAATTAACAGCAATTTCATGTAAATTGTAATCTGCAAATTTAATGTTAAATCTCTTTTTCTTTTTCTTGATAGTGGATAATCCAAAGCCGGCGCCCTGTCACAATTTTTTTTCTTTCTATTATTACATTGAATAGATACTTCTCCTCATTTTTTTTCCTTCTCTTTTTTCCTATTTTTTTTAAGGGGCGGGCACATCATAAACTTATTTACAGCAATCTAATAAACCAGTATGGCGCCGCCGGTTTTCCTCACCCCAACACAATACCCATCTACCCACACACCGTCAACTAACACCCTCTGGGACTGAAAGGGCGGGTGGATACCAAGTGGGGGGTGAGAGGGATGAGAAGAGCTGAATGACTGACTGGCACGAGTTGTTGCTTTGGGGGTTGCATTGATTTTTGCTCGTTGCATTTAAACTTGCTCCTCGTTTTCTATGTATGCTACAAAAAGGGGAGAGCGGAGATAGATAAAGGGGCTGTTTGGTGGGGCTGGCACTTGAAATTTTGCAATGCAGACAGAATTTCAACACAACGAAAAAGGGGGTAAAGCAAAAGAGGAAAGCTGACGCCTGGTAAGGTAAAAATATAAAAAGTCACGTTCCCTCTCTTTACCGCACTTTCCCTCGCTCTCTCTCACTCCCTATATCACTCCATCTTACTCTCATTCAGTGTCGTTGTCTTGTCTGGGTAGCTTTCGATTTGTCTGTCTCATCTTACTCTTTCCATTAAATTAGTGCTTGCAGCCCTGTTTTAGGTACATATACATCATATACATACATATATGTATATCTATGTATGTATGTAATAATAACATACTATGTATGTATGAATTTGTGTGCTGTGTATTTGTATGTAAAGAAATGTGCATTGGCAGTATTTTTCTACTCTTCATTTGAAGGATTCTTTGACCGTTAAATCAAATCAAAGAAGTCATTGCCATTAGGCTATGGTTAGCATTGACTGTGAGAGAAATGTTTAACTGATTTCAAAATGGAACTAAATACATTTACAGATTTATTTTTATTATTTTCTAAGCACATTTCAACAAAAACAACAAAATTTAAAAGTAAATTGAATATTTAAACTATAGGAACATTTTATAAGTCAATTTCAAAATATTTTTTTAATTTCAATTTATGATTTTTAAATTTAATTTCCATAGGATTAAATAAAACTATGTAGTGAGACTGTAACTATGGATTTCTTTTTCTCTGAAGAACGTGATTATATTCAAATTTATCAGAATTGGTCGAATTAAATGTCAATGTGAAGTTCCACATACTAGTATGAAATTTTTCCTGGGTTATAAATAATCATTAAGAATTTCATATAATTTATACGTATTTCATTTTATCAGACTGGGGGAATCAACAATAATAATTATAAAGAAGACATATCTTATCTACATTTATGAATAAGTGCGTGCAAATAAGCTATTCCGTAACATGATGATCAATCACAATATAGAAGGAGGGTTTTGTTTGAAATATATTCAAAACTTTAAATTTCAGGTAAAATTTTCATTTAAAATTTTGGGAAACAAATACGGCTTGGTTTGATTTATACTTTTGTTAATTTTCTTCTTCTATGATTTTCCCTTTTCCGTTCTTAAAGTCTTCGAGCTGAAAGTTTAATATTTGCTGTTGTCATTGGTGTCTTCTTGTCATATATTTTATGCAACAATTGCAGGCTAATTGTCTTGACACTTAATTAGAGATTCACACTTGAGAGACAAAAGGAGAAGGCGACCAGCCGGCCGGTCGGCCACCCAAGCAACCAGCAAAAAGCAACAACCGGAACGGAATTGGGTTAAATTGATTAAACCAGAGAAGAGAAGTATAATATTAAATGGCCGAGAGAATTCGTTTGTATGCCATTGAGATGAAGTGTTTTCAAATTAAATTTCATTAGTAAATAAACAAATGACACCGACTGACATCAGGACGAAGCTCAAATATAAAGAAAATTTAAGTAAATATTTGGTCTTTAAAAGCCAACAAACAATAAACAGGGATGAGAGTGTGGAAATGAAGGGGAGAGAGCTTTCAATTGAGAACAATTTCATTAAAAAATAAAACTCTAACATATGTGCATCAATAGGGCTTCCCTATAGAGAGAGAGAGGTCTATGCCTTAATTAATACTGAACATAAATCTTTATTATTTAGGAAAAAAAGAACCAAAAATCATGTGGGTTCTCATCTATGAGGGTTAAGTCACATATGTACATATATTTCTATATACATAATATGTGAGATATAAGTATATTGATTTCAAAGGAATGATAACCACGACTATTTGCATACATTTCAATTTCGTAACTAACGCAAAAAAAAAAATATGAAGAAACATAAGGGTCTATATTCTGCCATTCAGAAGTTTGGATACCCTTTGAAAAATTAATAAGTTCAATTTTGTTAAAAGATATAGAAAATCTATTTGAAAATAGAAAAAAAAATTTTAAAAATATACATTTATACATATATTTATAAATAATATATTTACATATATTTATACATAATAATATATCTACATAATGTTATGAACTTTTTAGAATTGAATCAAAATTATTATTGTTATTTAATTTAATTAAAAATCGGATATAGATTTTGCTAAAACTAAAAATAGATATTAAATTTGCTTAAAAATCTGAAAAACAGTTTCCAAATATTAGAAAAATACTTTTAAATTAGATATAGTTAACGAACAATAAATCTAAAATTATAATTTTTTATAATTCTTTGTGTCATGCTTTTTAAAACTATTCCAAAAGAAGGGTTTTCCTTCTATAAGATATATGTAGGTATAGCTTCGCCTCCAGAACTTTAAGTTTTTGCCAAATTTTCAGATAAATTAATATGCTCTTATTAAAGGGTATGAAAAAAGCAAATACAAATACAAATACATGGAGTTATAGTCTCAGCGTATCCATGAGATACGGCATACCGGCAATGTCTCACTACTTGTTTTTAGATACCGACATTGTGTGTACAATATAAGTATATATAAGTATGCATATACATATAAACATACATATGTATGTCTATCTATCTGTACATAAGTATTTTGTATCTATGTATGTATGTATGTATGTGTCTGCCGGCATTGTTTGGGTAAATCAATTTTTCTGTGTTTGTGTGTGAAGGCTATACGTTTGATGGCGGCATAAGATAGTGTGGGGGGGCAGATGAGGGAAAGTATGGACTCTGGGGTAAAGGTAGCAAAAAGGGCGTAAAAATGTATTTCATTATATAGTAGTAGCAGTAGTTAGGGTACCGCTTCGACATTGCATGACAACGTTCAACAATCGATTTTCTTTACCACATGCAAAACTAAATAGGAAAAAGCCGGACCAACCAGCTAAACAACCAACCGACCGACCGACAATCGCATTACAATAAATTTCCCAACTCAAAGGCCAGGCTAGGCCCCTTCTCTGTTCTAACCTCAATTCCATAGGTTGCATGCTACCAAAAAGTGCAGGACTCAAACTAAAAATCAGGACACATTTTAGCAGGTAAAATGTATAGAAAATATATATCTAGGCATATATATATATATATATACATATATGTATAGTATAGAACGCCAACTATTTTTCCAGCTTAATGTCAAGGGGTCGCGGCTTATGCAAATTAATTTGATTATTACCCAAAGGATCTACATGCTGGCATTATACGCTACTATATGCATTCATTCATTTGATTAGCCATTCTCCTCTAAAAGAAACTTGAAAGGCTTTTAGAGTTGCCATTTTTTAATTGCATTTAACTATGTGGAAAAGTGGCCAACAATCCATAGAGTATACTTGATTAATAGCCAAGTGCTAGAAGGCGCTAGTTCCTTTTAATAATAGTTTTAAATGGAAAGTGGAAAATTAAAAGAATGCATCAAGTTTCAAAGTTAAATACATCTAATTTTAATAAAATAAATATTAGCTTATATATCTCTTATATCTGTTCAATCAATTTTATTTTAATTAGTTTTTTACTTCAGTCGTCTTCAGTCTTTCTTTATCTTTCATAATTATAAAATTCTATAATTTCAGAAAATTCCGAAAATTTCATAAAATTCTTGCATAAATACATTTTATGGCAAACATTTGTTGATTCTTTTTTTTTTTTTTGAATTTTTGAATTTTTAAGTAATTATCTTATCAATAGTGAAATTTATTTTATATCATTTTTAATGTTGTGGGAAATGTTGAACAAGAAATGTGGCACTTATTTTCAGATGCAGTTGAGCAACTTGATGGAAACTTTTACATATTTCGGCCAAGTTTTTTTTTTTTTTTCTTCTTTTTTCTTATATGTATGCAACTCAATGGCAGCAGCTGCTGCTGCACCTTCTTTAACTTTAGTTTCGTCTTCTTCTTGTTTTGCTCTACTTAGTATATGCTGAGTGAATGTGTGTGTGTGTGACATTTGTGGTCCAACAGAATATCGTGTACTATATATATATGTATATATAGTTATAGCTATAATATTTTCATAAATCTGTGAGTTTTGCATGTCAACGACAACATGAAGAATACTGCCAAAGGAACAACAGGAACGGAGGGAGAGAGAGAGACGAGAGTTAGAAAGAGAAGCAAACAAATTGTGAGACGGCGCTATATGCTAAGCGGATAGACAAAAATAAATATAAAAATACATTTAAAAATATATTTAAACAAAATGGGATAGTTAAAAAAAAATGTATACATAAAGGAAAAGAGATTAAAGAATAAAAATCCATGGATAAAAGACTTTAAGTATACCCCTATATGTAAGTATATAAGGAATATTTTTTAAGTTTGTTAAAGTTTAATACAATTTGATTGTTATTTGTGCAACTCTTAATATCTAACCAAATGCTAAGAGTTACTTTACTCTAACTAAATAACAAGATTATTATTCAAATTGTTGACATAATTATTGGCACTTGAATTTGGAATTAATTGAAATTAAATATTAATAAGCTATAGATTAAAGTGAAGTAAATTACTTGAACACTTTGAGATATATCTTATCTATGTACTCCATACAAATTGAAAATATATATTGTTGTAATGTTTATTATGAGGCCTAGCAAAAATTTTGATTCTTATATTTATTAATCTTACTACCTTATCAATATATACAAAATTATTCTAATAATCGATTCCAATAATTTGATATCAGAAATAATCAAAATTGACAAAAATAATAATAGAAGTTGGTGGAATAAAGTATACATATTTTATTATTTTGGAGATCTTATTATGCTGTTGTGTAGATTATGTTTACAGGGTATATATACATATATATATAACTAAAAGGTATAGATAGTTCTGATTTATTCAGCTTTGCTTGAAATTTGATACGATTTTATGCTGAGAAAGGAAACTCAAAATGTGCATACACACACACATACATACATACATATGCATATATACATAGGTACATACACACATATGTTTGTATACATGTACACATGTATTCATAGTCCGGTAAAGTGCAAGGGGACAGACAAAACAATAAGCAACAGAACTGAGTAAAATGGAGAGAACAAACAATGGAACTGGGAACTGGGAATGGGACACTTTCTGCAGGTGCTTGCAAATCAAAATACGGAGGGAATGAAAAGCAGGTGTTTTGTTACCAAAAAAAAAAAAAAAAAAATGTTGTATGGTTATGCCTTTTCAGTTTGCTGATGCCAACAACTCTCAAGTTCAGCTTCATTCATATTCCAAAGCGGTGTGTGTCTGTGTGTGTGTTTGAGTGTGTGTATGTGAGTGGTGTATGTGACCACAGCTGTTTGCATTTCAAGAATGAAATTCTCGTCGATGCGAAAAGAAAACTTGTTTCGCCAGCAAAAAAAAAAAATGAAAAAAAAAACAAATTTGAGGCATAAACCATGGATGTGAGCAGGCAACAAATTGCAGAGCATAAACCATGCAAAAAAGAGTAAAACAAGAAACACACAAACAAAAAAAAAAAAAAAAAAACCCTGTTTATAACACATACAAACATCAAAAAAGGCCAAAAGAATAACCGAAATAATGTGAGAAATTAAGACAGGCAAAGCAAAATTGCAAAGAATTAAGCAAAGATATGTACAAACAGATATATGTACATATATCTCTAGATCAGACATTTTTTGTTTATATCTTAAAGATATAAAATCTCTTCTTTGATTAGCCAACTGTTGGGCTTTTAGCCTTTGAGGCATGGCTAAATTTATGCAAATTTTTTTTTTTTTTTTGTTTTGTCAATTTCTAAACAGCTTTTCTTTAACTATAGCTAACAACAATAGTTGTCTTGTTTTTTCTTCTCTTTTGTTTGTTACATAATCAGCACAAAATTTCATTTTAGTTTGTTTGGCGGTGTTTTTTTTTTTTTTTTGCATAACTTTTGTTTATGTTCAACAAGCTTTTTTTTTTTGCTTTTTTTTCTGTTTTTAATCAGCTGCTGATGTCGCCGCTCCCATTTCCATACAGTTTGTTTGTTTTGTTTGTTCCATGCAGCAGCACGTTTCGTACTATTTTTTCTTTTTTTTGTTGCTTTTGGCCTTTTTGTTTGGTCTGACTTTTGGCAAACAAAATTTTTGGCGTTTGTACTATGTAGATACACAAATCACCCACCATGAAACCAAGCGACAAACCAAAAACAATTTTCTACTAAAATGTAAGACCTGGCTAAAACGGAATCTGTAGAGAAATAAGAGAAGTTGAGTGAACCATGACAATGTGTTCCTCATGCTGTGGTTCCCGCAATTAGTTAGATTCTAGAATGTTAGATACTTTGGCTACAAAAAAAGAGAGTGAAAGATTGAAAGATTTGTGTTTGTATCGTACACATATAGCATACACTTAAAAAGGAAATTTTTTCAACTTGAATCTTCTATTAAATGTATAAAATTAAAAAACAAATTATAGGTAAACACATTATGGGTAAACATATGATCCTAAATTTGATGACTAAGAGGTCAATTATATATTATGTTAAATGAATTCAACACTCAATTCTTTCTACAATTCTTTCTAAATAAAATCTACTTAAAGCAATATTTTTTGCTTTTTATTTTTTCTTCCATTTTTAATTGAAATATAAGTACTTAAAACTATAATTTTTGCTTTATAAATTATAAACTATAAAAATATAAAATCTTTTTATATGTTAATATCCGTTTTATATGTTATTTTCGTTTTTTTTTTTTTACCAAAATTAATATAAAAATTTTTTAGATTATTATGCAAAAATTATCCTATATATCATTATCCTATATTTAGACAGATCAAATATATTTAAATATTCTTGAATATCTTTACACGTAAAAGCTATCTTATATTGAAGTTTTCGATTTATATTTTTATTCTTTATTTATATACACTTTGGGTATGTACCATATTTATCTTACTTACTATGTTTAAAATGTGTATTTACTTAGATAAATGATTAAAAAAAAAAATAATAATTCCAAATTGATTCTGCATTAGCAAACAAATAATTTACAAATGTAAAAAGCTCATAGGAGAAACTCACTCATAATTATTAACAGATAAACATACTGATCAAAAATATATATAAAACTGTTACTTAATCCTGATCAAACTGAAAATACCTTTTCCAAAGTGTATTGTACCCAAAATTTCAGATTTTTTTATTTTTTAGCCAAAATTCGACTGCGGTTTTCCCCCTCTTTTGAATTTACCTACATTTTCGTCCATGTTTATGTATTTTCTTTTGCTGGCTGACAGTTTTTTTGGTTGGATTTTGGCTTGTTTTTACCTTTGTAATGGTGCTTGGTCTTTCTTAATTTGCTTCTCTTTTTCCGTATTTTTTTTGCTTTTTTGTTTTTTTTTTTTGGCTAAAAATAAAACCACGAATTGTAAGCCAAAGCAAACCCATTTCTGTGCTAATAGTTTCGCTTTTCATTTGTGGTATAAGTATCTCTGTGCCGCTTGCTGTCCTCTAACTATTCCCAAGTTGCCGGCTGTCTGGTCTGCCTTTGTAAATGCTCTCCTTTGTCTTGTTTCTCTTTTTTTTTTTTTTTTTTTTTTTTGTTGTTTTTAGACAACTCCACTACTAACTTCAATTGCCATTGTCTGTAATGATGAACATTTTGTGGGTCGACAGGCATGCCGGAAGAAAAGTTAAACCGCATCGAACTAAATGTTGACTACTAACATAAAAATCGAAATGCGAAACGAACTTTAAGTATAGCCAAATATAGATAGATAGAAATAAAGTTAGTACTAGTAGTAGTAGTAGTAGTAGTAGTAGTATAATTAAAGGTATTGTATTATATACTTATAGTTAAGTATCGTAAATGTTCATTATTATTGTCTGCAGTTTGTCATCTAAATGCTAACGTCGCAGTTAATGAAAAGCATGAATATGCTAATTTCTTTCTTTTTTTGTTTTTGTATTTTTTTTTTTTTATGACTAAACGTCGCATTATTGCGCTGAGAGCAATTTTAATAAACAAATGCTAAGTGCCGAACTGAGTTAAGTTGAGTTGAATATACAGACATAGCTCTCCGTCTCCGGTTGGTTCAGTCAGTCAGTCACTGGGGGCAATAGAACTGAAATGTCCGCCCCGTAAGGCAATGCGATTTTGCTGCGTGATTACGAAATTAATTATGAGCTTAGTAGCGTAAATGAGATATTTTTACAATTCCTATCTATCTACATATATATATATGTATACGAGTATATACATAGTACTATAATAGTATTAGACATGACCAAACTATGAAACCTGACTTTAATACATAAAACATTACTGCAATTAATTTCATTGTTCCGCTTATTGATTGTCTCCCACGACAACTTATGGAAATTGACAAAATGAGATCAGCTTTGGGTCAACAAAAATAAAAGAAAGAAATGGAAAAAAAGAAAAGGCCCAACAACAAATTATTTCTAATGCTTGTGTGAAAATTTCATCATCTCTTTCTATATATGTATGTAATTACCATGACGTCATCGGCTAATATTTAGTTTTTCATTATTACAATCGACAATTTAAAAAATTAAAAAAAAAACAAGGACCAAATACGCATTATTTAGAGAAAATTATTTATTATTAATTATAGAAAAATAATTTATTTAAAGAAAATAAAATTAACGATTTAAAATCTAAATTTAATACAATAATAATACCTTTTTTCTTTAATACATTTTAAATTATTTTTATACGAATCTACAAGTAATACAAAATTTGCCTCATCATGGAAGCGCGCCAATTTCCCATTTTTCACAAAATTTTGCATCAATTTTAATTAATGTTATAAATGATTGTTCACATTAATCTACATAAAATAGAGATTTTGACCAATTTTTGGGTTATCAATACTCTCAAATCTTACTGTTTGTGGTAGGTCTTCAAAAAAAATTGCCAAATCATTTGCCCACGGCGATTATATGATTGATATGAAAAATATTGATTATAAAAAAAGTGTTTGGGTTATCTAAAACTTAAGTAATAAAGACATCAAAGTGATTTCAAAGGAAATACATATATATATCTATAATCTTTACATTTGGTTTAATTTCTCTGATGTATAAAAGTCTAAAAATGTTCGATTAATGCCTGATTAGAAATCTCAACTACAAATCAAAAACAGCTTTTACATTAAATAACCAACTGGTTAACTTTCTGCTAACATAAAAAAAAAACAAAGACAAATTAACATTTTTTGCTTAAACTAGATAAGTTTTATTTTATCTTCTTTAAAAAGAATGTGTAAAATCAAAAAATTTTAAGACATTTCTAAGCTTCTTATAGTCTCTTAACATGTTGTTACTTAAACTTTATTTTTCTTTATTATTTTCATTCTGTTTAAATTATAAAAATCCATTTTATGTTCACTTAGCCCAGAGATTTGTATAATTTCCTAACATTAATTTGTAACAGAAAAACCGTTCCCAAACTTTTCTCTTGATAAATGCGATCAATTATGTTAAATCGTATATTATTTTCACAAGCCCATTTTCTCTTGAATTATGGCGAAATAAGTAAATGTTTATACACACATATATACATATATACGAGTATGTATGCATATGTATATATATATATGTATATATATCTGTAGGTTGTTAAACTCATTAGCGTTTAGCAAGCGTCAAATTGAATAAAACAAAATATGAAAACCAAAAAAAAGTTCTAACCATTTTTGTGTAGCATTCAGCAATTTTTTAATTTACATACCCTAGAAAAATGGGTATATAGATTTCAATTAATGATAAAATAAAGGTACAAAAACAAAGGTAAACAAATACGTAAGCATATATAAAAGAATATAAGTTCTGTTCTATCTTATATTATTCTTATATTAAGAATATTTTAAGTAATCCTAAAGATTAATGTTTAATTCTATGAACTTTCGACTTTATATTTCATTCCATATTATAAGTATCCGAAAAGTATTTTTATAGTTTAATCTTGTACACTTCTCATTTGTGTATCTCAATTGTATGTTGAAATTTACTTTCAATAAATCGTTTAATTGTATCTCCGAAATTAAATAATTATAGTTAATATTCAATCGTCTTGAATCCTCATGAATATAGAAGTAAATTTAAATCGAATCAGATGACTTTATGGAAATTTTTTCAATGAAATACAACCCTTTCGAGAGAACAAAAAAATTAGTTTTTTGTCATCATTCATGTAATTTAAACAATTTCAATTTTTACATCTATAGAGTATAAAGACTTTCATATCTAAATTTCATATCACATCTAAATGTACCGGTCCTCTCTTTTTTTTAGTTTTTTGTTTTTTTATGTTAGTGTGCATTGTATGTGGGAGAAGGTTTCCCTCTTAGCCATAGTTGGGCTTTCAGGCACTTAATTATGTAGAGTTCCCCCCTGGTTTCCCGTTTTCCCACTCTGTTTTGAATAAACTATGAGTGCCCTAATGAGCAAACGGAAATTGAAACTTTTGGCGTTGTTTGCAATAACAAAAAATGACATAATTTTGGCCAATACAATAACAACAGCAACAAGATAACAACAGTAACAAGATATCACCTACATACATATATCAACTTAATCGCTTTAAAATTGAAGGTGCATATAAGAAAAGTAAAAGAAAAGCAAAAAATATTAAAAAAAAAATAAATAAATATATATATATATATATAAATTGTCAACCTAGATGCGTGACTAAAATCGTTATGACATAATGCCACTATGGCAAAAATAGTTATATTAAATACACACACACACACTCACACAGTTATACATTGTGAATTTACTAACAATAAATAATAAATGCCAAGGCAGTTTGGCTTAGTTGTTGGAGCTATGTAAGCCACATGGCTGACAATGCGCCGCAACCACCGCCCCCAAACAGATAAAAATCGGTAGAATTTATGAAATTTAGCAGCAAAAGAAACAAAAAGAGAGAGAAAGGGACCAAGAGAGAGGAATAATGCAATACTATTTCGAAGAAAACCAAATTAAATTAGACTAAAAATAAAGAAAAGATATAGTTAAAGGGGTTTGGGTTAAGAACAAAAAATGTGGCACGAAAAGTTATCAAAAGAAATATTATCAATGAAGTTGATTTGACTTCAGTTCAGTTGAGTTGAGTTAAGTTACAGCACAACGACGACAATCGACGAGGCGTAAAAGACTATTGACCTACTTTGTTTAGGCCCTAAAAATACCCATACAATAAATATAAAATGGAACGAAGAACTTCCATTTGGTCACCCATAGATCAATCATTAAGACCTTTAACATATTTAATGCATTTGTGTATACCCTAACATTTGAGATGAGGAGAGAAAAATGGGTATTTATGAAATTACGATGACATGGAACTGACTAACGTCATATTTAAATTTTCTATAAAATTTACTTAGTCTTATATTTCAATCTAAAAAATATTTATATATATAAAAAAAGAATATCTAGAAAATTAGTTTGTGTTAGTTAAACAGATAAGCAGCAGCTTTTCGTTGATAAACTAATCAAACAAATTATTGTTACATATCTGTATTACTTTTGTAATTTTTCTTTGTTTTATAGTCTAAAGTACTTTAGAAATTCTATATCCATTATCTATTAGTAATAAGATAACGGAAATTCATATAAAAATTATACAAATTTTGAATTTTACTACGCTTTAAAATAATCTATATTTTTTAACTATGTATTAGTAGACTCTTTAAAAATGAAAGCAACTTCAATTATATATTTATGATCATATTTTAATCAAAAGTAAAGCTAAGATATCCTTTTCCATTCCATCTCATTGTTATCATACTTTAGCAAAAGAGTATTTATGATTCGTATTTTATCACAAGACAATTTTTGATTGCATTTATCAATGGCATTTGTTCTTGTCTCCTATTTATGGACACGGACCGTGTGTGCTGGCACCTCCTCGACACTCCTATTCCACCCCAAATCGAAGAAGAAAAAAATCCCCAAAAAAAAAAAAAAAAAAAACAAAGTACGACTCTATTTTTGGCAGCATTTTAAGATTTATGATCAAACGTCTGCCACACTGACAGTCAATTCAGTTCGGTTCAGTTCAGTTCAGTTCAGTTTAGTTCAGTCAGCCATGTTTACACACATTAATTGCTATGGACGGCCAACGGAGAGTAACAGTGTGATATAGAGAGGAGGGAAGGAGGGGGACGTCGACAACAGGAAATGCTCGGGCGTCGGTTGAAAATTGGATTTTTTTTTTTTTTTTTTTTTTTTTTAGATTTTGTTGGTCTTCAACCTGAAACAGACTCTGAATCTGAATCTGACCGTGGTTACTTGGCTATGGCCATAATCAAGGCAATTTAATAATATGTTACGCTGCAACACAATTTCACCTGCAAGCAACATAAACCGACGACCAGTCAGGCTCCAGCTCAGGCTCAGGCTCAGTCTCTGGCTCCGGTCTCAGGCCAAGTCCAAGTCCAAGTCCAAGACCAAGTCCATCTCCATGGTAGATACATAGGTTCTTTTCAAGCCGATCTTTTTGGCGGCAACAGCAGGCAAACTTGATTAAAAATTATATATATGCGCAACGCATGCGTAAAGAAGCCGATAAAATTTTTGATATAATAAAAAAGAAAATAAAAAAAAAATCAAAGCAAAAAGGCTACGTGACATTGAGACAAAGAGAATTTTGCGCATTAGAAAAGTCTTTGACTTTGGGTTTAAGTTTTTTTATTCTCCCTCTCTCTCTCTCTCTCTCTCTTTCAGTTACTCTTTCGCTTTGTTAGTATTATGTTAACTTTGAGGGACGACTTTGATATACCCTGTTTTAAAACAGGAGTATTTTATAAAGTATTATTATACATTTTATATCAATTATTTATACAATATATTTTCAAATACATTTTATTCCGAAGGATTATAAGACTAAGCTTTAAAAATCTTGTAAATAATAGTAAATATAATGTGTATGTTTTGTAGTGTAGTGTTCCTTTATTGATAAAAATGTATGCACTGAGAATGAGATAAAGAAAAGAGTGGATATATAAGCGCTATATCTAGACCAATTTCTTATCAAATTCAATGGTGAAATATTTTATATTATTAGACAAAAATAATAAAATACCTCATTTTTTTTTTCCTTTTTCTTTAAAAAAAAATATTTATATATATTATATATATTTATAATAAATTCTACTAAGCATTTGACTTAATATATATTAAGCACCATATATTTAAATTGTTGCCTCTGAGTTAGACAAATGAAGCCAAACTTTAACTACAAAAATTTTTGGATTTGGTGGAAGTTGCAGAATAATTCATTTATCGTTCAATTAATTAATAAACACCTTTCATGATGACGACTTTAATATACTCTTTTCTTTTGTATGCGTACAGGGTATGAAAATAAGCGGCAGCAGCTGCATAAAGGGCAGCAGCACTTTGTTGCAGCTTGAGGTACAGCAATTTTGCACGTAATTCGTCACGTAGCAAAAAAAAACAACAACAAAAAATAATAAATAAATATGCTGTTGTTGTTGTTGATTATGCATTGTAAATTTTCAGGCTTTACAATCTGCATAGAGCTCTACCAAACAAAATAACCAACGAACCAACCAACCGACCAAACAACCAGACACTAACTCAACCATGCCTCTCCAGAGTACTCCAACTCCAACTCCAACTCCAGCTGTTGCTAGCTGATTGCAGCCGGCCGCAGGCCAGCAGCGAAAGCCAGGAAAAAGATACATACAAACATTCAGATATATCTACAACTACATATATATATATATATATATTTCATATATCTATGTGGATACATATAAGAAATTATTATAGTACGAACAACAACAACAATCGCAAAACATTCGTGAGCTCAATTATTGTCCAAAATTAAAATGAATTCACAATGTGTAGGCATTATGCCACGCCTCCACACACACACAATGCAATGGTTCAATGACATTCAAGCCCCTCCCTCCCAAAAAAAAAAATATTAAATCCAAAGCATCATAAAAAATGATTGCATAAAAAATGGAAATGTGTCAATCAACTGAACGCCATCTAGTCAGACAGTTTAAATGTCAAAGGTCATACAACGGTAATAACAATGGACTCCCGTATGTCTGTGCATAACTATACATATATTCGTATATATGTAAGTGATACTGGTAACATGCACATTTAAGGTCAGACATGGCTTAGACCTTCTATTCCAGAAAAGGCAAAAGTTGAAATCCAATCAATGTGCATCGAATTGAATTGAATTTTACTTAGTGCCTTGTTTATGACCCATGTATCCATCCATCCATCTATATATGTATATACCTATCTCTCTATTTACATAAATGTATTTCATATACATATGTATATATTCAAATCACTTATGGTAATGACATGGACACCTGAAGGAGAGGCAAAGACACATTTTCAATTTGAAAAATGTCGAAAATTGATCAATACATGTAAATAGATAATGTTATTTAATATGCGAGACTAAATCAATTAGTCATAATGGCAATTTGATTTCTTTTTCTTTTTTTTTTAGAGAAAATGCAGTTACAGCGATAAATATAAATTATCAATTACAAATATTAGCAAAATTATGTTGATATAGTAAATTAAGAAATGCCATTTTTATTCTCTTTATTTTTGAATGCATGCATATACATATACATAAATATGCATCTACATATGTATGTATGTATATAATTTTGTAACTTATGTATGCATGTGTGTGTGTGTTTATTTTCATTTGAAATCTCAAGACTTTTGCAAAAAAAAAACCGAAACCCATCTCCAAATGAAATCCTAAACTGTAAAGCAGTCGAAGGGATGGTGGGGTAAGGGGTGGAGGGTTGGACGACAGTGTTGTGAATGTGCTGATTATGTCACCGCATAGAAGAAGGTACGGTTATGGAGAAAGACAGGCTCTGTCTCTTTCTTTCTCATTACATTACAATCATTATGTGTAGATTCTTGACAGCCTAGGCACGGGTTTAGCAAGTGGAAGAGCATAGAAATCGACAAACAGAGAGTTAGCTGAGTGGGAGTGAAAGAAAAAAGGATTGATGGAAAAGGGCAAATTGTGCATTAGCAGACGTGCGGTATAAATGACATGGGAATGGAGAATGGTGAATATCAGAACCGTTAATCGCACCATGTCAGAAAGTTGACACATCCCTCTTTTAAGTCTAAATGTCAAATGGTAACAGTCATTAGTTATTGGTAAAATTTGTTTCTTCTTTTGTTCTGTTTACAATGCCATCCCAGCCGCTTCCCCCCTCCTTTCCCCCTTGGCGACCTAAAACCTTATTTAGCATATGTTTTGTTGCTATTTCAATTTCACTAATGCAACAAACGGTTTTTCTTTTTGCTTTCAGTTCCGTTCTAGTTTTCCAATGTGTCTGTGTGTATTTGTGTGTGTGTGTGTGTGGGTTATGGGGAGACGGCACTGGCCCCTCAAGGCTGCGTAATACCAAGAATTTGTCGATTCGATTACGTTGAGTAAGTGTATGGGCGGCAAAGGTTAACATGAGTGTTTGCTGAAGTAGTGGGGTGGACTCCATTGCTAACGGCAGTTTTAAAAAAAAAAAAACTTCATAAAAAAAACCATTAGTAAAATTTTACCATGGGGCGCGCACTTTCAATTTTATTTTTCTGTATTGTATTGTGTTTTTCGTTTTTCGTTTTGCTAACTTCAAAATTTGGAACGGATATACCCGCAAAGCTTTAAAAACAAAACAAAAACAAAAAAACTTTTGTTTCTTCTATATATGGGGGAGCGAGCAGCCATAACCCAAATTTTGCTCATGGCCATGTGTAAGGTTTTATTTTAATTTCATTAGATTTCCGTTCGTTATATTGCAATATTGAGTCTAATCGATAAGTGGCAAACAAATTTCCGTTGTTCTAAACATTCTTATCAAGATTCGTAAGAAACTAATTTGGTGAAGTGAAACCATATATTAATTAATAACTAATTGGTATGCATAAAATTCTTGCGAATCAGGAATAAAATTATCAGTTCCGCTTATAAATTTCACTAATAGCCGAGCGGAAACCGAAATACATATGATATATATCTAAACTGAGCTGATATAAAAATCTTTGGAAAATCCGCTCAATATTAATCTCAGTTAAAAATAAGTTTTTGATTATATAGAGTTAATTTGAAGCCTTCTTCTTCTCTTTTCTTTATAATTTTATCATGCTGATCAAGATACTTTGACAGCCATCTTGCAACTTATTTTTGATCACATCAGCATTGTCAGACCCAATTTTTTTTTTTTGTCGTTTATAATTTATGTAAATTCAGTAGGTAACACTTATGAAAATCTCATTTCCCTAAGCAGCTTATCTTTGGGAAAATGACCATCGAATGCCTATGCATATTATTTGACGATTTAGCATATTCGAAAGATTAAAGACAGAAAATTAATCTGTTATCACATACAAATAAAAAATTTTCTCTATTAAATAATATTAACAAAAATTTTCAAGAAATTGTTGCTTTAAAACCACGTTTATTGTGACCGTTTAATTATCAATTGATAATTGAATTGCAGCTCATTAATGTGGCGAAATGAAACAACAAAACAACAACAACAACAAGAAATAATTATCAAATAAAGAAAATGATGATAAAACATCATGATGACAAATCAACTTAATGCTCTATGACAAAAAACAATCTGATATATCGACCAACAATCAACCGCAATACGCTCATACATACTCGTAGATACATACATAAATGCACATACATACATATATCCCCTATCTTTGGATATTTATTCAATGAATTCTCAAATCGTTAAAGCGTGCAGATAATTTATATTTAATTGCAGTAAACTTAACATGATAGTGAAGAGGGATCGGTTGGTACCAGGGGATAATGAAACTTAACCATCAAGCTAAAAATCAATTTCTCATGCATTTGTAATGCAAATGTTATGCCGCCCGATATGGCCAAGTCGTGTTACAGGCCCCACACAGACACACACACACACACAGATACATACACAAATTCAATTCAACCAGCTAGCCATCCATCCATCTATCTATCTATCCAATTCAATCCATCGAAGAGTAGCCAGCAGCAGCAGCTTCAATCCGTTGAAGAAAAAACCGCAAAATGCGTTGACAAGTGCAGTGCACACACGCAGATACAGGCGACAGATAGACAAGTGTACAAACGGACAGACAAAGAGACAAACGAACAGACAGACAGACACACAGACGAAACGAGCACCTTGACGTACATGGGATTTATGGATGCGAATCCAGATGAGAAAAGTGAGGGTATGGGTATGGGAAACGGGAGCCATGTCAACAACATACACTTACACATACAAACACACTCACACACACACACTCGTTCGTTTGACGTTGTCGTCAATAATCAGACGCTGAACCCATAAAAGAACGAGACAAATATACAAAGAGAAAGAGAGCGAGAGATCGAGAGAGAGAGAGATAGAAAGAAAGACGCAGTCTGGGGGTCTGGTCGACAGTCTCTGGTCTCAAGGCGACAATGACAGTCGACAAGTTGCATTTCTTTTCATTACTTTTGTTTGGCTTTGACTATTGCGACGAGCTTTATGTATGTAGCAATTTTTCTGTGTTTTTTTTTTTTTTTTTTTTTTTTTTTTGGTTTTTTTTCGCATTGTTTACGGCGGCAATTGCAATTGCCATAATCAGTGCAAAAGGCAGCCGCCGCCGTCATTCACCAGACAAAGGCCAAGTGGCTATGTCACTTTCACAAAGAAGGGGAGGAGAATGGGAGGAGGTTGGTTCATGGCGGAGTGCCATGGAGTGGCATAGGCCCACCTGGTAAAGCTGGTCAGCGACATTGCCAACATTGCCTCATCGTTGCAAGCGAACCAGTTTCATCTTTCGTTTATTCCACCTATGTATGTATGTATGTGTATACATATATGACGCATGCCACCAAAACTCTGCTTCTGTCTCTGCCTCCGGCTCTCTCGCTCTCTCTTTTTCCTATGCCGTCATATTACCAATGCTGCGCGACTGCAGCACCATGACGATGATTTAATCGGTTTGACTTCCAGAGATCTGTATGCTATGGTTTTTCATTGGAAAAAATGCAACAAACGATAGAGACAAAAACAAAAGTGTTCTTTTGAGTTAGCCTTGAGGTCGTTATCTATCTCTCTCTCGCTCTCTCTCGCTCTCTTTCTTTTGTAAGCACAAAGACAGGGCCGGCTCATTCCGAAAATTATGTGGCAAGTTAAATAATTAAACTAACTAAAAGTCCAAGTAGAAACTTTACCTCGAATTGAGAATTACAATTATCGTAAATTATAGTCGGTTTATATCTATTATATAACGACCTCTATCCAACTAAGGTCCTGTTAATAATAAAGCAAAGAGTTAATTCTCCATTGAAATTGAATATTTAAAACATTTTCAACATCAGAAGTGAAGAACAGATCTCAAAATCACTTCATGAAATTAGCAGAATTCTGTACATCGATTTTCTTATTCAATTTAGCATTTAATGATTA
The DNA here is from genome assembly GCA_018150375.1 of Drosophila sturtevanti. Classification (NCBI taxonomy): domain Eukaryota; kingdom Metazoa; phylum Arthropoda; class Insecta; order Diptera; family Drosophilidae; genus Drosophila; species Drosophila sturtevanti. Next base: position 4,624,642 of record JAECWJ010000408.1, on the reverse strand, counting down.
TAGATTATAGAGTTAAAAAACCTTCATTTATAATGATCCGTCCCTGTTGGTCTTTAAGTATATAATCCAGACACAACTGGGGCATTCACTCTTATAAGAAAGTCGACAATTTTTTGATAACTAAATAACTTTTCCTTTTAAAAACTACTTCACTGTGCTTGATAATATTGAAAAGAAAAAAAAAACAACGAGCATTTCGCTTGGGTCAATAAATGGTAGTGACTAAACAATTTAATTAAAATAATGATTTTGAACAATCGATTTTTTTGCTTTTACCAATCAAATTTGAGTTTCCTCACTTCATTTCACTTTTTGTTTAAATTGATGGATGTGTTTTTTTTCTTTTTTGCTTCATTCGCTCTGTTGTTGTCTATTAGTTGCAACAATTAGGCTTTTAGTGGTAATTATACCCTTGCAGAGGGTATAATAAAATTGGTCAGATGTTTGTAACGCATAGAAATAATCGTTTCCGACCCCATAAAGTATATATATTCTTGATCAGCATCGAAAGCCGAGTCGATAACCATGTCCCTGTCCGTCTGTCCGTCTGTCCGTCTGTCCGTCTGTCCGTCTGTCTGTTTCTTCGCAAGGAATCGAACTTAAATTTTGAGCTACATGAATAAAAGTCATATCATTCTCTTCATTGATGATTTATCTGACACAAGTTTAAGAGTTGGTAGAATCGGACAACTATAAGTTATAGAAAAATAGGAAAGATCAGGGTACCTCGGTCAAAATGTGAGTTGTTCAAAACAGTTCTTGTGAGAAAAACTTTTGTTTTTTAAGATATCTCAACCAAATTTGGCACATAGATGACAATTCTACTTTTACACCTTACCAGCAAGTTTGATTCAGATCGGATAATAAACACCGACATAAATCAATAAAATCAATAATTAACCCCCATCAGAAAAAGTATGTTTTTGTGAGAAAAACTTTTTTTTTTTAAATATCTCAACCAAATTTGGTGAGCAGATGAGAATTATACTTTTACATCATATCAGTAAGTTTGAATCAGATCGGATAATAAACACCGACATAAATCAATAAAATCAATGAATCAACCCCCATCAGCATCAGTATGTTTGCATATGCAGCCAATTAAATACGTTTATATTTGCTTTTATATATGTATACACAAACAACATACATGGAAACATACAAACAACATACATACATATATGGAACACGTGCTTGAAAAAACTACAAGCTGAGTGCGAAACAGAAAGAGACGGAAAACTATTTGTATTGTTGTTGTTTTAATTTGTATACCGAAATAGCGTGGCCCCGAATTTAAAGTTTGGTAGCGCAATAGGTAGAGATCGTTTCTGGGAGTGATGGGAGCGGAGGTTCAACTCCCGTTGGCAAACTCGAAATTTTGTTACTGATTCTTTTCTTGGTTCAAATTTTTTTAAATTTTATATTTCCAATTTTTAAAATATATTGAATCCGATATGACGGAGAAAGTAATCAATTAATCTGCAAGGATACAAACTTCGGCACGGCCGAAGTTCTTCTTTGATTTTTTTTTTTATTGTTGTTGTTTATTTTCTTTCTCTTAAATAAAAGCAATTTTATGTTTTAATCACTGATCTGCCTCAACAATTTATTAGTTAATTGAAGCAATTTCATGGCTGTTTTACTTTGATGGCATTAAATCAACAGGCAAAATGTCGAACATAAGATAAAGTAAGTATACGAATAATATACATATGTATGTATGTATATATGTATAATAATGGATCTCAAATGGGAATACAATTGTATATCAATGCAATTGAACTCAAATTGAAGGCAATCAAACAAACAGGTGTGTAGAGATGCGTTGTCAGTTGAACGAGAACAAATATAATTATTAATCTTATTTTATTTAATGAAATTTGAACTCTGATCTTTGTTAATCTGTTTGTTTTATACATATGTATGTGTAGAATTGAAGATAAAAATCTTGCTAATCTAATATAATTACTTTTCAAAAATAGAACAATATAAAACGTACGTTCATACATACATATGTATGTATCTTTAATCTAATCGGCGGACAATTTTAAATGCAGTAATCCGTTTAAGTAAATACCTATAATAAAAATCTAGTAAATCTCCCAACTCACTAATATCATCAATATAAATTTCAAATATTTCATAGTTTTTGTAAGTAATATTTCTGATATGATGTATTTTTGTATATGTGTATATAGATATATGCAATATAATTTTAACGATTGATTTATAGATTCCATTACAATCGAACAACATTTCAAAAATGTTTCTCTTTTTTTTAAAATAGAGATATGTATATTGGAAGGCATTTTGTATTGGAAAAGGGAATCTCTAAGTGAAATATTTATGTAGTATATAATATATATCTATATAACCACCATACTTTTTTTAAAGTTACTTTGATATTGTTTTGATATTATAGAATTTTATTTCTTATTCAAAAGTAAATAAAGTATCATATTTTGTTTAAGAGAAGCTCAATCTATAAATAATATAAATAATAACGAAAACGATATTCAATTGTGAACCAGGATTAAATAGATTTAATAGAAAACAGATATTATAGGAGTCAATCTAAACGAATTGAAACGACCACACACAGTGTGACAACATTGCGTATACGTGACGACAACAAACTGGATTCATTTTTCAAATGAAGCTGTGAATTTGAAATATATTTGATTGGAAAAGCTATTTAAAAATAGGCCAAATAACTAAATCAATCCTTAGTTAACAATCTTTTGACATTTTGGCACGTAGATAAACCACGTTCAAATGAAGCCAAGATAAGAGAAATTCGTAAATATTTTATACGTATGTATATATTTGACAGAAAATAATTTAAATATTTCATTAAATCAAATAGAACTCAAATAAAAAGCATTTCAATGCAATAAGAGAAACATTTTGTGTACAACTATAAATTACATTTCTAAATTATGCAAATGGCAATAATGTTAAACGTCTTTAAATTTCTGGCTAAAACAAAAAAGTTATTTTAGTATATATATATATATATATTATATATATATATATGCATATGTGTGTATATACTTTGCTTTAGTTCATAGCAAATGGTATAACAAGAAGCCAAGTTAAGATGGCTCTAACATAGACATGCGATTCTTATCCATTGGCTTTGCCCTAGTTTTTTGTGTCAACAAAAGTGCAGCCAATCAATATAGATATATAGATATGTATACATACATATATACATATATAAATAATAATAATGATACCTTCTTTTGTGCCACTTCCTCAAGCTTGTTGCCAGTCCATAGAACTGCGCAACATTATATATTGGCAAAAATGTGGGTCAACAACAATAACAACCAATAAATGCCACAATAATCGTGTGTGTGTGTGTCTATGTGTATGAGTGTGTGCGCCTTGTTGCAGTTGCAAATCAAAACCCAACCCAACATCGACCAAATTGTGATACAAATATATATATATATTAGGAGTGCCGACTTTTTCCTTACCTCACACACACCCCCACCCAACCACCATTCAACGCCACTTTTCATAGTCGTCGTCAGAGCACAGTTTGTTCATCAATTTTTGTTTGCAATTTTGAAAATTGCGCGAAGAGTTTTACGCGCATTACACACACACACACACATACATATATGTATAGATACACACACACACACACAGACATTCCATGCCATGCCATTCCATGCAAACATGGTCCATTAACACTCCAACTAATGCAATTACGCACTAACTAACGTGGAAATTATGCAAGTAAACAGTTTAATTGGGTCACCAAAATGGGCACACACCGCAGTCAACAACAATGCGACCAAGTGGTGGATCCAGAAAATATATAAAAACTAACTAACCACCACCCAAGTTAATCACCAAGAGTGTGTGTGCCAGTGTGTGTGTGTATGAATATGAGGGTAGGTAGCCAAGTGGGAATCGAAAGCAGATTGCTTTTGCTATATGCCTAACCACAGTTGGAATAGATAATGAGAGTTCGTTCTTTCCCTAACCCCCGCCGCTGCCGCTTACCACAACAAAAATTGAAAGAGAAACAAATTATTGCAGCTACAAGTTAGAGAATGCATAGGAAAATCTGCAACTTATTTTCATTTGCATATAACATTTTAACTTTAACAAAATTAATTATTTATTTTCATAATTTTATTGTAATTTAATTAGATTTTAGTTTTTCTTTATTATGGTGTGAAAATTCCCTCCCCACAATAATAATTTCTAATTTTATTATATACATTATTGTATAGCTAAGGTAAATCAGACTGTAAATTATGCACGTCCACCATTTGGTACTTGGTAGGGTATAGACTATACCCTACTGAAATGCAAGTGTATTATAATGCATCCAGGTTCATGTCTTAATCGTTTACAACAAAATGGGCTGTAAATGCATTTTTCGGTCTGTGGAAACAATAATTTCCTTATATGTACTTAATGGAGCGCTAAATTGAAGCCACAGCTGCAAAAAAAAGCAGCTATAACTATCTATAGTATATATAAGCAAATTTTAAAATAATCTTTTAGCAAAAGTAGCGAAAATCAGCACTAAACAAATTTGATATATCGCAAAGAAGTTAAGAGATCAAATGATGAATTATAAACTATATTATATCTACACATTTTATACAAATTTTGAATTACATTTGTATTGATCTTTTAAATTATATAATTATTTTGTGATAGGTGATAGATGGGCCGACCTCTTTGATTAAATATATTAAGTTTTATATAGAACCTTTAATTTCAAGTTTGCCTTAATAAGTTTATTGTTAATTGCTAAAGTTAAAAAAGTTTTTCCTACTATAACGATTATTTGAATCCATCGTTATATTATATAGTCAACCGATTCTGTTAAAAGATAGAGGTATCGGTCGATTAGATATTTTTGGATTGTTTTTATATATGTACTAAATTTCGTAACATTCTCTTTAAACCAAAATTTTGGTATGTATTAAGCAATCGGAGCCAAATTATATAGTCTTTCGATCTGATTCCTTCAGCAGGATGTAGTAACAAAAACTTTAATTCCAAAATATTTATAAAAGATCTTTATACAACCCATGATTAAACTGTAGTTTTGATCCAGCTACGAATAAATCATAACCTTCATTTTATCCCTGATACACTAACATATATATATGTATGTATATAAATGTATATATAATCTCCTATACTTTGGTAAGAATTTAATAAAAATCTCAAATCTTGAAAGAAAATAGAACTAGATCTTATGAATATAGTCATGATAATACGAGCATAAAAAATACTCAGGGAAGAGCTTTTGAAAATTAATGAGCATTGTTAGGTATCTGTTTAAAATTTTAGATTTGGCCTAATCTGGATTTCTCTCCATTTCACTGTTAAAATTAAGATCTGTAAAAAGGTTAATTGTAGATACATTTCCAGGCGTTAAGTAGCAACATTTGGCAATCTCTATTCATCTATAGAATCCACATCTTGTCTCTCAAAATCCCACGCTAAGTTTTGAAAAAATTTTAACTAACGATACATACATATTTATAACTAAGGAATTTCCCATTTCTGGTTACTGCAAAAATAAAAAATAATAATAACAAAAATAACTTACTATTTGTGTGGGAAATTAATTGTTAAACAAATAAAAGGCAAACAAAATATACAGCGACTTGAGAAAGACATTGGAAGCATTGCGACTTGGTGGCGGCATGTAATTATTTTAAATGAGTTCACAAAAAAAAAAAAACGAAGAAAAAAAATCAGCCACCCACAGATCCAAATGTCTACGGAGGATGCGGGGGCTAAACTTAAAACGACACTTTCAAATTGCTTCAAGAGAAACAAAAAAAAGTTTACTTGAAACGATAAAGTTTTACCTGAAAAATCGAAAGAGAAAAAAAAAACAAATTTAGAGGAAGAGAAGAAAAAACAAATCATTTTTAGGAAATTTATTGAGGCAAACTTTTTTCCATTCTTTGTGAGAAGAAGCAAGCCAATGACCTAAGAACACAGATACACGCACGCACACACACACCCACAGACAGCCAGGCAGGCAGGCAGGCACACAGGAAGATAGTGAGACACACGGGCATCCTGTATGGGTATCCTTTGTGGCTTATAGTCTCGGCACGCTCACTTTCCTGCGGGCGCTTTGTGTGCGATGGAGGCAACCAAGTTACAAGCAGACAAAAGATGTTACTTCTCCTCCTGCTGCTGCTGTTGCTGTTGCTGATGATGATGATGATGATGATGATGATGATGATGATGATGATGTTGATGTTGATGTTGATGAGGGTGGTGGCGGTTGCCCAGCCGAACATACATACACATATACATATATATACATACATATATATATATATTTGAAGAAGCAAGTTTTCTTGCAACAAGGAACCAGTAACATGGCATCCTCTTATACTTTTTATGCTTCTTATTCTTCATCTATAAACCGGAAATGCTCCAAAACAAAGTCCAAAATGCTTCAGCCCATAAGAAGCAGCGGGCTTGCATTTAAAGTGTCATGTGCAAAAGATGGAATTAAGGTCAAGTCATATATACAATGAGAAAAAAAGCCCTGATGATAGCCTGGTTGTTACTGTCTCCCTCCCTCTCTCTCTCTCTCTCTCTCTCTCTCTTTCTCGTTTTACCACCATTCAGACAGTTGGCCAAAGGAACGTCTGTGGTCTGGTTGGGGTACGGCATACTGACGCATATCAACAACAATATGGGGAACATAGTGTTTTTATATCACAATTCCCTTCTATCTAGTAGAGTGTGGGTATATTAGAATTGGAACAACTAGTTAACGGGTAGTTCTATTTCTAACATTCCATATGCGATGGGCCGAAATAAGTGTTCCTTTACCACAAACCAAAATACATATATAAATACAATTTATAAATGAAGTAAGCAAGTCGTCCCTGCCGACTTGGAGTATACCCTGTACCAATAAGAGATATATGTATTTTATAAACTCAAACTACATCCAAATCCCCATTAATTGAATATAAATTACTTTTTAAAGTTCTCCTAGCAAGCCGAAACACCAAATTCATGCTTTCTCGCTCACTCATAACAGTGAACGAAACTAATGCGTCATTCGGTATAAAGCAATGCGCATGCTATCTCGCTCACACGTTTTAGCTGCCACTGCCCATAGAATTTCAGTACAAAACATATATACGTATTATCTCCGATATTTATTGACCATTTCGACCAAATTTGGTCAGATGGTACATATTGGCTATATAATTGAGTCTACCAAAAATAAATACTGTAGCTTTAATACAACTCTAGATATAGTTTTCTAATTTGCGGGGGCGGAAGTGGGCGTGGCAAAAATTTGAAATAAACTTGATCAGCGTACACCTAGACGGATGTTGGCACCAAGTTTGGTTACTCTAGCTCTTATAGTCTCTGAGATCTAGGTGTTCATACGGACGGACAGACGGACGGACAGACGGACAGACGGACAGACGGACGGACAGACGGACAGACGGACATGGCTATATCGACTCGGCTGTTGATCCTGATCAAGAATATATATACTTTATGGGGTCGGAAAATTTTCCTTCTGCCTGTTACATACATTTTAGCGACTTTAATATACCCTTGAACCCTATGGGTACAGGGTATAATAAACTTCAAACAACAACTTTAACCTAAGCGTCTGTTGTTGCGGTAAGTAAGGTCTAATTTTAATTGATAAGCGCCAGCATGAAGGTCAATTTTGTAAATTAGAATAATTAATAACAAACAAAAGTTCTTGATAAGAAACAATTCATTGTTGTTATTTTTATTATTTAAATAGTTTATTACAGGGTATCAAGTAGGCGTAATCATAACCGCTTTTGCTAAAGGAAACAAGGTTCAAATTTTTTTGCTTTTATGCAAGTTGCAGCTACAATTCAGCGACGCGGATATCCTGTCCAAGCACGCACACATACATACATACATGTACATATCCTGGCTGGTTTGGGTATTATCCGTCTCTATTGTGGATCAGTTTAAAAAAAAAGAAAGAAAACTTGGTGGAGCTGAGAAATCATATACATATGTATACATATATGCTTGCACGTTTGTATGTATGTATGTATGTACATGTTAAGTAATTTTCATATTTTCGTTTCGTTTTTCACACCAAGCCAATGCAAATTTATCGTAAATTGCTGTTAAAAAGAAACTTTCACTTGGTCCGAGAAGAGAGCAAGAGAGTTTTCTCTCTCAGTCTTTGTCAAAGCCATCCGACCATGCCCACCCCTGCCCTGCCCTGCACCTTTTTCCGCTTATGTGGGTCAGGTCTGAAGATTTTGTGACGCTGTTTTTTTTTTGTTCATCGTGGATTTAATCTTTCTCTGCCACTTGAACGGAACGGAACGGAACGAACAGGATGAGTTCAAATGGCAATGTACGCAGCAGCAATTTAAGGTCCAATCTCTGAGAAAAGATGTGCGCATTGATAGAGCGTGAACTTTGAACTTTGGTCAGCAGTAAAATATTACTGCTGAAGTCAATTTTAGTCAACCGAATCAAAACCCCTCCGGCACCCTTTGTCTCTGACTCTTCTCTGCTGAGAATGCATGATTAGTACAGTTAGTTATTTTATTTGTTTATCCATTCATTCACTCTCCACATACACGCATACAGAGAGAAAGAGAATGAGAGAGAGAGAGAGAGAGAGAGATAGTTTATCAGTGACACACACCCGCACATCTAATTACGGTTTCTCACCAAGAATCAGGTCACGTGAATTTACTTGTATGATTAAATTGGTTGGTGCTGATGCTGCTGTTGTGTCTTCCTTTACTAATCATATGACTTTTGGCATGTTTCTTTTCCCTGCCTCTATATATATATATCTATCTATCTCTATCTATAACTGAGTGTCTATTTGTTTACGTCTCTCTCTCTCTCTCTCTCCCTCTTCATCATATTTTGACTGTCTTATCAGCTCTAAAACTGCACTTTTCTTTGTGTCTGGACAAGCAAAAAAGTGAAATGATAAGCAAGGGCGAATGCTGCTGCTGCTGTTGCTACTACAGAGGGGGAAACGGGCTGAATGATGGACAAGGAGATTAAACAGACAAAAAAACTCTAAAAATGTTGAAATCTGTTCTTGCTAAGTCTCTAAATCCTTACCAATTGAAAAGCCAAGTTAGAAAAGTAAAATCCCTTTCAGACACCCACACACAGGCCAAAAATATCCACTTAATCTAAGCAACAACAATTCTAAGGTCAATCTGTATCATATTAGTAATTTACTTGGACTGTGAAGCGTAAATTTTAAACTATTTTTCCATGAAGACAAAAGGCCAAGGATCTTTGTCAGTGTCTAAGGTTTTATGTTATTTTATCCACATAACTTTTGTAGTGAACAAAAATGATTTGGTATGCCCATATTATTATGAAAAAACTAATTTAATTTTAAAAATAAAAATATAAAAAAAATTTTTTTTTTAAATAATAAATAAGCTGTAGTACTTATCATCCTATGAGAGAAATAATTTGCTTTAGAATACAGTTGCATTCTTTGTTTGGTTGATCTTTAGTTGCTAACTGAAAATCTGTTTAAAGGTTCTGTATATGTACATATGTACATATGTATCAGACGAGAACCTTCTTTGGCTTTGTTGATAATTTGCAGTTCTCCTACACACTCACACACACTTATACACACACCCACACAATTAGACGGGAGTAATGCCACCCTGAAAACAAGACAAAGATTTTTATTTGCTGCTTCTCCTCCAAGTGAATCATGAGCATGAATAATAACGGTTAATTATGCTCATTTATGTATTATTTACATTCATACATGCATATGTATATATAAATTGTATGTACGAGGAGTGGGAGGAACTTTCATAAATAAATTTGCACTTAACAAATGAGTAGCAACATAAGCAAAATGTTGCTAAAGCGCAACAGGCGAGAGAGGCAAACAAATTGATGCAGTTAAAGGGTGACAAGAGAGAGGGGATCAGTGCTGTTCGGGGAGACAACAAGGAAGTCATAAAACAAAGCACACTCTGGTCTGATGCCCAATAAAGCAGAAGAGAGAAAAAGAGAGACGTTGGAAGATATGTAAGAAGAGAGGGAGAGAGCAATGACAGCATGCCAGACAACAGCCACGGAATTAAAATTTAATTTTAATCACCAAAAAAAAAAGCAATCTACACATGAAGTTTATGCATCGCTTGTGATTTACCCTTTTAAAGCTGTTACATTAAATCCTTAATATCATTACCATTTACTCAAGCTAAATAGTAACAAAGCCCATGGAGTAAATATCTTACGAATAAGATTTCATTAAACCGAAAACAAAGACAAGTTATTTAAGGGATTGTATTTTTTATTTTTACAAACCTATTATACCCGTTTAATCATAGAAGTACAGGGTATTTGATGAAGCACGCACTCACACACATTCATACATACAAATATGGATAGTAGCGTGCAGACAAATAAATTTTCAATCCAACAGCAACAACAGTGCTATAAGAACAACAACTGCATCCATATCGTAGGATAGCCGAGAATTCTGAATTCTGAAAAGATTTTGTAAATCCATGGGCGGTGATCGACTTGGCCTCGGCCAGAACAAGGCGAACAGGTAACCAAACAGAGCAGGAAATAAGTAAACAAGTAAATGCTAGAGAGAAAGGGAAAGAGAGGCACGGAATACGCTGAGGATAAGGCCAATAACTGATAAATATCAATAAATGAGTATGAGGCAGAGAACAGTATAAATATCCAGCCGTGGACAAAACAAAAGACAGGTAAAAGAAAAACCACAACAAATTTTAAATGCATGTATGTATATACATACATATGTATGTATGTAAAAGGAAAAACAGAATTAACCAGCAGCCGCCAAGATGAGGGTCTCTATATAAAAGAGAGGAAAACATACGAAACATTATCTACATACATACATACATAAGAACGAAAAAAGGGAGAGAGAGATATACATATATAGTTGAAGGGGGCGCGACGCTGAACAACTGTAAAAATGCAACAAGAAGAACCTGCTCCCAGCAACAACAACAAACTAATGGAAAAAAATTGTTAGAGGCAAAGTCTAAAATTAAACAGAGTGAAAGACAGAGAGGGTGATACTGAGGGACGAGAACGAGAGAGGGATCCAAATAAACGGGCACACAGAGAGCGAGAGAGTGCAACATATGCAGTTATTTATGTATGTAGGCAGAGAGAAGTACATACATCTTGTTGTTGTTGTTACTGCTGTTATTTTGGAGTCTCCCCTTTCTTCGTCCAACTCTATGACTCCCTTCCCCTTCACCCAACAACAATCAGATGAAAAAGCATAAAATCGTGTAGAAAATCAAATTGCAGCCAAGTCAGACGAAATGCTGTTGGTATGTTTTTGTTGTTGTTGTTCCTGTTTTCCTTTCCTGCTGTTGCTGTGCTATCGTGACGTCAAAGCGCATGCGTTATATTAAATGCCGCTTTTTAATACCCTCTACTTATCCGATAAGAGTACAAAATTCTTCATGAAAAAAAAATAAATTAGTAAAAATCAAAAAACACGTCCACCTGACTGTCAGTAAGAATATTTTTTTTTCATAATAAAATATGTTTGTTATATTTCTTGGCTTTAATATACCCTTTCAATAAATGTTTATAGGGTATTTCTACTTCTCATATCCGGCTTCTTATTTAAATTTAGTAAACATTGATCTTTCACCCCATAATAGATTAATAAACATTTGTATTTAATTTAAAGGGTATTACATGAACGAATCTTGTACAAAATCAGTTCTATTTTTCTTGTTAAAATTTTTGTTTTCACATTTTGTTTTTCTGTTTTGGGAAAACGCACACAAAAAATGTATGCGACGACGACGACAAGAGGACGCCGCGCTGTGTTGTCAGCAGTTGGGTCCAAGTCTGGTTAGAAATGGGTTTGGTTTGGTTTAGTGTTGGTGGTGGTGGTGGTGGTTGTTGCAGCACCCCAAACCAGAGGGGGTGTTTTTTCAATGCTGGGGGTTGGTTAAATGGAGCCCAGAGTTCTCTAAAAATATAATGCGACCAACTTGGTATAAAATGCGCACAAATAATGCATACATACATACATACATACATATGTATGTCTACCCCTGTATCTGAATATATATATATGTACATATGTATGTATGTACGCATATATGTATGTATATGTATAAGAAGTCATTGCGACGTAGAAAACAGCACACTTAAATATAAATTGCGTTATAATTTCGCACGAGAATGAAAATGGTAAATGTTTATCAGCGGGCAACCAAGTTCTCAAGTTCAATAGACCCAACCCAACAATACCTCACAAATATGTATGGCTGGATGGGTGAATGCAACGTAAATCCAAATACAATCATAAAAATACAAGGTATATATATGTATGTATGTATGTATATATATGTATATACATATACATGCATATATCAATAAACCAGAGTCTTGTCTTCAGCTCGACAAATGGGTTAATGAACCACATTGCCTGATAACACAGAACACAATGAGAAATAACTATGAGGTATATGTGCCATATAAGATATACTAGAATCTTACGTATTCTACTTTTCCAAAGGACGTTTATTAACTTTATACGATAACCCACCGAATCGAAGAGATAACTCAAAAAATTTTAAGTGATTTCAAGAATATAAAAGATTGAAACAATCTGTTGAATCCTCTTGATCACCTGCAGTGATCTATTTTGGATATTAACTTTAAATATTATTCCCTTATTGTTCCACTTACCGTTTGACCATTTTGTTGGTTACACCCGAATTATTTTCCTGCTGCTGCGTGCCAATATCAATGGATCGATTATAATCCAGTTTTGATGAGAAGATTTTTATACGACGAAAATCAATTTTGACGGATTTTATTATCCTTTTTTACAGCAAAACCTACAAAATCCGGAATTATCAATAAAAGATATTGGTTGGGGGATTAAAACCATAACGGACTTCTTTTTAAAAATACTTTCAATTAGTATATTTTATTTTCTGAAATTAATTGGAAAATGTTTTTGTAGGTAAGTCCAATTGGACTGAACAAAAAGCAATTGAAAAAAGAGAAATGAGCGGAAAGGCAATAATTGAAATTGCTTCAATGAACTTGAGGTAAGAAATTTTTGTTTATCGGTTTTTATGTCTATATTTGTGTATATTTAACACATTTTAGATGGCTTAATCATCTAGAAATCAACTGGACAGTATACAAAAGGAGAATGGAGAGAACGGGAAAAACGCAGCAAAACGTTGGCCAAAAATCAACGCCGGCTGCGACGCTGGCGTCGTCGTATTATTTGGCTTTAAGAGTTACTTTTTCTTTGTTTTTCCTCCCTACCCTTTTTATGGTCTTATTTTGAGGGAAGTTGAATTGGCTAGTTGGTGTGGTATAAATTATAATATATTTTTCTTTTGTTTTTTTGCTTTATTGATTTTGCTTTCTTTCGGCAGAAATTTATTCACTTTTTGCATAAAAAACTATTGAACACACGCCAAAGCGTAAACGGAATGCACTTTATTGGCTTTGCTTTGCTTTCTTTTTCATTTATTTTCTTTTCTATTTTAATGTGCACCAGCCACACACACAATTCCACTTGGCTTGGAGACTTTTAATTTGATTTTTACCTTAAAAGAACGCGAATTTTTGTTTTGACTATCGCTTTATATTGCTTCTGTGCGTTGTTCTTTTTGCCTTCCGTACACGATATTTCATCAATTTCTCTTTATTACTTTTCTATACACAAAAACAGCGCTCGAATTTAGCACTGGTTCTTGCATATCGCGCGAGTTCTGCGTTTGCAATACACTTTTTTCACTTGGTATAATATAAGTAATTATATTTTTCTGTTGTTTTATCTTTTCCTATTTCTCTCTTTTTCTTTTTTATTCACAAGATTTAAACAAATTCAGCGAAGAGCCGTCAAGACAACCGTTTACGAAGAAAACAAAAACAACACTGAAAAAAACAACACTGAAAGAAACAGTTTTCAAATTAACAGCCTCGAGAAATCGGTGTTATCGATAACAGTCTGTTATGTTGATGAGACTGTTAGGATTCGGTACCACAGTAAACATCGCCCACGACAACAAAGGAAAAATACCAAAGACGATAATTTAAGTATAAGTTCTAGGGAAATATATATAGATAAATCCAAAAATTAGAAATATTTATTTATATCAAATGGCAACTGATTCATGAAAAAACTCATATAATCAGAACAAGCCTATGGATTAATTTGGATGTCTAAAGATTCCGCAATCAATCTCGAGCAACAGGTCGCTTGAGCTGGAAGCGGTATGTTTCCATATTGTAAGGCTTTTGTAAATTAGAACAAAGAAAATAATTTGTTAGTAAAACGTCCTTGGATGGGGTCATCTATTGTTTACTGACAAGAGTTGAAATGCTTCCATGAGGACGTCAATTATCTTGTAAGAAATCCATTGTTACTGGAAACATCCCAGGCATCCTATCCTACAACAACTCAGAACTACCGAATAATGTTAGCGCCCACAACTTCAAAGATTACAACGAGTGGAAATGCTCTTAAATCATAGATTTAGTTACAACCACTTATTTGTTTAACTAACAATGTTGATTTTATTCAAATGTTGTCTGCATCATACTTATCAACTAAAAATCTTATAAATAGAATGTTTTCCTGCAATTATTATAGACCGGTGATTAAAACTCGCCGCTTTTGCCATCACAGGCGACAATCTTCACTTTGTCGACTTTGACGAACTCGTGCACCTCGCGAAACTCCACATCGTTCAACATAAGTGTCCAAACATTGTCGCAAAATCGATAGGTGTTCAATTTACCAGCCTTAAATGTGACACGGGCCTTGACGCGCTGATTAAGGGCATTATTGATGCTCTTGTCAAATTGTAGCAGCACCTTAAATGCCAAAGCAGGTGTTATTTGTCCATACTGCAAAATATACATATGTAACATGTTAGTACAGCTATACAAGGTAAGACAGTAGCAATTTTTTAACCACTGTGCATCGCCGCAATGGTATTCAACCATTGTTTCTGTCCATGTCATACTACTTACTTGGATAAGCTCGTCGAGGCTTTCTTGAAGGGTATTACCCAGGGTTGTGTTCCGGTACAATTGATACGACATTATTTAATTAAAAACTGTTTATTATTTGAAATTCAAACAGTTTCTTTTCATAAACGATTCCAGAAACGCGAAAAACAAGAACAAACGCCAACAGAAAAATGTTAATGGGCAGTGTGACCAGTGATTGAAAACATAAGAATATCTACTTTAAACCAAATCGATAACTTTATACCGATAGGCATTTGTAGCGCAGCCCTGATAAATGTATTTTTGTTATTGTTTTGGATACGTCGCAGTTGAACGCAGATTTAATTTCTTGTTTGGAATTGACAAAAATGAGTGACAACATTACAGCTAAAGAGGAAGCGTACAATATGGATCATGATAACAAGCACTATTCCCGCTGCAGCAGTGCAGGAAGCACACACACACCTAATTCATCGGCACACAATTCTGGTAAAGTCAACAAAGCTGAGAGTCAGAATGATAGAGAGAGAGAGAGAGAAGATGAAACGGGGGCCAGGGCCAACTGATTATGTACTATCAGTTTGTTCTTATTGTTTTATTATATTTACCTTGTATCTGTCTGTCTGCGTACAGATGACGATGATGATAGTGGCGATCGCCACTCAACAGCGGCAAACTCAACACTCAGCTATAAAGAACGTCGTCGAGAGGCACACACACAAGCTGAACAGAAGCGGCGGGATGCCATTAAAAAGGGCTACGATAGCTTACAGGAATTGGTACCGCGCTGCCAGCCGAGTGACTCCTCCGGTTACAAGCTAAGCAAAGCGCTGATACTGCAAAAATCTATCGAATACATTGGTTATCTGAATCAGCAGAAATTAAAACAAGAGGACGAGAGTTCGGCATTGCAAAAGGAGGTGACAGCTCTGCGTATTATACAAAACGGTTATGAAAATATGCTGCAACATCAGCAGGCAAATCCAGGTCCGGAGGAAGCAAGGCTCACTGATGAGGCCAAATTTCAAGTGGTTTGTATAATGCAATTATCCCAATCAACAATAATAATCATTATTATATCAGTTCCAGGCCATATTGGAGGAAATGTTTGATACATTCCAACACATACCAATGGACAATTTCAAGCAATTGACAACCGGTGTAATACCCTGGCTGGAAGAGCATTGTAAACCGCATATTTTGCGTAATATTCTTAGTCGGACATTGCAACAAATGGCCCAGGAGACACAGGAGAAGCAGCAGCAACAACAGGCCATGGAACAGGAAACTGGCGGTGGCTTCAGTTGATCTAGTAATTAAGACAGTAATTATGTAGTATCTTTTTCCCCTTTTTTTGTTTTCATACATATTTCTATGTATTATGTATATTTGCATGTTTTGCCTTTTGTTTATTGAGTACAAAATATTAAAAAAAAAAACAACAATGAAAAAAGCGTAATTTAAATTGTTGTAATATGCAGAGAAGAAATAACTATTCACTTAAATGTAGGCTATATAATAATTTTAGATTGCACAAAAAATACTATAATCTTATAGTCAAACTAAAGTGTTCAATAATAAAATTAAGTTACTATATAATAGGCGGATGATCATTTAGCGTTCAAGTGTAAAAAAAGAGGGAATAGAAATATCTGTATAATCCTATTTACTTTAACTTTTAAAATAACTTACTCCAATTGGCTTCTTTCATTCAACAATCTCTGAACCAAATCCATTTCTTCTTTAGCCTTTAGTAGCTTCAATAATTCATGTAGCACATTTAGTGTATAAGTCTTGAACCGATTCACTTGCTCATCGACCTCCAGTGTTGTTAGCAACTGTTTAAGAAACTTATTCGAACACTCATCTGTCCACACGTGACGCGCTTCGTGTTGCAGTTTAAGTACTCCCGCATGTATGGTATATAGTAATCCTTCATAGAAATTATCCTCATTGAGACGGGCAGCCACTTTGGCAATAGCCAAGAGGGCAACTGGCAAATCACAACGGAATTCATGCGAACGTACAAAACAAGTGGCGGCTAATTGACGCACTTGTTCGCATCTGTGACGCAACAGACGCCAGCTCAGTCGACGAAAGCTATAAAGGATTGGTGAAAGTTTCTTTTCTCCAGATGTACGTAAATGCTCGACTTTGGAAAGAAAACCCAGAAATAATATAATGGAGGAGGTAGTAACCTGTTCACTTTGGCATGCCTGGAGCATTTGTTCGCAGGCTTTGGGTAGCAGATAGGAAAGTTCATCATAGTTCAGCTCACATGGTTCCCACGCCAAACGCATCTCAAATTCCGTAGCTTGACGTTGACCAACAAGTTTGCCCAAACTGGCGCCGTAAAGTTGCAGAGCAGCATTGGATATGGTCCATTCACCATGATCAATATGTTCCATGGCCACTAGCATAATTTCGTTATAATATTTGGACATAGCTGGTCTCAATTCAGTGTCCCGCACCAATACACAAAGATAATGCAACGCCAAGGCCTCCCAGCGATCGAGATTGCCCAAGGTGTCAGCAGAGATTGTTTCCTCGTGGCTATTTAAACGTTGCAGGATTCGCTGTACAGCTCTATGCAAGAGCAAACGCTGGCGTGGATTATCATTCTTAAGTATATGCAAGAACATGATGGCAAAGCCTGCACCACGTCGAGTAGTGCTCACTTGTCGACTATCTGAGAGCAGTTCCCTGTCCAAGCAATCGTGCAACATGACAAATCCTTGACTTTGACTATCCTGAGTGTGGGTTATGTGACGCGTCAAACGTCCTATGCTCAAACCAGCCGCTTCTATGGCACCCTTATGGCGACAGCGTGTAAGAACCGCAACATTAAGATCCAGACATCGCTGCAGTGCCTCATAGTTAACCTTTTCTTGGGGTTTTAAGAGTGCACATGCAATGCTAGTTGCCAAATCGCAGCAACCCTAATAATAAAAAAAAAACGGAAACGGATGTGGTCAGATTAGATTTTAAATGATTTGTTAGTTTGTGGACAAACCTTTAATGTTAACCAGAAGCTCATAAGTAAGTATTTACAAGATTCCTCTGCCGTTTGCCCATCATTCTGATATGAACTCTCGCTAACCAACAGCTGAAGACTCTCATCCATATCTTGGAAACTAGCAGCTCCTGTTTCTTGGATATCAGCCTGTTGGCTGCGAATATTGGCCAAATTAAGAAAACGTAAAATGCCTTTAAGTATAAGTTCCAGATTAGCCAAAAGATCTACAAATTTAGTCTCCAATTTGTTTCCATTTGCTCCAACTAATATATTTAAGACCGCAAGGTAACCAAAGAGATGACCACCATTTGATATCGATGCCTGCAATGGATCCTCCAGATAGAGATTCATTTGCTTGACCAAAGCCTTTACACACTCATCATACAGATGTTGGGATTGACCATCTGCCGCTAATTGAGCATAAAGCGAGGCCAGTGAACACTTATCCACATCGGAACTTTGACAGAGATTTAGACATTGTTTTACACATAATTCCGGATTAACATGATGGAGTTTTAATAACAAGGAGACTATCAATTCCATGGCATCATCAAATCCTTGGGGATCATTTAGACAGCTAAATAGCTGATCCGATACCAATTTTGGTTCAAAAACTTTACAATCCAAAAGATAATGACCCAATTGTTCATTCTGTTGGGTGCTGCACATTTTGGAATTTTTTGCCACCTGATCGGCATAGAGGGATTTATTAAGGATTTCCAATAGTTTTAGGGCAAATATTTTCGGTTGATATATATCACTTTTTATGTCACGTTGAATTAATTCTTGTAATTGATTAAAGAAACGTTTAATATTCTCAGCCAAGGCATCACAACCAGATCCATGTTCCACTTTTAATGCTCGATTGAAATGCTTAGCCGTATGATTGATAATCAATGGCATTTTACCAAGTAGAGTATTACGAAATTCGGCATTATCCACATTTCGATGGCGTTCAATGAATACATTGAAGAATTCCAGACAATCTTCTACAGCAAAATTACTTAGATTATCCACTAGAAACTTGAATACCATTAGCTGAGTAGTCAATTCAAGTGTATGGCAATTGGTTAGCAATTCTGTGCTTATTTTAAAGAAATGCAACTTGGATGCCGCATAGATTTCTTTGGCAAACATACTAAAGATTAAGACTAGACGAAGTTGTTCATTGGGTGAACGTGCCGCATCGGAACTGGCCAGAAATTCCACTATCTCTGGCTTGGATTGCAAAAGATGAAAGAGCACATCACGCTCTTGTATCCGTAGGAACCACTGGCTATGGAAATTTTGTAATTCGGCTACACTGCCATTGACTAGAAGTTCCACAGCCAGACCAAGGAGAGCTGCAGAACGTTGATTGCTTAAACTCTTCACGGGATATTGGCTGGCTGCCCGCAAGCCCTTATAACTAAGGCTCAAGCGTAATCCTTGAAAGAATTCAAATTCGCTATGACCACTTACAGCCAAAAGTTCGGACAATGGATGGGAATTTAGTATGCCACTGAGTAAATAATATTTATTCCGATTGGTCCATGGCCAAAATTCCATAATCAAGTGGAAATAGAAGTGTGCTCTCTTCTTCTGTTTGCAACAATGGTTAAAAAGGGTTAAGGTCTCCTCCCTTGAACCCACTGCCTGACTCTGGCGTTGTAGACACTGATAGAATTGCTCCAACTGCATCGGTAACAATTCCAATTTGGGAAACCTTTTCACCAGCAAATTGGTGGCCTTCAGAATAGCTATTAAACTGGGACTATTCAATTTCAAAGCCTCTGAAATAGCAACCAGGCATTTGCTCTCCAACAGCTCGGCATCTAATCGCGTACAGTGATCCGTTAAAAGAACCGATTGCAACATTAGAAAGGAATTCGGATCGGTATATGTCAACTTTTCGGACAAATCTCCGAAATGTGTATCCTCCAGCTCATATTTGTGCACTATGTGATAATAGACACGGAATTGAATGTTTAAAGTGGCCTGGTTAATACTACACGTGCCCGAGTCGCCTCCATCTTCATTGTCTCCTTGGCGGACCTCCTTATTGATTTCCTGTGCCAGCTGTTGGGCTGCTGCCTCCGGTTGCACATCACCGAGACTCTTTAAGACAATGAATTAGAATCGTTTATTATATTTCGGAAATTTGTCTTACCTGCAAATATCTCAAACAACCGCTGTGTTTGGCCATGCCCTTTTAATAGAGATGGACGCGTGTCGATTTTTTAAACACGACACGAGACTTTTCTGCATCTTTTTAAATTTTATATTCCCGCCCAAAGCTTATCCTAGAGATGGAAGAATCATTTCGTACTATATAAAAATGCATTTCAAACAAATTTTTATTAAGTTATATATAAATTAATAAAAGAATCCCAGTACAATCTGTAGGTCCTGTAAAGATATGAAGCATTGTATACAGTAAGCTTTTAAATGTCCCTCGAAAGACAAAAAATTTTCTAAACTTTTTCATTAACTAAGTAAGCAATTAGTAACGTTAATGGTTTTTATAGGAGAGGAAATACAACTTGAACTTATATTTAAAGACATACTGCTAATTCTTCTAAAGTAAAAACTGACAAAACCACAAATAAAAATGTTGGTAGTTTTTGTGATTTTGACACCTTCAATTTGTAGGTCCTTTTACAACACTACCACCCCACACAAAATTTTTTTTTTTTTAAACAATTAAATATAATTTTTTTTTTTTTTTTTTTTTTACTTTTTCTTAAATCTTCAAAATTACTATAATTATAAGAAATGTATACGATTTCGCAAAAAAAAGATAAACAGCAAAAATATTTAATTTATTAAAAGTTTAGAAATTAAATTTAATTTACCAATTACTTCAAAGCAAGAATAGCCCATATAAATCGCATCCCATCGATTATTATGGCATATCGATAACCGCGCTTATCATTCTTCCATGTGAAATTCGGCGCTGAAAATTTGTCCTAATCTTCATTTGTCTTATTGAATTGTTCTTTAATTAATTAACTTATTGTTAAATATATCAAAATTATGGAGGAAAACATGGAAAACAAGGATGGCTTGCGGGGTAAGTTGAAAATTGTGAATACATTTGCGGCGTTAGGAAACATACAGCCACATGCACATCATTTTACACACTCATACAATGATAAATTAGGCGTCCCGTTCGAAAATGCGAAACCAACGGCATTTTGAAAATTCATTTGAAGTCGCCATTTGTCACAAATACACATTAAAATGTGTGCGTATTATTCTACAAATATGATCATTGCTTAAATTAGAGATTGAACAAGCCGTTTAGCTAATTTTTTATACCCTGCAGCATTTATTGTCTCTAAAAGACGCCTAACCGGTAGCTTAGGTTAGTTCGTCTGACATATGTATCTTAGAGATTAGCTAGAATTACGGCTATACATACATATTTATGTAATGATGAAGTAAGTTTGCCGCTAGTGGCGCTTAAGTGGTCTTCCAATTTGCTTGGTAGAGGGTATATGCAAGTCGGGGTCCCGCTTTGATTGCAAAATCTATTCAAACATTTATTAACAAAACAATCGTATTACGTTTATAGTAACTCGTGCTCGAACTCGACGTCAGTCGGTGCTGGACACTGATAGTCGACCCACCACGCCTCAACTTGATTTGGCATCCGATCGTGGTAAGTCTTCATGTATATAGATTGACATACATCTAGCAGGCAACTTGGTTAACTTTGTTTAAATATCGATCTTTTCAGGCACCGCTTCGCCACGTCCATTACGCAGAACTCGTCTCAATTCCACTACAACTGAATTAAGGACACCAACGCGAACTACGCGTAGGTCCGTGGCACGTGGTGAGACACCAGAACCGATTACTCCAAGTGCATCGGCGTCGTTGCGCTCCGCACGCACTCCGGCAAAATCTGCTCGCAAACAATTACCATTGCAGGAAGAGGATGAGGATCCCGTACTTGTAAAAGAGGAGCCAAAATCTAGTCCATTGCAATTGGAAAGTGAGGAGAAGCACACTCCAGTACCCACAAAGGAGAAACGTGTCACCCGATCCATGTCGAAAACTCCACCAATTGCTGCTGTTAAACCGCAGCTGAGTCAGAAAACTCCCAAGGAAAATGATGAACAACATGTGAGCAATAGAGAGAACAATGTCTCGCCGGCCCTATTGGTGAATCTGGAATCCAAAACCGTTGAAACTGAAACTGAAACTGAAAAAACTACAATACCGGGCACAACGAAACTTGTTGTTAAATTAAAAGAAATTTCTCAAACAATTCTTACAAATAGTATTACAACAACAAACAAAGAATTGCTTCAAAATGATAAAGAGAACGTATCGATTGTGACTCCCATGGAAGTAGATGAAATTGATATGCCTGAAAATGAAGTAAACACATCGGCAGCTAAATCCGAAACTATTCCAATCCATAAATCAAATGAAAGCGAAACTTTAGAAAAATCTCTAAAGGAATCAAAGAGCTCTAACAGTTTGGAAACAACATCTGAACCAGAGATTGCCCAAGCTCCAGCTGTGCATAAACCAGAATTGGTTAAAGTTGATTTAAATCTAGAAACTAATGAAAATGTTTTGAAAGAAGATATAAAATCACCCAGCAAAAAGATGAATGTTTCAATAGAAGAAATTTCGGATACAGAGCATGATGAAAAGACCCCTGAAGAAATAGAGAAAAGTCCAAAACTAACAAAAGAAACTTCCATAGCGATTACCCACGAAAAGGAGGAAACTGTGGAAAAACAAACGATTGAATTGGATCTAGTTGTAATAGACTCTGATAGCTCCTTCAAGTCCGTGGAGGCTTCACCCAAGTCCGAGGCAAAGGCACCAATTGGTAAGGAAAAAGAATCAGATGCTGAAAAATCCTTTGAATCCATGGAAACAGCATCGGCAAAAGACCAACCCGAGGTGACTGAGATGGAATCGGAAGAAAACAATAACAATAACAATGTACAGGATAATGATGGAGCTTCAATTAAACATCGTTCGGTTGATGTAATAAGCGACCTTCGTTTGCCAGATCTTTCTCCAGGTCTTCAGCAACGTATGTTTACCGGATCGGATCAAAAGGATGAACTTAAGAAATCTGTGGTCTTTACTAGCGATCAAGAGGATGATAAATCATGTAGTAAACGAAAATTTCCAAAGACACCATCCAGAGACAAGCCACCATTATCATCGGCAACTATTAAGAGTTTTATGGAAAAGGAGAGGGATACACCATTGAAGACAGTGGTGGTTAAAGTACGTCATAGTTCCACACCAATACAAAAAGTGGAAGAAATTTCCTTAACTAAATCCATAGCAAATTCCTCCTCCACCTCCTTAACTGCCCAACCGCCATTACAGATTGATTCCATAAAACCATTGGTTATGCCAGTTGAAGTGGAGACCAAATCCAAATCGTCATCGTCATCAGTTGTGCCCCGTCGCTTAGTAAGCGATAATGAGGATGAAAATGAGACTGAGGATGAGGAGAATATTTGCTTATTTGTTGACAATGAAGTCGAGGTTGCAGATGATAATTATCAATCTGGTGACTCAATGGACAGTTCCGAGAGACGTGAGATAAAAGAGAATGAAATACCCTGCGATGGTGAATCTGTTGGTAGCCAGGATACTGTCGAATCATCTTCAGATGATGAATCGGGTGAGAATGATTCTTTCATTGTTTCGGACAACGATGTAGATGAGGAAGATGTAGAGAATGTCGATGATGATGATGAGGATGTGGATGGGGATGAGGATGATATTGAACCACTTTGCTGGGAAGACGATGCTGCTGATACTGCAAAAGATTCCAAGAAGCAACGTCGCCGCATTATTGTTGTGGACTCCAGCGATGAGGATGAGATGAAGAATGGGGATGAACCAGAGATAATTGATCTGGATAAAACGAATCGGATGAACACTTCAAATGCCAGCAAATTAAGTGAGGCAGCCATGATGTTGAATGACAGCCTAAATGATGGTCATGAAGATGACATGGTTGTCGATCCTGAATTGGAATCCTCACGCAAAATGATACTTCACGACATAAGCAAACCCGATTGCCTGAACAAGACCTCATCACGTTTGGAAATAAGTACAATTGATGTGAACACCACTGTGGAAGAGTCCTCGAATTCGGAAACCGAAGCAGAGTCAAAGCCGGTAGAAGTTAAACCATCCACTTCTAGTACCAAGGCGGATGATGAAGAAGCACTTTTGGCTGAATTGGCCTCCGGGGATTTAACCCATTTACAGAAAATGTTTAATCCTTTGCAAAAGGCACGTCGGCAATCACTTTATCTACCTAGTCCCGAAATGATGGTCAACAAGGAACCAAAATTGAAGAGACGCAGCGAAAGGATGTTAAATGATTTTAATCCATCGCAATCCTTTATGGAAATGGTGGCCGAACAGCAGCGTCAGCTACCAAAACGTCAACGTTTGTCCAAAAGTTTCTGTGGCGCTCCTGACGATGACATCCTGGAGCAAACTGAACAGCTTCAAATTGTGATGGAATCAAAGAATCAAACTGAACAAAAACTGACCGATGATGATCCTAAGAACAATACAAAAGCAGATGAAGAGATACCCATAACATCATCAAAAGCTGAAGCACCAGCCAAAGAGACCAAGACCAAGAGTACTGATCATTATATGAAATATTGTGATGAAATGATTCAGGCTGCCAACGAAGCAAAATTGGAACAAAAGAAACAAGTAAAAAAAATTCCAAAAAATTTAAAAATTTTGTATTAATTTTAGTTTTTTTTTTTTTGTTCTGATTGATAGGAAATTGCAGCACGTGGAGATGCTGCCAAGAAGCGAAAGAAACTTTTGCAGAAAGTGGAACCTGATGATGTAGCAGCATCCATTTCTGAATCTCCAGAATGTGTTTCGAGTCCTACTGACATTTCTGAAGGTGCCAAAAAGAATAAAAAGAAACTCAAACGTTTGGTCCCGGACAAGAAACAGGCAATTCAGCGGGCTGTTAACCGTGCCATTGAACTCCTGGTACCTGACAGGATTAAGAGAGAGGTAAGAACAACGAATGAAAACCAAACAATAATGATTAATCATTTAATTAATATTTGCAGCCGCAATCATTGGCTCGAAAACTATCGCCACAACCAACAGTTGCTAGTGCCAGTGCCAATGCCAAGGACAAGGATAAAGTCCAGGTACAGGCTAAGAATAAACCCAAGAAACCCTTGGAGAAAAAGAAAAAGCAACAACAACCTGTATCACCTATTAAGAGTTCCGATGAGGAGAACCATAATCATCAGCGGCCCATTGAACGTATTAGAACCAATGCCGGTTATGTAACTGTTTACAAGGACGATTCCCCTCAAAGACCAGTTATTGAATTGATTAAAACCAAATCAGGAATTATGCGCGTAGAGCCGGCTACACCAACGCCTAAATATTTTGAAGAGCTGCCAGCGGCACCGAGAATCCGTAAACCCTTCTTCCGAGAGGAACCCGTTAATCAAAAGAAAAAATTTAAGCAGAAATCGGCTACAGGACCGGGATCGTCCACGGAATCGGCACAGCGTTTCAAGGCTCGAGTTTTCTCTCGCAAGTTGTAGGATTAAGAGTTTAAATGTTAGGATTTATTTTTCAAATTTTCTTGTTTCTCTATTTTTTTTTTTTTGTTCAATATATTCGAAATTACTTGTTTTAAATCCTTTTAATTATACTTGCCCCATTTATTGTAATATTCTTCTATGTTATCTGTTGCATTAATGCATGTAATCACATTTTCATAACTAAAATAATGCAAACGGTAAAAATCAAATCAATTTTGATTTACATATATATGAACCAACCACACACAAACCTTATTAGATTCAATCGCATACATTTAGCGCGTTTAAATAAAAACTACATTTAAATTTATTTTTTTTTTGTTTACTAAATAAAATAAACACCTAAAAGCTCATGGGTTTTTTTAAAGTCTAGATTTGATTACAAAAATCAAGTCTAACATATCTATGAAACAATAAATATTCCGCTAGAAGATCATATGGAAATAAGAGAGCAATGAAATTGAGTGAAAATAGAATAAATAAGAGTAAAAAGAAAGAAAACGTGGACGATTCGCTTTATTTGGGGATTACGTCATATTTTCAACATTTCAACAGATTATCTTTTGTCAATTGTGTTTTTGTGTAAATCTGACGCTATATTTGAATCTAACGGGCGTGAAAATCAGCATTTTGGTGCCTTCAGTAAATACTGGGATCGCCGAACAATGGTGACTTTCCTCCTATTTTTAAATTAACGAAGTATTTACTAAAATTTTCTAAAAAGATAAATAATCAACAATAGTTACCGAAAATTGTTCCGAATGTAGCAGGGCTGTTCAGAATTTTAAAGTGACTGTTCGATGGTAATGGAATATTAAAATATGTATATTGTTCTTGGAAATCAGTTAAAAGATAACAATCAACTTTTAAAGTTCCTATAATTTACCAAATTAGCCAAAAAAGCTAAACTAAAATAATCTCTAGAAGCATTAAAAACATCTTGATATATATGATTATAGTTGAAATTGATTAAATCTGCTATGTGTATATTCCACACTGAGTCCCTTATTATAACTTTGAGTGATAATGCTCAAATAGTACCACATAAAATGCACACTGGGTAACGATTCCTTGGGAAATTTAGTTGAGGGTAAAAATAATGTTCGCTGGAAACAGGGAAATGAAGTAGATTAAAAAGACGGGTTTTTTTTGTTTTCATTGTTGTTTTTGTTTTCTACGAAGGTAGACGTGCGGCTGCTCGTTGTCGGAAACATAATTTTGAGCGATATTTTTGACTCTACAATTTTTTGTGCGCGTTGCATGTGTGTGATAAACATAAGCGAAACAAAATGATGTCCTGTGCAAAGTGAAAAGTATTTTGAGAGAGAAATAGATTATTATTTTAATTGTGCGAGAAAGGAAAGGAGAAAAGGGAAAAACAGTAGCAGAAGTAACGGTGATTGGTTTTGAAACGGTTTATGGGCAAAGCAATTGAGAGTGAGGGAGAATTTGATCAAAATAAAAATTTGAAAACGATTTCGAATCGCAATCATGTTCGAATTAGAGGAATATTCAAGCATACACGAGGGCTTCTTCAACAAATATGCGGTAAGTGTTTGTTTAATAACAAAGAATAACACAAACGTAAAAGGCAACAGCTTAATAAGTTGACTTTGTTTTTGCACATTTCATTTTGCCGGCCGGTTGGCTCGCACACACACACACAGACAGGCTTTACGCATACATAGGGAGAAAGCTTACACCGATTCGCCTCGTCTTTATCGTTGATTTTCAAATTTAACGTTCGCTTCGTTGCGGGTCGTCGACAAAGCAGCTTCTCGATGTATGGTGTATATGTGTTTTTTCCTAGTATTTCCGCACTTGATACTCATCATTCCCCACTCCCCCTCTTTGGGGCTGACCCCACTTTGCGAAAAAAAAAATAACACAGGAAAAGCAAAGAGCAAAACCCACCACTGCCATGTTGTGACTCTCTCCCTCTTTTATGGCGAAACATTTTGTCCTGCTTGCACATATGCATTCCCCGATATGACTGGATAATGCCCCCTCGCTTACTCTAAAGCAGTTTCTCGCCGTAACGTATAATTTTTTTAAATTTCAATTTGCTGCAAAGCGAATATAATTTGCGCATAAAACTTCGTCTATGTATGTGTGTTATGTGTGTAGTGTGTGTTTACTTTTGATCGTTAAGCTTTTGAATTTGCGAAAGAAGTGGGTGAAGGAAGGAAAGCGGGGGGGAGGAGGTTGATGAAGAACAAAGGGAAACACTATGCCGGAATCAAATTGTTAAAATATTCTATAAAATTTGCTTTCCCATTGTTTAACCGTCTACTCTGCTGTTTGGCCTGCTGGTTATTAACTTGGCTAGATATGGAGACTTTGATTCTTTTCCTCAAACGTTGTTGCCCTGCCCCTATTCTCGTCTTTCTTCAAACTCTTTCAATTTGCTGCGCGAGTCGATGACATCTGTTTAACTAACGTTTTTCCACATTTGTTAAATGTCTTGGGCAATTATTTAAGTCTTTTTGTTTTTTAATTTTTGCTCCCCTCTTCTTTTTGTCTTTTTTTCGTGTTTCATACTTATACCCTTACAGAAAGGGTATATTGAGTTTTGAAGGAATTTCGCTATATTAATAGTTACGAACTGTTTGATATAAAATTTGAATTGGAATAAGCGGATCGAACGCCGCCTATTTTGATATTCTATGTGTAAAGGTCGAGAATGTTATAATCTAATTAATATATATGTTATATAACAATTGGAGCAACAATTATATTATATTTTTCATGCCAATATAAATATTGGCCCGCGATTTAAAAGGGTATTCAAAACCACGTCATAACAAATAATATTTTGAACCCTGTCTGGTGCTATGATTTTATTCGCATTTTGAAGGCCAAAAAAAAAAAAACAAAGTGTGTTCCGCCTTGTGGCTTTTTCTTGTGTTTTCATTTTTTTAATGATTTAAGGATTGAACATTAACTAACCACTACATACATGTGTATGTATGTATGTATGTACATTAGCGCAACCATGACCTGACCTCCTGCAAAGTTTAAAGACCAGACACCGCGAATCCAAGACCAAGAACAAGACTCCGATTCAGATTTTCAGACACAGACCCCCCAAAAGCATGTGCGCCTGTTAAATGCAACATGCGAAACTCCAACACAGAACAAAGAAAAACAAACAAATCGAAAACGAAGAGAAACGAAACTAAAAGAACGTTTCTTTTTGTATTTTTTTTATTTTTATTTGTGTCTTTTCTTTTTTCTTTGCTTTTTTTTTCTTTTATATTTGTTTTCATTTATGAGGGGAACGCAAAAGCAACATTCACACATCAAGAGCTTTAGCGTTTAGCAACTCTCTCGCGCTCGCTCTCTCTGGCTCTCACTCTCTTTTTGTGTCTTGGTCTCTATTCCGCGCTCCCATTGAAATTAACATGTTGCGGCAACTTTTGTTGCTGAAACAACAAAGACGAGAAGAACTTTTTTTTTTTTGAAGTTCAACGTGCTGAATAAAAACGGCAAGCAACGTTGGGGAGTTTGTTGGGAAATGAAACAATGAGAATGGCGAAACGAGGGGAGGAGGTTAGAGAACTAACTTACCATGCAAGTGGTTGGGCCTCACTTGTCGGATTTTATGAGCGCCCAGCTGAATGCCGCATAGATTTTCTCACGGCCTCCCATCATAATTGACCAACCAAAAGACAGGACATTTGCGATGAACTTTAATTAAAATTGTTTAAATTATAGATAAATACATACAAAGACACATACGATATTATCAGACTCTCCTAAGAATATATTAAAAGATAAATCCGGTTTACTCAATGGCCAAAGAAATTAAATAATAAAAGAGGAAATTTAAACCATAAAATATAATAAATAACCGTTATTTATACATAAATACTTATTCTAGATACTTCTTCTGTATTTACTTCATATATGTACATAAATATCGTTTTAATAATTTTTAATTTTTATTTCTGGTTAAAACGCGGAAATATTGTGCAAAATAAATTCGTTTTTTTTAATGAATGAAAATAACCAAAGAAAGATGCAAAATTTATCACTAAGGTACACAGATTTAAAAACGATTTATAGCATACATATGTGTGTGTAGTTAAGTATGCACATATATGTGTGTGTGTGTCTTTATGCCTAAGGATTGTCCCAGTCATCAGGCAAAATGTAGAGAGAGTTTTATTGCACCATAAAGTAATTTACAAATGGGCGCTCATAACCATGCTGCCGACTGACTAAGGCTGCACAAATTCAACGGACGGCCGACATTACAATACGTACGAAACGGAAAAGGTCCAAAAAGAATTTCTACCTGGTGAGAAAAACCGAGGCAATGAGACGATTAGGGACAACGAACGTTCAACAAACGTGCGATGGTTTTGTGTGTCAGGAAAGAAGTTCAAGACACATGGGGAGGGGAAGAAAAGAAAAAAAAAACAAAAATTTAAGGTGAAAGCAACAGCCAACAGAAAAACTGCGTCAACAAAAGGACAAAAGGATCAACAACAGAAAAATGGAAATTTCACCCTAGGCATATCTAAGATAATTGTCTCTGGCAGACATGCTGCTGCATGTCTTGAATATCCTTGCTGCTTCGTTGCACAACTGCAAAAAGTTGCAGCAGCTGCAAGCAGAATAAAAACACATTTCTTGGCCAAAGTTCATCGAAGGAATTCCAAACATACATATGAATAACTTCTTGCCCTGTTTTTGCTGCTACAGTTTTCTATGTTTGCCTGTTCAATGCATTTTTATTTAAAACACATTTTTCACATTTGTTTCAGTACATATTTTCTTTTTCTTTTACATACATATATATTTTTTGATTGCTGAGCGCCGCTTCCTAAATACACTAATTCATTGGCAAAACTTTGTCTTAAAAATAGTAAAACAAAAAAACAATATTTATACTAGGAAATAGAATGAACAACTGTAAAAAGGAAGAGCAACAACAACAAACTAATTAGATCCAGGAAATACGTTTTCCGTTTTTAACTTACAGCAAAAGTAAAACTACCAAAACACAGAGGTTTTCACTGTACCTCGTTGTGCTACCCCTGAATTGCAGCTGCCTTGCCTTTGGCTGCCTGTGTCTGTCGTCTTTTTTTCTGCCACTCACTACTACTCAATAACAACAACACACATACAGAGACCAAAAGGTTATCACACAGATACACACATACACATACATACGTAGACAGCAGAGCGTAACCCTTAATAATTTCATCATGGTTCAAAACTCTATTTTTAATGTAATGCTCTCAATTAATAATGTACAACGACATGCAAATGTTAATGCAAGCAGGAAAGGGGAGAGAATTTCCCTACTTGTGCTTGTGCATGCATGTAGTGCAGAAAGGAAGAGTGTGGACGGGGGGAAAAACAACCGCCAAATGGAAAGGAGAGATAGAAGAAGAGACTCATCGATTGATAAATAAACTGCCTTTGAATTTGCATGAAATTGTTGGAAATGGAATAAATGGAAATGAAAATACGAGAACATCTATGTATAATTGATTTGATGTACATACATATATCAATACAGATATATGTACATATATTGAATATATAAAATTTGCACATATTAAATAGAAATATAAAATGAATAATACAATAGCTAAACCTACATACATATGTATGTAAGTTCGAGAATATAATGCATAATTTTCTTAAGAAGCTCATATAAAACCAGGTTTTGTATTTTAACGGATAGAGTATATAAATATCTTTAAAAAATCCGTAAGAAAGCCCCTTTGAAACTCTATTGAATGGACTCTTTTTATGCCCTTGCACAAGGGTATGTTAATTTTAGTCAGAACTGAGCATAATTAAAGGAGTCTATCTAGCCCTATCCGTCTGTCAGGATCAACAGCTTCTTCTTCGAGATCATTATAGCTATAGAGATCAAATTTTCAATATTACCTTCTTTTTACAATGCTGCAGGCATTATATATCTCGGAAACATTCCGATGAATTGACTATATCATGTACATAGCTCCTATAGGAACGGTCGGTCATGAATAAAGTTTAACAAGTCTGTTCTTTTCTAAGCGATTGCCACGAAATTTAATATTTGTGAGTTTAATATACGTCTTAACACTTCAAACAAGTTTTATCAAAATCGGTTGACCATATCATATAGCTGTCATAGGAACAATCAGTCCAAAAAATATTTTTTGTATGGAAAATTTGTTATTTCTCAAACTAAGGACTCGGAAGGAATTTGGTATACAACGAAATATGTCTGTTAAATTGTTAAAGAATTCATTGACTATATGCTACAAGAGTTGAGTTGAGATTTATATATTATTCTTGATAATATAAATAGAAAACAAAAAGACAGATAAATATGTTAGTTATATATAACCCTAACGATTTTCAAATATTTCACCTAAAATTTAAAAAAAAACCGTTTCTTTAAAAACCACTAAAATCGACTCCTTGCGAACATTGTTTGATGGGGTATGAATGAATTATAATTACATATATAGTTCAGGACAAACATATGCCTGAATAGATGAACCGAAAAGCAAGCATAGTTTCCCCGTGAACCCTAAACCCAAGATCATTTTCCCGCAAACAATTATTTATATACATAGTTTTTTCTTTCTTCTCTGTCTCGATTTCAAATTTCAATTAAGAAAAATCATAAACATTTGACTTTACCCCTGGATACCATAATCGAGCCAGCAACTGCTGCTCCTTTTTTTTTTTTTTTGTTGTTGTATGCGTTTTATTTTTTTTTTCCTTTTCCAAGTGACAGCTGCGAGCTCCTCTCACTCTTTCTCTCTCTCTCTTCTCTCGTGGCTGACTGCTGCTGTTCGCCTGCTTTTTGATTATATCCAGCTGGCTGGCTTTGTCTTTGCGCCTGGTCAACAACACCTGCCGACCGTCTTAAATTGTGTAAGGATGTGGAACAAAAACTCTGTTGAGGGGCAATAACAAAGTTTCGATACCCTTACATCTTCTCAGAGAGACAACATTAAATATGTAATTAAAATTAATAAAAGTTAAAGTATTAATAGGACATCTATATAAATTTATATATCTATGATAATATACATTTATGATAAATTACCAAAAACAAACCAATTAGTCTAATCGGAAGATACATATGTTTATACTACCAAACTATATTTGATTTTCCTAAATGTCTTAGCCAAATTTCTAACCAAAATTCCTTTTGCCTTATTTAAAAAAGGATAAATAGAGAAATGAAAATTGCAAATACAGATAATTGCTTTGAATGTCATTTAATAAATTTTCATCTAAAATAGTCCTCACCATGCCACGCCTACTTTTGCATATAAAAGGCAATTAGACAGTTAGCCAGTTACCATCGGGTCAGACAAGTGATAAAAGCGAGTGGAGTGAGGAGCGGTGAGAGGAAGGGGGTTGGATGGGGCATCGTAGACGACAGAGCCTGGAATAGGTGTGTCCAAACAAGACAGAAAGGAAGGGGGGCTGGCTGGCTGGCTGACACTATGAAGAGGAGGAATGGGGGGATTGAGAGGTACTGCATACATACACTTTTACTGATAAAATTCTGTCTTGTGCACAAATTTATGATATCCTGCTAAATTATGCAACTTATCATTGCTCCAATGTGAGTGAGTGAGTGTCGGTTGGCGGGAATTCCTGTTATCCCTTTCCTTATCACATTCTATGTGTGTGTGTGTGTGTACCTTCTGTTTTTGATATGTATGGATGTATGTACATACATATGTATGTATGTACGTATATGTTTGAATATTGATTTTTTAGCGCCGCCGCATAATAAAACGTTATAAACAGGACAAAGGAGCAAAAAGCGGAGACGAAAGAACCGCACAATAGCATTTCCTCCAACGGTTGGGGTCAGGTCAGTGCTTGCTCTGCCTCAAGGACATCTTGACATTGGCATAGGCACCCACCCGACCAGCCAACCAACCACCTTAAATAACAGTTACATTTGTATGTGTGTATGTATGCTGCTGCTGCTGTACGCCTCCTTTAACAGACGACAACAAAAACTGTAAAGTAGTTGCAGGGTGCTCTTGTTTTTGTTGTTGTTGTTATTCTCATACTTCGCTAATGTTGCTGGTCTCTGTTTGCATGTTTTGTTGCCAACTGTACTCGTTCGTTCTGTTCGTTTCCACTTCGCCGCAACTCTGTTAACAGAGCCGGGTTCTCGCTCTCGTTATGCTGTGCTCTCTGTTCATATTGTTGCTGTTGTTTTTGTACGGCTTTAATTCTCTTTTGGTTTCTGTTGTTGTTGTTGTTTGCTGCCAGACACATAAAATTATATTCATATATACATACATACATATACATATACATATACGTATACGTATGTGGCTATGAATGTATATTTGTTCAGTTTCTGTTCCCCTTTTTCGTAGAGTATTTTATAACAACACGCTTGGTGGTTGACAACATGTTGCCAGCAACATTTTATCTTCTAGTTGTTGCTGCGTTTGGCTTTTCTTGTTTCTGTAATTTCAGCCGTAATTGTTTTTGTATGAGAAATCTAACTTTGATCTGTAATGAGTCATAAAAATACACACATGCATACATCCATAAATAAATAAATAAATTATATTGTAGAAATGTACATGTGCACATGTACATACATATGTATGTTGTATGTACATATGTATGTACATATGTATATGTATATTTATGTTAGCTAATGTGTATATAGAATATGTACATATTTGAGATTGGAGGCAAGAGCGCCACTTAGAATTCTGGTCAGATCTCATCATTGGATTTCTTCTTTATCTTTTTCTTCTTCTGTGGCTTCTCTGTCTCTCTCTCTCTCTCCTCTCTTTCTCTCTGTCTCTGGGATAAAACTTTCAATTTTGCTGATATCCGGTTTAGCTGTGGCCTTCTGATACCTCACAGTTGCTTGTACATACACTGCTCCTCCCGCCCACCATTATCATCCCATACTCAATATCATCATCATCATCATCATCCTGCATGAATGTAATTCTATATACTTGAAATGTTTACATGCTTGAGGGAGTTGTTGTTGTTGTGGTTCTGGTGTTGCAACATGAGTTATTTTTGTTTCTGTGTGTGTGTGTGTTAGTGTGTGCTATATGCATGCAACCCTGTTGTTTCTCCTTCTCCCACTCCCTCTCCTTCTCGCTCGTTGCTGCTGCTGCCCTTGGTTGCCTTTTCCATTATTATTGTTGTTGTTGTTGTCTGCCTTGGCTCGTGAAACTGGTTTTTGGTCTTTTGCTCCTGATCCCTCAACATGTTGTTGTTGCTGTTGTTGCCTGCCTCATATAGAAAATGAAAACCTATAGGTACATACATATATGTATATGTATATATACATACATATGTATATGTGTGTCTATATGTGCATGGTATACAGACATAACAGATTAAGTTACATATTTCCCTCTTTCTATCTGTGTATGTATATGTGTGTATCTGTGTGCTGGAATGTTATCCCTGCGCCTGGTCGGTCGGTCTCATTCAAACGAGAAGATGTGATAACAGAGATCCATTTAAGAATCAAATGCAAAACGAAAGCGCGGGAAATAATATGCTTATGTCAACAAGTTGCAATTGTGATAAGAATAGCATTGATAGAGTGATGGCATTGGGAAGGGGGGAGAAGAGGGGATAGAGTGGAATAGATTTGCTCGTGGGAATTGTATTAAAAAAGAAACAAATCTTTATTTCCCAAGATTTTTTATTTCCAGTTCTTAATGGTTGATTTTCATTTCTCTTTTTTCAAATCGAATTTGAAAACAATTTCGATAAGAAATTGAAAAATATGAAATACATACATATTCCTAATGTTCGAATTTGGATAATTATTAAATTTCCTATTCATCAATTGGAGATTATATTACAAATGTATATATTAGAGGACCAAAAATTACTTTAAGTAATATTAAAGTATGAGGAGATATTTGTTTAATTTCAGGATGTCTAAGAAAGGGAAGTTTCATTTAACAATTACTTAAATAGATAGGAAAGGATCGATTGTCTTATATTGCTTAGTTTTATGCATATATGTATGTATACATATGTATGTAATGTAAGTGCCGAGCTGTTATAAAACTGTTATACAGTCGACATGAAGTGAATCCAAAATGAACTTGAAAAATGAAATATTTATTAAAGATTCACACCAGATCTCAAAATAGTAAATATGTATACATATATATATGTATGTATGTATATACCTATGTAAATATGTATGTGTATATATTTATATATATACATACATATAATGCATATAATGATTTAATTTTAAAGCCAAATCTTCATTCTTCTATATGCCTAATATAGTTTTTTTTAGGTCTCAGGTGTATTCGTTATAGGGAAGTTTGACTGTATTAGAAATTTATATATGTACATATAACTTGTTGCAGAATTATCCATAAAAATTAATGATTTATGTGAAATTTGCATAATATGAAATTATATGAATATGATATATGATAAGTAGGAGGATATATTATTTTTTATTTATTTCTAAATTTTCTTTTGTGTCTCCTTCCTTATTTTTATAGGATGCGGCGGGGCCATCATTGGATTTTTATGTGTCTGATTCCATGCAGGATATGTTGGATGTGGATATACGTGCTGAGATAGCTAATGTAGTGGGCACATCAAGTGATTTGTCGTCTTCCCTAGATCATGCTCTTGAAGCTATATCGGCAATCAATAATAATAATAATAACAACAACAACAACGGCAGCAGCAGCAGCAGTAACAGTAATCACAATGCAAATACAAGTCTATTGGCCAGCAGTGCTCTGCATGCCTCACCCACAGCCAAATGGATGGGTTCATGTTCAAATTTCTGGTCCACACCGGATTATTATGCTGATGTGGGTGCATGTGTGAATCCCATATCGGTTATGCCATTGATTAATTCCAATTCATCAACGGTATCATCAATGTTGGGATCACCCCGCCGTTCAAAGACCACTGCCACAGCAACACAATCCCGTGCTGCTACGGGAACAGGATGTGGAACAGTGCCAGCATCCCCCGGTGCTGAAAGGAATCAACATAAATCCCATTTGACATTCTCGCCGGCCCAAATGAAGGTCACGGCCGGTTCATTACGTCGGGAACAGGTAATGGCACATATACCTAAACAGATATCGGTGCCCATTTCATCGTCGGTGATCGCAGACAATGGGAGCACAGTTCCTGGTACCATGGCCACAAATTCGGTATTGCAGCAACAACAGCAACGTCGTTCAACATCGGCCGTGGATTCAGTGCGCAAGGATCTGAGCACCGAATTGCGTAAAGCCCACTCACCGGGTCCCATTATAGAGGAGTCCACATCATGCTCATCAGTCACATCGAATGGTAGCGGCACCAAGGTTAAACAAGGCACCAGCCTATTAACTAATGGAGGTGTCTCCACCAATACCATTAAACTAGCTCCCGGCATTGGTGGTCTGACATTTGCCAATAGTCTTACCTATAATAAATTGAAGCAACAATCTCTGGTCAAGTCACCCGTTAACAACAGCAACAACAACAACAACAATAACAACAGCATTTGTTCCCCCATAACCACAAATGGACAACAGATTGTTCTAAAACGCGATGAACTTAGCAAGCGAGGACTTTTACAACAGAGCAACAACAATAGCAACAGTAGCAGTACACCAAAGAGTATAGCTTCAGTGGCAAATTCACCACATCATCAGATGCAGACAAGCTATAGTCTTGGTTCACCCTCCTCATCGGCAGCATCATCACCATTAAGCAATGGTAGTAATCTGGTGAATATTGCCAACAATTGTAATGGCAATACCATCATCAGTAGCAACAGCTGCAGCACCGGAGCAAGTGTGGTTAAGCCATTACAGCAAAAGATTAAACTGCCTCCAGTGGGTAATGCATTTCCAAAGCCAGCTTATTCCTATTCCTGCCTCATAGCATTGGCATTGAAGAATTCACGTGCCGGTTCATTGCCCGTATCGGAAATTTATAGTTTTCTATGTCAACATTTTCCCTATTTCGAGAATGCTCCCAGCGGCTGGAAGAATAGTGTGCGACATAATTTGTCGCTTAATAAATGTTTCGAGAAGATTGAACGGCCAGTGACCAATGGGAATCAGCGTAAGGGTTGCCGCTGGGCAATGAATCCTGAACGTATTACCAAAATGGATGAGGAAGTTCAGAAATGGTCACGCAAAGATCCATCTGCTATACGTGGTGCCATGGTCTATCCGGAGCATTTGGAGTCTCTGGAGCGTGGCGAAATGAAACATGGTTCAGCTGATTCTGATGTGGAACTCGATTCGCAATCAGAAATTGAAGAATCATCCGATTTGGAGGAGCATGATTTTGATGATACTCTGGTGGATGCCATGCAATATCATGCTGAGGATGATGTTGATGAGGAGGAGCTATTAGATGAGTTTGAAACAGAAGATGATGAGTCACATAATGCCGCCTCCAATGCGGCCATTGATCATGAGCTGCTCATACAGAAAAATGGTGATTTTGACATTGAGGTGAGTTTGGAGAGGCATCTGGTTAAGAAGGTTACATCTCTGCTTAACGGGAAGGTACTTCAAATGCCTAAATTTTTACCCAAATTATGGAAATTAACTAATTTAAATATATTTTTATGTTATTTGCAGGTCGATGAACTTTACGATGCCATCGATATTGAAGATGATAAGGAGGCAGTCCGTCGATCTATTGCCAATGGCACACACATTATCGAGCTAAATCCCTCCGATTTGAATGCCAATGATGGTTATCAATTGACCACCAAACGAGCACGTCTTGATATTAATTATGCCATTGGACCAGCCGGTGAATTGGAGCAGCAATATGGGCAAAAGGTCAAAGTGCAGCCGGTCATGCAAATGCAAATGCAACCAACGCACACGCCCTCACCCACATACAATCGTCGCAAAATGCCACTGGTCAATCGCATCATATAAATAATATATATATATTGCATATAAAAAATAATATATCTATATATATATGTATATATAAATCTAATATATATATATATATTTATATATATATGTATATTTATATATCTATTTGAAGATATATATATATATATATATATCTGTATGTTTAATTAGTTTATTCAATTAGTTGTTAGGTATTTGTAGTCTTGCTACGCTTAAAAATGTATTCCTTAAGTTGATTTTCGTGTGCATTTAGTTAATTTGCTCGGTTTGTTTCAACTGATTTCAAATCAAAATTTCGAATTTTCCTTCAAAATAAATTTTCCATATATATATATATATGATATGTATATATATATGTATATGTATATATTTATATATATATCTATATCTGTTAATCAAAAACCCAATCCACTTGAAAACAAAGAAAATATTCCCTTTAATTGACGCTCAACGAAAGAACAATGAATTGTTTAACAAACAATAATAATGTATTTGTTTATTAATGACGAAACATAAAAAAAAATTATGTTAATTCCATTTCATTTGCCATCCTCCCCCCCATTTTTAAATTCCTTTAATTTTTGTTTGCTATTTTTTTGAAGTGTATTCCTAATTTGATCTCTACAATTATTGACAAATATTTGTATAATCAATTTGCATTAATTGAAATAAGACAAAAAAAAAAAAACTTGACGAAACAAGAAAACTTGACGATATACTTTGAACAACGAAATATCTGACAATTTGAAAACCATTATTATTATTTCCAATTTCTGTTATTCTATTATTGTGAGACATTTGCAGCGAATGAATGAACATATAATTTAGAAAATGTTGAAAACAAACTGTAACACACTACTTTATAAATGAAAAAAAACACACACACAGACACACAAGCAAACACACAGATAACTTGCCGGTCCAGTATTCGTATGAAAAATTATATATGCGGATTTGATAGAATTTTGTATGTATATTGTACTATATAAAAAATTTAACGAGAAATTAAAAATTGCAACCAGAAACTTCAATTATAAGTATATATATATGTACTATATATGTATGTATATAAAATATATATATACATAGTATATGTGAGGAAGAAAGTTCAGTCAATTAAACAAACAAATATCTATATAAAAATACGATGCTTTGTAAATAAATTTACATCAACTTTGTATACTATATTATTTAGATTTAAGAATTTGATGCTATGTATATGATATACGATATATGTGCTCCAATTACTATATAAATTGAATAGTGTGCATGTTGCCGTATCAGATATATGTATACAGGATAGAAAACAACAACAACAAACAAACAAACAAAACACAAAAGTGAACCAATAAGACTTGAAACTAAACTAAAAAAAAAAACAAACTAAACAAAAACAAACAAAAAGAAAAAACCAGCAGTAAAACAGATCAATTCTCAGATTTCAAATAGTACAAAAATAAAAGCATGTATTTAGGTTAACAATTAAATAAAAAAAATAAGTAAAAACATGTTTTTATATAATACAAAACAGTTGATAGATGGATCATCTGCAATAGTTTTTACCATTTGTATAATCCACTCACACACTGCAAGTTAAAAAAAAATACAAAACCAGAAACCAAAACCATTTTTTTTATAATTCTCCATTTCCACAATTAATTAACATACAAACATATACATATACATTCATTTATTGTTGTAATATTATTGTAATACAATTTATACATTTGCATATATGTATGTGTATAAACAGATATATGTATGTACAGTTGTAAGTAGCATTTAACAAATTATACATTATATATATAGATATATATATGAGGGAAAAAAAATACGAAAACGATAAGAAAATACATTGTAAATTCATAAAATACAATAATACAATTTTTTGTATAAAGTTGTTGAAAGAAAATCAATTGATTATTGCAAAATTGAAACCAAAAAAAATTTAATAAATACAAAAACAACAAAAAAAATATGATGTTATTTTGCATTTTATTTTTAAGGAACGGAATCAGTTAAAGTATTAAAGAGAGTTATTAAATGACGTATTCCCATAATATTAGGAAGAAATTCTCATAACACAGATCCAGATCTGTGAAAGTATTTATGTGGATATAGAAATATTTAAAGGTCTCTCACATGATCCGATTTCTATGCTGATTAGGAACAAAAGTATAAATATAAATACAAATAAATACTAATTTGGCTCATTATTATTTTTTTAATACGTTTGAGTAAGTAGTAAGTAAATTTCTATGCTAAAATAAACCTTTATGTGTAAAAGTTTGAAATATTCGCTTTGTTGAAACTCTTCAAAGTAGGAAAATGTAGTAGATGAGATAGATAGAGTATGTTAGTGCTAGTCCTTGCAATTAGTGGAAACGCAATTCAGCTGTGTTGAGAGTATCCTGCAACTCTAAGTCCTGTAAGTATAAATCCTAATCCGCATGAACAGGCAGCCTAGTCAATCTACATATAGTGGCATATGCATATGTATGTCTTTAAAGCCCAAATCAATTATAGCTTCCCAACTTAGATTTCTTAATATATGTCTAAAAGTCCGACGAAGATCTGTTAAGAATTAATTAAAAGTTAATTATTTTAATATATAACTTGCCTTAATGCAACCCAAACCATAAATAATATAAATTTTTTTTATAAATTTCAGGACATTTTTATTTCACATACATAAATATTTTTCGATATTTTCTTTCAAATATATGATATAATTTTGTAATGCATTGCCAAAACAAACAGTTTATCAATTGCATTTTGAGCCATTTTATGAACATTTCTTTTTATTAATTTGCATTTTATGTTCTCAGCTTTTGTTGTCTTTTAGTTATTTTTTTTTTTTTTGTTTGAGTTGAAGCCATTGTGCGTGGGGCTATATCATATAACTCTTAGTTCTTACACATATCGTACAGCACATGTTTATATATATATATATAAGTATATGCAAATTGCAGTTGTACAATTCCATATGATTTCAACTATCAAGCTCTGTGTTTTAATTGAGAATTGATCAAATTCGTCAACAGCCGAATGCTTTATTAATTATTGTGCATTTCTCATTGGAGAAAACTAAATCAAATGTGTGGATTTACGACTAGATAGATTTACATATATATGTATATATATATTCATTTGCATCTTAGAAAAGTGGGTTCTCAGTTTTGTATTCTTGTTATTTGCTGCTTTGAGTAAATTACCTAAAAAATGGCATAAAATACTTTGTTAAGCGCCTCTGTTAAAATACATATTCTCTCTTGTATACATATATAAATATGGTTCAGGAATTATAATAAAAATAATTAGCCACTTGTAGTTAGAATATGTCTACATTATATATATATATATGTTATATATGTATACATATATCTGTGGTAAATTGTATTGTTTTAAAATTGAATGTGTGTTTGTGACCGTTTTTTTTGGTATTTTTCCATTGTTATTTTGCACATTTAAGGCCTGTTTGTTTACTTAGCTTAGTTAAGTGATCCATCATTGAGCAAATTGTTTCGTTATGAGCTTTGAATTTTGACATCTGCTCTTGACTAGTCTATAACATTCATTTTGCACCTGTACTTATAGATTCAGTGCCGCCTCTATGGCTGTGAGTGAGTGCGTTTTGTTTTTGTTTGCTTTTTGTTTTTTGTTGTTTGCAGTGGAAGTGCGCGGTGCGCTATACTTTTACTCATTTTATTTTCCTTTTTTCAAATTTGAAACCAGACAAAACTGATGGACAAACCGCGGTTTCTTAAAGATAAACACAAAAGCATGTATATTGTTATTATGTATCCATAACGACGTTATTGTTGATAAATTACAATTATTAATGCACATCCATATACTTAAACTAAATAAATATGTATTTATATGTATATATACCTCCTATATATTATGCAATATACATGTAAGTATAAAGCATACACAATCGGAACAGACAAGGCCATAAAATGCAGCTTGAATGAGAGAGCATCTCGATGGACACTTGTTGTTTGGACGGTTGTTCACTTGAATGCGGGCAATCATACATGAATATGAGTTTGCCTAAAAACTAACTTAAACAACTATAAACTAATACACAACATACACACACACAGACACACACGCACACATACACATACACAACACGCACACGCATATGCAATGATAGACAGACATACATACATATAAACAGAATTACTTTCCTTTTCGACTAGTAAATGCAGATTTTAAATTATAAAATGAAATGTTGCAACATTTTCCACATACATAGTTCAGTATTTTGCATATCAAAACAATTATAGACTACATAAAACTCTACGAATACTCAATAATATAGTAGCAGCAGCAGCAGCAGCAGTCGGAGTAATAGGATCGGCCACATCATCACCTCATTCCTGTTTTAAACGTTTGGCCTCATTCCCAGTGCTGCCATCCACAACGGTCGAACTTCGGCTTGTCTGCTGCTCCGTTTCGCTGGTTATGTAGGCGAATTGGCATTCAAATTCAAAATCCATTTCCTTCTTCTAAGAAATTTTAGATCAGTTTGGTGTTATATATAATTAATTAATACTGTCCATACCATACGCTCACAAATAACTGCAATGGCTGTCTTTTGCTGTGCCTCGGCTATCTTATGTTCAACCAAATAAAACATATACTCGTCAAACAGAAGACGTATTAAATGAAAACTGCCAAAACTAGAGGCAGAACGGAGCGTTAAGTCTCGTATAATCATGGAACTATAGAAACTCCATTTAAGTAAAAATTGGCGGGCAGCACGGGCATAACTTGGTTTTCCTGT
Source organism: Drosophila sturtevanti (assembly GCA_018150375.1). Lineage (NCBI taxonomy): Eukaryota > Metazoa > Arthropoda > Insecta > Diptera > Drosophilidae > Drosophila > Drosophila sturtevanti. The sequence goes on along the minus strand of JAECWJ010000408.1, from coordinate 4,581,325 downwards.
ATATTCCTCCATGGCCGATTCGACAACTAATTGAAGCCAACTTGCCCATTGTTCTAGAGAACTTTGTTGCTGGAGAGCCGCCTTAAAATCATTCTCTAGACGCTGGACAACCGCTGGAGCACATTGACTTACCCATGCAGCTTGTTCCTGAAAGAAATAGATAAAATAAAATATATTTAAGTAATATTCAATTAACACTCACCTGAACATTGTGAAAGTCTACACGATTTAAATCGCTCAACATTTGTGATATTTGTGCGCCATTTTGGAGGACAGCACGTGCCGCCTGTGCCAAATGATTGAGAGAGGTATAACGTCGCAATGTCTGACAAAATGCCGATACTGCACTTGTCTTAATTTGTGCCAATTGTTCGGGTACACCCAACATACTTTCACATAGCCATAATTCCAAATTTTTGGCAAAATTACGTATAGCCTGAGTTAGAGCATTTGGTATAGAACGCAGTACATCGGGTATTATGACATCAACCGTATTTTGATAGAATTGATAGTCCACCTATTAATAATCATATTTACACAATATATTATTTCCATTCATTCGGAGTAAATCAACGCCATTTTCTCAATTTTTTCTTCACACCCACCTCGCGTACAAATTTTTGCACTTCTGCGCAATGGCACAACAGATACAGTTTCGTCTTGCTCAGGTATTTCTCCTCCTCGCATTCATCCAGATTATTATTATCCGTGGTACGCCAAAAATCACGTAATAGGAACTCAACAGTACCAAATTCTAAATTGAGTACAGCATCTAAAAATGATTCGCAATGCTCACGATATAAAGCACGAAATGTATCCACATCCTCAAGTGTTAGTTCGCTATTAAAATTATGACTTAGCTCGATGGGTGGAAAAGAGGGCAAGGCGCTGGTACCATCACCAATATACTGGATAAATAAATTAAACCAAATTAAATTAAGATAAATTTTTGATTAAGAAAAAAAAAAAACAAACAATTTTAATATCTACCTGAATGCATGCTTCATATGTTTCTGGTTTAAAACTATGTTTTTTGGTAGCATTGGTATTACGAGAATTTTGGGTACATGCAATGCCATTGCTACCATTGGATGAGCTACCCAAATGATTGGATGCTGCTGTACTGCTGCTAACACTCATAATGGCACCACTACCAGATGTTGGGCCATAACTATGGCCATGCAACGATTTTTCATCCATGGATGTTTGTTGATTCAACAATGAGCCGGGCTTTATGCGTATACCATAATAATGGTATTTAGAATTTCCGCGCGTGCCCAGGCGACGTGTGCGCAGTCCGGAGAACACAGAGCGTATTAGCTTACCGAAGCTGGCTGCATTCACTGGCTCCAGTTTCTGTTCGTTGCAATGCTGCATATAATGATTGTACAATGTGGACCGTGGCAGACTCACACCATCGGCCGTCTCATAGTTACGTGAGAGCCACTTTATCTTGAACGGGATAGAGCGAGATGTCAGCATGTAGCATTTTCACAGATGACTCTAATAGCGAGCCAGGCGGGGCGGGGCATATGTATATAGAAATCATCTATATTCTGCACACCATTCAACTTACCGTTGCCGAGGCAATCTTATTGCTGCTGCCAAGGGTGCTCTGCTCAGAGTCGGGTGAAGCGCCACCTCCGCCTGTACCCAGGCTACCGCCACTGGCTGAATTCGTTGTCGTCGTTGATGTGGGCGTCTGGGGCGTACTTTGTGCCTCCTGTATGTAGGCAACCTCATGCTGCAGCGTTTCCCAAGGGTTAGTCAATGTCACTGGCTCAGTTGGCTCCCACTCCCGCTCCCTACTCACCGTCAGGCTGTGCGGCGAGTCTCGACTATGAGACTGCGAGGAGCCATTCAGCAGCAGACCGCCCTCCTCCACAGGCACCAGGTAGGGCAGCGTTGTGGAGTGGGCATTTGTTGTATTCCCCGTTGTCGTTGTTGGCCCATAGTTGCCAGTCGTTGTTGTCGAATAGTAAGTCTGGCCATTGCTCTGGTAATCACCCACCGGACAAAATGGATACGTCCTGTAAATAACGATACAATATCCATATAAAATCTACTCCAATGTCAAAGAGAAAAAAAAATGGGCCATCATTTCCACATTTAACTTACATTTGCGTCTGACTGGAATTGCTATGATATAAATCAGAGTCCACATATTGCACTTGATAGTTCTGCTCCTGACCGGAAACTATGAAAAATTAATAAATTGAGCAAAGAAATTTTAGTTTTTAATTATTTTTAATTGCAATAATCTGATCATTAAAATTTATATCTTTTGTTTTTCTTAAATAAAATAAAATTTAATTGAATGCTTTTTGGAATTTAAAATAATATCTATATATATATATACCTAAAATATCTTTATAATAATTTGGAGATAATGTGAAACGGAATATTGGCAAGGAGCGGGATCCATTTTACTATATTCCAAATGTTTTTTATGATGTTATCCAAAGTGTCATTAAATGTATTCACTTAGAATGATATATGTATTATATATATATAGATATCATAAAGATATCTGTCATCTTCATTCATGATATATTTTAAACTTTTAAGGATTCAGAATTTCTAAGTTTTAAACGTTTCAAAATTCTTATCACAATTCCGCTTTTGAAAACATAAATAAACTATTTCAATTTTTAATATATGAAAATTATTAAAATATTGTATAGAATATTATTAGATTATATATACATATATATAGATTTTCTGCTTTCACTTTATTTCAATTTATGAAAGAAGTATTTGCCAGCGGTAAATCTAAAATGATCTACTATAAGGACTTAGTTTTCTAGATGCACTATAAGATGACATTTATATAGTACATATATAAAATTACTTGTGAGTAAACTACAGAATGGATAATCGACTACTATTACAGCATTTTATTTATTAAACAAACTTTATTAGTATTCAACAAAGTCCATGTCCTTAAAAGGAGTCTCCCATTCATTTGAGAAAACTCTATTTCCCGATGGCAAACATTCGCTCTAGATAACTTTACTATATCTATATATATCTATCTATACTATATCTCTAGATAACTTTACTTCAAAATATCTTAAAACGAAGCACTTTTTTTAAAGATATCGAAATCTTTTCCGATTTTAGAGAACAATCTTCACAAATTCACTAAATCAGCAATAAACTGATGTACACAAAGGATCAGATGTGTATTAAATTCTCTGCCATTTGTCCGTTAATTCACTTCTGCAGTTTCCCAACTCAAATAACTTATTATCTTAAAGGATCTGAATGTGGTTTAAATGCCCTTCTATTCATCTGTTAATTCACTTTTGCAGTTTTTCAAATCGAAAGTAAATTTTTTGGAGAATAATATTCCCTATTTTCCATTTCTTTTTACTAAAAATGTAAGTAGCGGTCACTTTAACTACTATAATTGTATATCAATCACTGACATATAGATATAAAGAGAAATCTCTCTCTTGATATGCACATTTTTAAGTATATAGTCACATTATCTTTAAACATCTACCAGATTCAGTTATCCAGAGACTTTTAAGATAAGAAACATGCGTTTAACTAAGCTTTTTCACAATCAAAGACTTCTTTTAAAATAAATTGATTTGTGAATGGCATTCGGGAGATGGAAAAACATTTGCTTTTTCATTTCCTTTTGTTAGTTTGGCATTGAGAGCACTTGACACTTTCACTGGCGTCACCTACACACACACACACACACACGTGCAAACACCTACACACTTATAGATAAATCTAGTTATACAGGTGTAGGTGTACACCCACATACATATACACACACACACACACAGATAGCAACAATTAAATGTGAAATTTCATTCGAAGATTGATGCTGAATATTTACCACCGCAATAGGACAAATTGTTGTGACGTCGATGGTGATGGTGATACATAGTTGATGTGGCTGCTGATGTGGCAGGAGGACCAACCGTTGATGGGTTAGCAGTTGCTACAGCAGCTACAGCAGCAGCAGCAGCTAGAGTCCCACCAGAGGATGATGATGATGAGGATGACGAGGATGATACCGACAATGAGGAGTAGTTTGTATAGTTGGCAGCAGCAGCAGCAGCAGCAGCGGCACTTGCGTTCGCCACAAATGTCTGATGATGATGATGATGATGATGGTGGTGCAATTGCAGCTGCAATTGGGCGGGCGGCGGAGGCGGTGGCTGGGTAACGGCCTCCGGCCCAGTGGCCACTGTAAACTGTTGCTGACGCTGGGACGTTTGCAGTTTACAGCGACACTTCTCGATGAGATTTGTATAGGCAACGGCAGCGGCACTAATCGCTGGCGGTGCTCCTGATAATGGTGGCTGCGTTGGTGGTGGTGGTGGTGGCGGCGGCGGCGGCGGTGGTGGTAGTGGTGGCGGCTGTGGTGGTGGTGTGGGCGTTGGGGATTCAATTTCAAGCTGATGATTGTGATGCAAATGATGGTGATACTGTTGCTGTTGATAATGATGTTGGTGACGCGTTTGGCAGTCGAAGCCGTATCGAGAATGCATTCGTTTGATTTTAAATTGTGTGGGGGCAAGCCACAGCTAGTGAAAGTTTTGGACCTTGGTTCCTCTTTAGGACTCTCTCAGATATCGAGTCACCAGTATTGGTAGCCTTAACCACATACGGATGCAGGGGGGAGTATAGTAGTAGTATGTAGTATGTATGTAAGATGAAACGCGACCTGATTGCGACCTGGTTGCTTTGGGCAACTGCCCAACTACTGCCCAAAGCAAAGCAGAGAAGCAGAGCAGAGAGTTGACTTGACGCTGGCAGAGATTGAAAGCGAAAGTGATGAATGTGAATGTGAATTATTTTCCCGTCCGTTTTCGTTCTGTTTTGGGTAAATTTTCTTTTCTCTTCTTCTCCTCCTTTTGGAAGGGGGGGGGGGCGAGCGGGGTCGTTTGGTTTTTGTTGGTCGTGGTGGTGGTAGTGGTTCAAATGTCGGATGATAGCGTCGTGGAAACGGAGCAACCAGTACGTACGAACGGTAGAATTACAACTGAATCCAAAATCAAATGTTATCCTAGCAATATGCCTCCGAAAATAATGAGGACGACGACAGCGGCGGCAGCGACGCAGCAACGAATTAAATTACAACAACGGCGGGCTGCGGTGGGTGGGTTTTTGGTTGGTCTGGTTGGTTGTTGGGTGGGCGGGCGTCCGATCGCTTGATGCTGTGCATTGTCAGTGTGCGTGTGTGTGTGTGTGTGTGTTTTATAACCCTCATCTTCTTGCCCAACGACTGAGGGGGTGTTATGTTGTCGCGTCGCCGTAGCAAGTAATCTAACCCAAACCCAAAAGGTAACGAAACCGAAACGAAACCAAAGCCCAAACCCAAGCTAAAGCGTAAATGTATATATAACGTAAGCGTAAGGACAACGGCGGCGGCGGACGGTCCATGGCCCATGCCCATGGTAAACTCCAACCATCGTTTTATTTTTCCAAACGATGCCAGCTAATTCCGGGCTCAAAGTCGCATTTTCTCGGATCTGTACAAGTGGCAGCAGAAAGCAGTCCGGGGTATGTGAGATGAGAGCGAGATAGCAATAGGCCAAGCGTCAAGGCAACGCAGCCAATCAGGCGCCACCCTCTCGATCCAGCCACACTTCCCAGATGGTGGTTGCTAGGCTGCTTTTTTCCCTTTTGCGCTCTCTCTCTCTCTCTCTCCCTCTCATTCTATCTCTCTTTATCGTATTCGTTCGGTTCTCGTTTAACTTGTCTGGCAACTCTCCTGCTCACTCAACCATCCCCAGCAACCCCGAAAACATCCTGGATGCTGTACGCTTGGTCCTGGCCAACCAAATCGTTTGCTGCCGGCACGCGCCATCGTTCCCATAACTGACAATTGTGTGTGTGGGTCGCCAGTTGAAAGTTTGAGTGCCATCCGTACGTACGTAACCTTAGCATGGGAGGGGGGGGTATTGGGGTTGGGTGGATTGTATGGAAGTTTTCCATATTTTTGACGTGGTCATTTTTTTTTTTTTTTTTTTTGTGTTTTATTTTAGTCCTATATGGAGAAGGACATGACATATTTCTAATATTAATTTCATCTTTTGCCCTCTCATGCAGTGCCACAGCCAGCATGTGGTCGTGCGGTCGAAACACTGTGACTGCATTTCCAGTGACTCTTTAATGTTATGTGCGTTCAATGTGGTTTCATATGACCCTGTATCACCTGTAACTATAATCACTATCATACATAGTACCCACCCCTAGGGCATCATAGTTAGCTAAGGTAGCTAAGGGCTTTAGATAAAACCGCAACGCAGCAACTGGGCTTAAAGTTTTCCACTTTACAACTTGCTGCTTGTATATGATGTAAATCTCTAAATAAAATAAAATGTTCAAGAAAATGGATAAAAATTACAACTGACAATTATGTATATGTATCAATAACGAATATTAACTTTCAAATTGTATATATGTTCATAAATTTTCTATTACTAAAATGTTCTTAAAAAAATTTTAAAAAAAATAAAAAATATGTAGGTACTTTTTTCATATTCTTCATTCAAAAATCTTCTTCAATTGGTTGAAATATGTCAAGAGGAATTTCTGTCTTAAATTTATAAAAGTTTACAATTGGAATTTTTGGTTTCCATAAAAGAAGATACTCTGAATATTTTTAAAAATTAGAGCTCAAGTTTGATTTCATATTGTGAGAACAACTAGAAGAATGGAAAAGGTTCAAGCTTAAAATATATTTTTTTATCATTGTTTGAATGAAACTTTTTCAAATATCAATTCAAAAAATATGTATATGAAAGGTATGCAAATATTCTAAAGTCCATACGTATGTAGCTTAATTTGTCTTGATATCATATAGTTTATTTTAAAACAGAATGTTTACTTACTTAAACTTTTCAAATATTAATATAAATTATTGTTATTATTATTATTAAAGTATAGGATATAGTTGTAAACTATCAACCTAACTATATTTTACAAGCACTGGCAACTAAGGCCTTCGGCTTAATTAATATACATAAATTTCTCTTTTAGAGTCAAGTGGCTTTAATTGTCTGGCTTCGACAGTGATTCATTTTTAATAGAAAAATAAAAGAGGGATTAAAATGCATTTATTATATATATATATATATATACATATATGATAAAGAAATGAAACTCTAATGAATAGAAATGTTTGTTAAAGTGACCTAATAAAGTGGGTGGTAAGTAGCCAAGTGGCTATAGATTCCTAATGTGGTTAGTATAGGCAATTTTTGGTGGTCAAATAAATATTAAATTGATGAAAAGTATAATTATGGATTATTCTTTTAAGGATTTTTGAAAATTTGGACATTTTTCTACTTCATTTTTCAGTCGCGGAAAATTGGCTGGCCTGATCTTTTGATTTAAATATCTCATATAAATTTTTCAGTCGCTGGAAATATTGGCTGGCCAAATGATCATTAATTGATTATAAATATCTCTTTATAAAAAATATCTTCATATATAAATTGATTTTACAGATTTTTTGCTGCTTAAATAGTCTTTCAAAATAGGACTAGATTTGCCATGAAGGAGGAATCTTTTAAGGATAATAAAAATAAGTTGTCCCTTGCCGACTTTTGACGCTTTTAAAAAGTTACCAATTCTGATAATTTCCGTAATAAGAGATATTATCAATAAAAAAATATCCGTATTTTTGACTCCTTAGTCGAAATCATCATTAATTGAATATAAATTTTCTTTATATTAAAATAATTTTCTTATATTTAAATTGGTTTTACAGATTTTTATGCTAATAAAAAGTTCTAAAATTAAAAAAATATGACTACTTTTTCAAAATCAGACGAGATTTGACTGAATTGGAAAGCCCTTTCTAAGAAGCAAATAAAGACATAGTTTTTCAAAATCAGACGAGATTTGACTGAATTAGAGCCTTTGCTTCAAAGGATTTGTCCGTTGTCCTTCTTTTGAAGGATTTCACCAATCTTCTATAGGCTCTAACTTGGCCATCTTTTTGACGATTTTGAAAAGTTTTACAGCAATCTTCTAGATAATTTCCGTATTAAAAAACTGCATTAAAAGTTCAAAAAAGTTGGAAAAAAAATTTTGACCGTATTTTTGCAAATTTTTTCAGTGTAACCATCGTTAAAATTTAAAATGAGTCGAAAATTAGTTTTCCAGATTTTTATGCTAATTAAAAATGGCAAAATAAAAATTTTTTTTCAAAATCAGAGTAGATTTGACTAATCTCGTTAAGTAGAGGTTCCTGCAGAAGGTCCATCGTCCTTCTTTTGAAGGTATAAAAACTAAGTTCATTTTGACTTGAAAAGTAAGCAATTTTCTGGATAATTTCCGTATTAAAAACTGCATTAAAAGTTAAAAAGTAAAAAAAATTTTGGGATTTTTGCTAATTTTTTTAGTTTCATTTTTTAATTTTTGGGGGGGGGGGATAAAAAAATATGTTGTGATTTTTTTTTTTGTTAATAAAAGTGCTAATAGAAGTAGGAGGAATAAAACCATTTAATTAAATCCGAAAAATACCTCAATTATCTAATTAAAATTAATCTTTCCCCTAAATATAATTGACATTGTATTACAAGTGATTACTATTATTATGTTAATATTAATTATTTATATTATTGTAATTCTTTTTCGTCTTTAATTCTTATTTATTTTTGCTTTTAAAATTTAAAACTTCACCTGAGAGCATTTAATTCAACAAACTATCGAAATAAACAGTTCAAAGTAAATTTCTGTACTTTCATTTAACACTTTCTATTCAATGTGAAATATATATACTTATCAGGCATCTTTAGTTATGAAAAGCGAAAAATATATATATCTATACATATATTTTTTTTTTCTATTATCAAATTTTCTTTAGTTTGCTTAATCTCGACCACTTGTGCAATTTCCCAGGCAGACTCTCAAACAACCGAGCAACCACATTGAATACCCCCAACTATAGACCACCACTTGATAAATAAATCAACGTAAAATCATCAACAACAACAACAACAATAGAAGCATGACCCCAAAATTTGATGCATGCCATGGCAAAATCGGTGAAACTTTTCATATAAACGAAAATAAATTGTCAGGATAACCGACAAGTGCATGGGAGGGAGAAAAAAAGCTAGAGGAAGGAGAGCAGCCAAACAAGAGGCATCCTTTTCAATTGTTGTTGTTGATGTTGTTTGCGTACTTCCGTCTTGTTGTCAATTGGTCAAATCTGAGTGAACGAACAGCTTATCCGGGTCTGAAATCAGTGCAATGCTTCGTTAACAAAAGTTAACCCCACTCTATTTTGTATTTGCACCCAGGTGGTTGTGATTTTGTTTACTGATAAGTATCGTACATATATATATTTTATATCAGTTTAAACAAATCTTATTTTATAATAAACTTTTTTTGCTCTATTTACACAATTAATGGAAGCCCAGCATATGCCCAGTTTGTTCCCTTAAATGCAATTAGTAGGTAAAAGTGTATTTATTACACACATCTCACACTCATAATTAAAACTGGTATGGATTCCCTTCTCTCTATGCCACTTATTTTTATTTTTTTTCTTCTTTTTCTTTTAATTCTATTTTTATTTTTAGTTGCTGTCGATGTGTTATTAAATTTTTAAGCTCTTCTGCCTCGTCAATTTGATGAGGACCTAACAAATCCGTATCAATTGAAATATTTCACGTGTGTTACGTGATTGTGTGCGACTGAACGAGTGAGCGGTGAGCGGTGAGCTGTGGGGGTGAGGCTGATGAGGATGTTGTAGTGCACTCTTTGGAATGGTTTCAATGGTTAGATCACAACGACATTGAAATACGCTTTAACTTATATTCATTTATGTTAAACATTTATAAAACTTTTCCTTCTAGTAACTAATTTTTTTTTTGTTTGGTTATCTATTTTAATCTTTAAGCGGAAAGTTTGTCTTTTCTATAAATATAACTAAAAATTTGTATAATATACAAATATACATATAAAAATTTCTTTTGTAATCTAATTAATTTAAATAAAATATTTAAAATGTACTCAAAGATACTAGTAAGCTAATTTACTTAAATATAATCTTTGAAAATGTATTTGAAAATTAAAAAATTTCATAAATTTGTTGAATAATCTAATTAATTTAAATATAATCTTTAAAAATGTATTTAAATGTAAAAATAAACTTTTCAAACTCTTTTCTATATCTTTTTTTTACCCAATTCTGATTAAATAAATTTTTATTATTGAGAATAATCAATTACTAATGAAATAGAATATATAAATCTATATATAGATATAATATATATAAATCTTATATAAGAACATATTTATACATATGTGGGATAACAAAACAAATAATGAAGTTAATATACTCTTATAAATGACCAACATATGTATATATAGAAATACACTCGAAAAACATTCTTATAATAAAATTAAAATATTATTGCCAAATAAGAAAATCAAATATATTTATCTATATAATATCTTCCTTAGTAAAGCGTCTAGTAAAAAAAGTATATAATTTTTAAAATTTGAGTTTTTAATTTTTCCAATGATTTCTAGAACATATATCTCATATATTTAATTTTCAAGGATATTCATATAGGAAATCACTTAAAATATTACAAATTCTTTGTAAAGGATATATAATTTAAACAATTTCTGTTCAAGTGAATACATTTTAATTACTACTTCTTGGTTATTTTTTTGTTCAGTGTATTAATACACAGCGGGCGGTTATTAGAGAGAGCTGTTGCTCTCTAGTCAACAAAATGCTCCTGTCCAAGAGTCTTCATATTGTCATCCCCCACCACCCCGGTACCCTTAATCCAAACCTCTCAATTTGTTGTGATTACCCGATGTCTGTATAGTATTTATATATATATATATATATATATATATATATAGATACATAGTAGATATTTGCTGTTTACCCTTGGGTGGTGGTAATTTGTCCGCTAATAAAATCAAGTATCACGGGCAAACATTCGTGTTCGACCCTTCCAATGAAAGCGGCATCGTTGTCTGATCTTCTGCATAGATATAATAGATAGTGCTCACCAAGTGTAATCTCGATTAGTTCATTGTTTAGCACTGAAGTGGAATATAATAATTATGTGTGTACGAGATATCACTCTACACTCCTCCCCTTCCCTCATCACACACACTGACTGACTCTTTTTATACCCAGCTGCACTTTGCTATACTTTTTGATACTTTTTGCTTTTGCACGTGCCACAAACTGGTGCCTGGTTCACAATATACATCTTACCCTTACCCTCATCCCGATACTACTACCTCCACCCTCCTCTACTGATGTACAGGTAAGCTTGTCTACTATTATCCCACAACGGGGTGTATCCTGTTGTCTGTCTGTCCTTGTCTGTATAGCGTACGTTTCATTTTTCAAATTAAGTCCTTTTAATTGTGATATCAAGGCAAACGTTTAAAACGCGACCGGATTTTAAGCTGGTTCCTGGTACCTAACCTAACCCTCCTCATACTGCCAAACACTCCCAACACACTCGACTCACTCATCATCTCTCACCATCATCAACAACAATAACAACAACATCATCATCATCATCACCCCTCCCCCCAACCCCTTCGAGGGCAATGTTGATACTGTCATTATGCTTGTTTACTATGACGCGACTTTTGCCGTTTCATTGTTTGTTTGCTCTTGGTTTCCGCTTTGATTTCGCACGCTGCAAGGTGCAAGAGATAGGGTCGTGAAATTCCAGTTTCCTCCTTTTTTTTTACTCTACTTTTCCCTTTTCCCATTTTGGTTTTCTCTTCTTTTTTTATTTGGTGGCATTTCCACGCATATGAACTTGTACAAAAAACCATAATACCATGCAAATCTTTTTTCCATTTTTTTCTTTTTTCCTGCTCACTTTGGATTTGTATTAATTAAAAAAAAATAGTAACAAGAGTCAGGGAATAAGTTTTTCAATATGACATTTATACATTTAGAATTTTAATTAATACCAATTAGCAATGAATATGCTCATAAGATATTAAATTATTTAAAATAGATTAAATATTTGTGGAATATTTATTTTTTGTGGTCATAAAAGCCAAATGGAAATCAAAACTGAATTTTTCTCTAAAGAAGTTTCAAATTATTATGAAATTGAAAAATGTTGGGGCAAATAATGGAAGCAAAAGAATTAACAAAAAAGCAAACAAAATAAAGAAACATTTAAAAATATAAATAAAAAATAATTGAAAGTTTTTAGCTCGTCATTTATTAATCAAATTCTCATATTTCTTTTGCCTTTAATTTTTCAAAAAGTATTATTAATTCCATATTTAAAAATGTCTAAGTAACAACCCAGATAATTAAATAGGGCAACTTGGAGTAGCCTCTCACATCAGATTGGGCATTCAAAATTATGTATAATGTGACCTTTAGGTTCAGAAATGCTTTCTTTCAATGATTGTAAAATTCATTGCTAAATATCTCTAACTAAATACTAAAGCAAGCGAAAGCGAAAACTTTTCTTAAATGAATTAAATGCTGTTCTTTTTAGAAATCGCAATTAGAAGAGGCAAAATATAACCCAATTTTGGCTTTTAGAAGGTTAACTTAAATTCCTCTTGATTCTAATCTAGTTCTCTCTAGTTTCTTATCCAATTTCATTTCATAATTTTTCAATTATGTATATAAAATGGCATTCATTTGAGAATTTTGATTATGTTTATCATTATTTAGGACTGATTTTTGTTTAATATTTTTAGATCCACTCAGATTTCAAATTCAAATTAATTACATACACATCCAATGTAAAGTTTCCTTTAATAAAATCGTTTTTTTTTCTTTTTAACTTACCCGTTACGGTTATAAAGGGTGTACCATCCTCATCCTCTGTGGTTTGGACCACAGTCACTTGTCCATTGGCCACTTGTTGAGCTAGATCGACGCCATCTTTGATTGCACTTAAATTGGACATGGTGTGAATGGTGGCCGTGCCGGGTGTTTCAGTGGTTGTTATGGTGCCAGCACCATTGCTGTTACTGTTGACAACATGGCCATGGATATGTGCCTCATTGCTGGAATCGCCGGCATCCATGGGTAGGACGACGCGTATGACCTCCAGTTGCTGTTCGGTCGTTGTTGTTACTGGTCCTGCTGTTGCCGGTTGTCCTTGTGCACCAGTTGTTGTTGCTATTGTTGCACCTGTTGTTGTCGTTGTTGTTGTTGCTGTTGCCGTTCTATTATCATTCTCAATTATGCCGCCGCCATTTAATTTCTTCTGCAAAAGCTGGGAATTCTGTAATTATTATGAATATCAAATTTATGATATTACCCAAATGATAATGATATCAGGTGGATCTGTTTGATATATGTATATACGTATGTACATATGTATGTGTACATACCTGTGTCATAACATCCTCCAATGTGGCAGCAACAACAACACCATCTTCTGTACAAAATTCAAATTCTTCGTCATGTGCCGTGGGTGGTGATGAATCGACATTTTCCACCTCCACGGTAAGGACATCCGAGGTCTGCTGATGCTCCTCATTGATGGTATCCGTTTGTGTGGCATCCACAACAACAGTGTCAATGGCATTGGCGGCCACAGCAGAGCGTGTGGAAATAATAAATTGGCGTTGCGGTGCCAGACGTGTGCTCATTTGTTTAATTTTTTTTTTTTTATAATTATTTAAATTATTTAATTATTTTAGTTATAAATATGGTTGTTTATTCGTTTCAAGGCTTTGCGTTGCGTTTCGTTTGTTCCTTTGTTGCACTCTTTGTTGAGAAATTCGTTGACTAGTTAAGTTAAGTTTTATTAGTTTATTAGTTAGTTAGATATATATTCTTTTTTTTTTTATTTTCTTTAGTTAGCTTTCTTCCTCTTGAGGTTTAAGGCAATGGCGGTGCTTAGGTTCATTTAAGTTTCCTTTAAGTATCCTTTTAGGTTAGCTATAAAGAAAGGAAAGTGAAAATACATATATGGGCAAACAAGTGATAAATATATATGAGTATATATTTTTTTGACATCTCTCATCTTGACATTCTCTCCCTCCCATTGTGTTTGGTATATATATATATATATATATACATATATGTGTTTGTGTATGTATGTGTATGTACTTGTTGGTCCTTAATGTTGTTGTCTTTTGTTACCTACTTTTTGGGGGTTGCGCTTCCGCTAGGGCGTTGCTATGAAATTAAACTTTTCGCAGGTATTTCTTCTTACTTTGATTTTCAACATTTCCTTTGTTCTCTGCGCAGCAGCAGCACAACAATAAATATATCTATATATATATACATATATGTGGGTGTATTGCATACGACATTCAATTTTTTTGGGCAGCCATTTTGATTGTGCTTCAATCTCATGCCACTTGAATCTATGAAATACGACGATTTCAAGTTGATTTTTTTTTTTTTTGTTATGCCAATTACTCAGCAAGTGAATGCAAATGCGTATTATTTATTTTTGGCAAGTAACATAAGTGAGAGTTACCAATATTAAATATTAGATATGTATAATAGAATATGCCTTATACTATATCCCATTATCCCTATACAGATAATGCAATTAATGACTTTCTTCATTTCCTCCTCAAGTATATATGTATAAAAGTAATTAGCATCTTCTTATCATACTTTTAATGACTAGATAATGAATCAGTTTTTCATTTATAACATTATTAAATATGTTAAATATTGTTTATATTAAATTAAAAACACAAATTTAAGCTCATTAAATTGTGCTACTTAAATAGAATAATTACATTAATACGGATTAAAAATGAAAATAATTTAAATGAAAAGAAATTAAAAAATTGAAGATTAAAAGAATTTCATTAATATGCATGCTCAATAGAAATTAGAAGAAAATTAAAGGAATTTATAATAGAAGAATTACATTAAAAAAAAATTTAAAAATATCTAAAATTTCAAATGAAATTTATATTATATGGCTTGTGATAAAAGTTAGAATTCCCTTAAATATTATATTTATGTTAAATAAAAAATTTATTTAAATGTTATTTGCGAATTTGGAAAAATAATTTTCATGAGTAAGCAAAAATAAATAATGAACAATTAAATTATTTTTTTTGTGATTTATAAAATATGTATTTTTCATGAATAAGTAAAACTAAAGATAAAAAAATTAATTAATTATTATTTGAGATTTTTAAAAATTTGTTCATGTTTAACAGAGGACTATGTTTTATAGCTATGATTTATATTCTCATATTTCGTTTTTATTTTTTCGATTATTTTTTAAAATTAAAATTGATATCTGAAATTCCTGTTCCTAATCAATTCATTAAAATTAATTTAATGATAAGAGAAAAAATTGAACTTTAAAGATAGGCAGGAATTTTTAATGAAATTGTTATTAACAAATACTGTTTAGCTATTAAAAGAACAAAGAAATAATTCAAAATTTCTTTTATTCCAAAGAAAGACCAGGATTATAAGATAAGATCCTTTTTGCATCGCTGAATTTCAGAGTTGTTCAATGCAGAACTTAAAGGAAGCCAGTGAAGAATTCTAAGAGGAAGGAAGATTAGTAATTTAAATATTTGTTAAAGATCTCAAATCTTGACTAGCCAAGTGAGTTCCTAACTTCAACTTCTTCTATTTTTGCTTTAAAGTTTAAGGAAAACCAACATTTAGAACAACTTTTCATTAGTTTAATCATAACCAATCCAGATTTTCATTTGCCATAAAACAACAAAAAAAAAAAACACCTTAAGCCACTTATAACAAAATTCATTAATTACTGCTAAGGTAAGTCAGATTTAATTGATTAATTAAAAAAAAAGAAAAATAGCGACTGCTAAAAATAAGATTATATATACGAATAGTATACACATTTTACTGAATCACAGTTTGTGTTATTTTTGGATAAGTTAGTCATAAATGAATTTAGATTTAACCTTTTAGTTGAATTCTATTAATATACCAAATTTAAAGGATTCTTTGACCTTTTACATTAATTTGTGTGTTTTTATACATTTTTTTCTTAGTTCTTTAAAATGAAATTTGCATAGTTAATTTCTTATGATTTGTCTTTTCACACATATACAGACACACACAAACACCCACACTCACACACTCACACACACATACACACATACTTTATTTTGCGCATTCTTTTCGATGCACTTGTTCACTGGGCAACCGGTTCAAAGTAAATAATGTTTTACTGAAATGCCGCTGGCAACGCCAACTTCCATCGTCCATCTTTAAAAGGGTATCCAAACAAGATGGTAGCAGGAAGGGGAGGAAGGGTAGGGATTTTGGGGTTGGCATTGTTGCCCGACAGGACATCGCCAATAGAGCGAACGACCCGGCATACGTCATGTAAGTTAAAGAAGACGAAGTCATCATTGTATGTTGTTGTTTATAAACAATAAACGAACTCAGTCCAGTTGCAGTTATGCATAAGAATGAAGGAAGGAGGTGGTGGGTGGAGGGGAGGAGTGGTGGGGAGGTTCTTTATTTATATGGTAGAGGGTTATAGTTAGTTAGTTAGTTAGTGTGCGTTGTCCCAAACGGAAATGCAAAGTGTTTGGTAGTGCACAAATCAAACAAAAACGCGGGGCGGCAAAACTCATAAAATTTGACGCGTGAAAAGTGCAGCTTTTAGGGGATGTATGAGCAAGAGAGAGAGAGAGGAAGAGAGAGAAAGAGAGAGAGAGAGAGAGAGGGTGTATTTCCCATACCCATACCCATAACCCTAAACACCCACGCACACATAAGACTTTTTACACCTGCTTCTTACACACACACAGACACATACAACCCACACAGTTACACTCAGTCACATCTATACGGTAGTTAAGTAACTAAGGACGCGCAATGGAAAATTTATTGATCAAATAAAATTTGTTTTTTTTTTTCTTTCTTTCTGTTTTTGCCTTTTTCCGTGTTAGTATTTTGCTTTTCTTCGTCGAGTTTTTTTTTTTTGTCATACGAAATCCGATTATATATATATGTATGTATATAATTTTTTAATTTTACCTTTACGCGTTTGATTTGCGTATATATTTTTGGAAAATTTTTGTTTTTATTTTTACTCTTTCTCCTCTGTTGAGTTTTTTTTTCAGCCGTTTTGCTATGCTTACTTCGAGCGTAAATATGCAACTACAGCAAGAAAATTTTGTTGAACAAATTTTAGGCTAAAGGGGCGAACTGGCGGGTTTTTAGGGGGTTGGTTATTTTGGGTTTTGGTAATAGGGAATTGGCCAGAATGCACACAACTACACACACACACACACATGAACACACATCTGTATATATGTATACATATATATTATCTATCAGTTGTGGTTGAGTTGCATTCAGCTGGCCAGAACGAGATGGATATGCATTCAAATTTGAATTTAACATTATATACTTTTACATATGGTCAAGTCAATGGGTGTGTTGGTCTCCCTATAACATTGACCCCTTTTTTTTTTTTTCATTTATCCTCTCTCTTTCAAGTGTCTGTATCTACCTATCTATCTATCTATCTATCGTATATATCTACCCCTAAACAAAACAGATCTGTGGCAGCTGCGTTGGCATAGGTACCGTCTAAACTGTTTCAAAAGTCCGTTGGCCTTTTAATCGCCTATTACCAATTAATTGTAATTAGCAATTGGCATTCAGTTTGGAATTTAGAAAAGATGATTTTAACTGCATTTGGTAGTTATTTTCTTTTATCCTTTTTTTAAGCTCATTATTTAATATCCAATTTACAATTTAAGTGTATTAAAGTTATTTTAAACAACGAATTAATTAGCTTTCAATGAAGAAGATTGATATATTTTTTTTGGGCTGCCAAGTTATATATACATACTTTAAAAGATATAAAAGTTAGACCATATTTGGATATTTATCAGTTTTATGAAAGCATTAAAGAAAGTTTAGAAATTATATTTCTATAAAGTATTAAAAACTTTGATATATCTTTAAAAGGAAAAGAAAGATATATATTCATAAATTCATACATATTCATATTGATATTGATATGTATTATTATAACCAAGTGAAATAAATCTCACAGATCCTAAGTTCTTTACTTAGTCTAATTAATTGTCAAATTAATTTATTCGTTTTATTTTAATGTACTTATTAAATTAAGTAAAAATATTAATCAAATCAATATTTAATAATTAATAACTAATTGATATATAAATATATAATCTATATAATATTTTAGCTTAAAAGAAAATAGTAATAAAGAAATTAACCATTATAATAATTGGTTTAATATTATCTATTATTTAATTTAAAAGGCTTTAGAAGTAGTTAGTTTATGAGATTATGATGGATGGAAGAAGTGCAATTTTAGTAAGAATTATTTAGTTAATATTATTAATTTTCCATCAAATTCAACAATTTAAGCTTTTTGTTTATAAAATAGTTGATCTCTATTTTTATATATATATAAATAACTTTATATACTCTATAGTTAATCTACAAAAGGTTCTATCTATTATTCATATTAAAATGTTTCAAAATAATATAAATTATATACATTAAAATACATTAAATATAAGATTTAATGAATACATAAAAATACATTTAATATGTATAAATCTTAATAAAAACAGAAACAACAAAACCTATGAAAACAAAATTTCGCAATCAAAAACGTTATCAAAAATTTATATAAGTATACTACATACACATATACATGTATGCATATACATATATATATACGTATACAAATAATATACATATGAAGATGTAATATATAACTGATCAGAACTAAATTGAAATGAAGTAAGGAAAAAGTGCCTCTAAAAAAACATTTTAATCATGTTCTTAATACATTTAAGTCATTTCTATATTTGCATTCAATTTTGAATAAGAAATCGTTTGAAATATATGATGTACATTAACTTTTTGTTTTCTAAAATCTTATTTAGTTAGGATTGCTTTATAATGTAATTTCATTTTTTAGAGATTGTTTCTACATATGTGAGCTTTATATATAGAACTTTGATACGTCTTCTTGCACATCTTATCTTGAAAAGAAGTTTATATGCCAAGATGCATACAAATTGTTTAAATACTGATAATCCTAATTTCATAGATATAGAAAGATAAAGGGATCGAATCGTTTATGGATTGTCTATGCTGATTATGAATATATATAGCTAATATAAGCTAATATAAGTAAACTCTTAATTAGACAATTTTATAAGATTTTACCCATTGAAATGTTTAAAAAAGTATTAGGCCAATTAATAGTTTAATTTAAATTTCTAGGCCTAGTTGCTATAACTAATCTAAGTGTTGGGATCTACTCAAGGAAATGTTCTATCCTTTTTGGGATAATTTTTTTTACTTGAAATCAATTTTGGTACTTTTTTGTCTGAATTTGTATGAACATAATGTCCATTGAAGGAACTGTATTAAGTTTGTTTTCAAATTTTAAGTAATTGAAACTAAAAGTTTTAGAATAAACTATGTTTTTACGAGTACAGAGTTTCTATTTGTCCCAACAGCTGACGCAATAGAAGTTATGGCCGTTGGACTTTTTTCCAAATATATTGACATTGACATTTCTAATAATCAGTCATCGATGAAGATGATGGCAAACATTGTTGGCATGCGTCTGTCTCTGTCCCTGCATGGGTCGTCACTTTCTCTAGGACGAGACCAGGAATCATTGAAGCAAAACGCAATGCGAGGACGAGGCAGCAAAGCGGAAATGTATACGTTGAAGAGATGCTTGTTTTACACCTGGCGGACACACAGATCTATAGACAACTCGACGATAATGTGCAACCGGCCGTGCCATGGTCGTAGCAATATAGCAAAAGGACCTGACCGGGTGGCACATGTGCGTCCTATTCCTGCTGCTGCTGCTGCTGCTCGTGCTGCTGCCAGCCTACCTGCACACGCCACCTGACGGGGGAATGAGCCGTTGGGTAGTGAAATTTGGGTGTAAGGTTGGGGGTTGGTTTGTTGCGACCGCGACAAGGACTCGACTTAATTGCCTCTAAATGCCTGAGAGAGCCTGCTTCAAAGTCGAAATGAAAATGAGAAGAAAAAAAACGGAAACCGCGAGCGAGTGTCTAATTTTCTCATTTTCCCGTTCAATGAAAATTCGTTGATTACGCTCCAAGTTCGAGTTGAGAAGCTTACGAAATGAGAAAAGTTATCCGGCTTTTGATCTTTGAAATTTGATTACCCTATTCGAAAAAATACAATTAAAGTTATATATATTCTTGTTCAGCATGAGACAAACGACCATTAAAAAGTCTTAGTTCTATGAAATTTTGTTTAATTTTAAACAGATTTAATTTGTTCCTAAGCAATATGAGATTGCAACAAAAAACGACAGAGGGCGTTATTGTGCATTTGTTATTGCGGCAAGAATTAATTCTGCTACTGAGTATTACTAAGTCGAATCTACGATTTAAGGTACGAAAACTTTGTTCCCAATTTTGCTCTGTGTTGGCACTTGTTGGCAGCGGCTACTTAAAAAAGTTCACACTCAAAATTGAACTGTCAACGAGAAGTTTTGTGGATTTTTGCTTCCGATTGCTTTCTAGAACTTACCATATTGATTCCGTTCTGGCGCAATAAATCCTTCTGCCAGATGGACATTAAATCCACGTTATTGTTAAATCGTACAAATCCGTTTCTGCGTTTTGGGGTAAAATTTTAGAAATTCTGGATACGTTTCCTTTGTCTCTAGGATATGCGAGGGCGTAGGAAAAACTGTATAACGGTGTAAAAATTGGACCGGAAGGAAGTTGCCCGTTAGTGTTTGGGTTTTTCGGTTGTCTTGGCAACAACAAAAAAAAAAAAAACAATGTCTAGATGTGGATAATGTGGGTGGTGGGGAGGGATAGGGGAGATATTTTGGCCAAGTAGGTGTCGCCAGTGGGTACCGCTATTTGTATTGTTGCGGTGTGATATTATTTTTTGGCTAATGCTGCCAAATTCAACCAATGGTCAAGCATTCTGGACCGAATTGGTTTAGTGTTCCCTCTTGCCCGCGTTATAGTTAACGTATATTATGCACAGTCTTTTTAATTATTGTTTATTGCTAAAAAATATTGCACGAATTGTCCGATAAACTTTACAGTTCAGTTTACGAGTTGAGTTGATTTAACTGCATCATTTACGAGCAATGTAATATTAACAGCATCATCTGCTAGCTCTGTTAATTTAACAGTTGTTGTCACTTGCCATTCACTGGGTAACGCTAACACAAGTTGGCGGTCACTTTGAATTTGTTGATTGAAAGGTAGAAAAACAAATATATTTAATAATAGTATTAAATAAAAGATGCCGACACCATTTCTTTTTAATAATTATAATTTTCATCGGTATTTACTGATGAATCAAACAATTCGAAAGGCTCATTTCTATGGCGATCACTCATTGCCATCAACCACCTGTTACAATGCAATTTCCGTGAAAAAAGGCATTCGAAAAACGTGATCAATCAGTTGTGCATTGCTTGCTAATTAATTTGTTGCGAATTGTAATTTTCACACTTGACCGGTAATAGCAATAACTACAACAACTGCATAAGATTACAACAACAATAATAAAAACAACAACATTATGAATGAAGCAATAAAAGTGGCAAGCTCTTACGTGCTTAGACATTTTTGTTGTTCTGTTTTTGTTTGTCGTTTTTCCTTAATTACCCATGCAGGTAGCACACGTGTTGCACATTAGCTTGCTATTGGAATGTTACAAAGCTTTTAATAAATAAATACATTTCGCTTTTAAAATTAATTTATCTTTTAGTTTGTCGCATGGAAAGGTTTTTTAATTATATATTATGGAAATAAAATATAATATTATAAATGTATTATAATGATAGTTTTTAAGCTACCTTCGGAAGTATTTTAGCTAAATTTAGACTGTTGTATTAAATTTTAATGTTAGAGGACAGATAATTAAACAAATTTCATCGATTTTTATGAATTTTTGAATTTTGGGGTTACGTAACTAGGTTTGCCGATTGCCCTTAGGAGGATTAAAAAGAGGGATTTTTGTCTTGTTCGTTCGTTGCCAACAATTTCACTGCAATTTTACTGAAATCCGAATTTCGAATCTTATTGGGTTTCCCCCGATATAGGTAGGAGGCAAAATATGGCCGACTAAACAGCGAAGTTTCGTAATTCTATCATAATGTAGTTACATATCAAATGTAAATTTAAAATTCTTTATACTTCCCAATGTCAAATAGTTAAAATATGGTTTTAATTTACATATTTTATATACTTATTATCTTATATTTACGGATAAATAGTCAGGAAGATCACAAATGCCCCAGCGATCAATCCTATCCCATAGCAGTTTTAGCCGGTAAATACCAGAAACCTGTAGCAGATCATTAGAGCTTCCGATATTTGGGTTTAGTTGGTTAAATGATAGTGTAACAAATCCGGTGCATTGGGTATTGGTTGTAGTACGTAATGCCAGTTGATGTGGTGATATCATTTTTCATTCCGTGAATCCGCTCCTGGCGTTGGAGCACAATTTATCTACTCCCGCGTGTTATTAACTCACAGCATAGTACGTACACGTTTCTTAACAGCGGTCAGCCACAAAGGTGAGCGTGTTTTTTGTTGTTTTATTTTTTATTTATTAGTTTTTCTCACTCTTTTAATTTTTTGTTGCTTGTGTAAAAATTGTAATGTTACAATTTCCTTTATAGTTTGCATTTTTCTGACATTTATTGCGGCTGCTGTCATCTGCAGGTTCCACGGATAGACACGCGTACACACACAGATTCACTATCCGGTTTAATTTAAGCACGTTTTCAGCAATTCAATTGTCTTAATGGGGCTGTGAGACTAGTGAGAAAAGTTGATCTAATAATTGAACAATATGTAAAGTACATATGTTTAATAATGCCTAATTTATTAGACTTTCTCTATTTCGGCAAATCTTTTTAGAGTTTTGATTTTACAGATTTTCATACCATATTACCTCATAATAAAATAGTTTTATTGTGAATTTTGAACTTAGCTTTAAACATTTTTGAAAATTATCGACATACATTTTTTTAATCCACACTCTTTTAATTAGAATCATATATTTTAAACTTAAGTTAGATGTGTTAAAAGAATATGAGAAATATTTCAAGGAAAACTAATTGTTTCTAGTTTCCTAGGCATTGTTTTATTTAACATAAATGTTGTAATTTTAATATAATATATAAATGACTTAATATTATATTATAGTCGCATTAGCAAATATAATATATTTAGATAACTTATATTTTTTAATGTCAAGTCAAAAGAATAATTAATATTAAACTTGGTAAACTCCTAGTTTTCTCTTTGGTAGATAAAGAAACTCTTTAAATTATATAGAAAATCTCTTGTTAGTTATTTAAACGATTTCACTTTAGTTTACTTTGTGTACTTTCGTCACTAGAGTAACCAGTCATGTTTTGTTTGTGATATACACCTTTCTGTTATTTGTTTCTTTTCTTTTTGATTACGTAGCATTTGAAAGAGAAATGCGTCAACCGACTCAATGTCTTGCATTTGTCACTTGACATTTATACAGTCTTACAATACATGGATACAATCGTAAAAGGTAAAATACTAACAGCTTTTACCTTCTTATGGCGTTTTTTTCTTTTCTTTTTATCTTTCCTTTTTTTGTGTTTTCGGATTAGAGGTAATAGGGGGGGTGGGACTGGAGAGGTTGTTGTATGCAACAGGGTGTATGCGTAACGGACTTAGAGCCACATTACGTTTACATCAGACGGCTTGTCGGCAATGGTATTGAATTTAGTTTGCACCAATACAGAATCTCTGATCCATACAAATAAATGCATATACACACGCATGCATATGTATAGTGATAACTACACCTAGTTACATACATACATACATATAATATGTAACTAGCAAAGTCACATGTAAATGCCATTAATGTTAATTTACATTCCATTACAAGCCACAAAAACTGTTTGTGCATACAATTAGCACAACTTCCTCCACAAATATACATATGTATGTATACATACATACATACATACATATAAATCTCGAAACAAACGAAATGAATTGCAAAGTCCAGGGTGCTTAGAAGGCGTCACCTTGTCGCCGGAATCTCAAGCCCCGAGGGCCTCAATACGAAATTCAAAACCAAACTCGGCTGATTTATCAACTGCCAGCAGCAGCAGCAGCAACAGAATTTAAATGCAAAACGTGTAACCAACTTGTAACTTTTACATAACTTACAACAAAAAGGGGAGAGGGTGGGGTGGAATATAGAACTTGAAACCTGTAAACAAAATAAAGCAACAGCAACAACCAATGGAAACCAATTCAATTGAAGGCTAATGGGCTAAGTAAATTAACTGCGACTAACCCACTCATTTTTAGTGGCATTCTTAAATTAATTTTATTCAGTCAACTTGTTGACAAATTTTATTTAATTCCACTATTTCAATGCCAAGCACATGAAAAATAAAATAAAAATTTTAAATAAATAATAAATTGGTATTATATAAATATATCGATCAAGAATAGAAAATATTTGGAATTCCAATTTAATTTCCAAACCCATTTAGAAAATATTTAAAATTAATTTATTTTGATATATCTGATATGTCCGATAATTACTCTTAATCTAATCTAATTGTAAAAACTTAAATTTATTGGAACATAGAAAAAAAAAACCAATTCATGGATCATTAATCATTTGGAGATATATATTATATACAAATATTTAAAATTTTACTATGCATACCATCTTATTATTTAAATACGTCTATAATATCTATAATCTGAATCAAACTATAATTTAAAAGTTTAACTATTTGCAGAGGCCTCCTTGAAAAGTTTTTTTCTAGCTAAGATTATATGATTTTATTTTGTAATATCTATCCGATCGAAATTTGCATTCGTTATGTCAGCGACATAAGATTTATCCCATTTAAAATAATTTACATAGAATATATACATATATTTACAATTGTGTTGAAGAATTTTGTTTCCATTTGACTTAGTATCTTTAATTGCACTCAGATCTTGGCATATGCCAACATATATCATTTTATATGCCATATAAATGATTGTATATGTATTTATACCTCTCTGAATATCTACAATTAATTAATGCAGTAAAGCTATTTTTACCAATACCTATAATTCCCATATTTATTATACACTTGCAAAAAGTGTAGATACATTTGTTTTGGCTTGCCTTTTGTCATTAATTATTATTTAATGTTTATTTATATATATATTTATTAATGTAATGTAATAAGAGTTTTACATATTTTCATACTTACCAATTGCATATTTATTATTAAGCTTCAATAAATTGCTCTACAATATAAATATTTATCCGATAATTTGATATCATTGTCATAATACAAAAAATATTTACAAAAGATTGGATTTCAGAAAATATATTATGTTTTGAAATGGATTCAGTATTTATATACGTTTATTCCTGATTACTAATGCGAGCTAAATTTAGTTTTGTCGTTGCCTTTCTGGTATAATATTCAAGATTATATTTTACCGATTTTTTGCCATACTTTGCAGCATTTCAATATTAAAGAGTATGGCAAATTCAACATTTTGAAACTTAGTCCGGCCCTCTGTTTTTTTTTATTTGTCCAGCAAAGGCCGCACGTGTCCGTGTCCCCCGTTCCTCATAAAAACTTGTATGGGATGGGGATTTTGTTGGTAGGTATTTTTTTCTATATACTCGTGTATATATAAACGTTTCGTGAGATTTCTAATCTACATAACAACAACCACAACAGCAATTTTTGTTTCAAATTTATTATACCACTCAGAATCAGACTCGTTCCACTTGTGTTCTTTCGGGTTTCTACTTTCCTTTGTTTTTTTTTTCCTTCTCTATAAGCGAGTTCTATTTTGCCTTTTTATCAAAGATTATTTTTTTATTTTATTTTTATTTTTTGTTGCCGATTTTTTTTTTTGTTTTTTTGGAGCCTTACCTCGACTTTGAAATTGAAATAACGTTTAGTGATAAGAATAACTTGCAATTTCATGACAAATGTATCAAGTTGTTTAGTTTTTATGATTGAAAGCGTGCTGTATATTTGTATATAAACATATGTATGTGTATAGAAATTTATGAACTATAAAGTAAATAAATTGTTAAACAACGCTTCTGTCGTTGCTTTTTTTTGGTTAACAATACCCTAGAGTCTTTTAAGGAAAAGGTATATTAAAATCATTATAAGTTATTACTATAACAGAAATCTATAAGGTCAGTGTAAAAGTTAATTATTTCAATCAATGTTTTATTATAGAAAATCTTATGTACTTATAATTTTCCAAAAATTGTTGTAATTTTTAAAAAATATATATAATGGAATCTTTTTAGATTAGATGGCAAAAGTAAAACCATTAAACTGATAATTCTCTATCGATAATTCTATAAGGATTTATATTAAAAGATCAATTAGAAGTTACCAAGTTTGTAATTATAATTAAAACAATTAACAAATTTAGTGTTTTCAAATTGTAACTAATTCTAGTTTTTTTAGTTGAAAATGTAATGGAAAATTTTCTAAATGGGTTGCTAAATAAATAATTGGTGAACTAGATTTAGTGAGCAGCCAATTAGTCATATATTTGCTAGGTGTTCTATTCGACTCTTGGACTATTGGTGTCACTTTCAAGCGAGCCTCCCGCTGTATTATAGAATGGAGGATCAATGTCATTTATTTATTTTAATTAAAGGTGTTAATTTTATATATACATATATATATAATATATATATATATATATATATATATATATATATATATATGCAAGTAAACCTTATATTCATTTAGCAGCATGACTATTTGTAGTTATCATAAGCATCTGATAATTTTATCAGAGAACTGTGGGTTCTAGTGTATCAGATATTATAATTTAAATATATATAGTTCTACTAAAAACAAAAATCAATAGCATAATGCTAAAATAATTTTTCAAGTACAAAAATGAGAAAATTATATTCGAATAAGATTTTAATTTAATTAATTTAATTAGTTAAAATATTCTCAGCTAAACGATAATGATTTTGATAAGCTTCTACAAGTTTTGATATGCCATCAACCACTGTCTATATTAATACACTTGAACAAGTACTTCAATTTGTATCTGTAAATTTGACCATTGTGTATATATTCTTTTTTTTCGTTAGATCTACGCAATTTATAAAATCAGCCGTCATATAGTACTACGCAAACGAGACAATAGCCGTAGCTGTGGGCTTGTAGATAAGCTTTAGCTTCAATGTTCAGTTGCCCTCCTTCAATTTGTATATACACCTATGTATGTATGTTTGCACAGATATAGCTATATGTATGTATCCACCATGTATGTGCATATGCATGTGTTGATTGTCATTCCATTTTGGGGCCTGTTTATACATATGGAAACTTGTTGCCTGCTGCACATGCCTGTTTGAAGTGCACTTACATTTCCATGGAAATTCACAGTCCCACGTAATGCATTCCGATTAGTAACACGTGACCGTAATAAACAAAATAAAAAACGAAAAGCAAAAAACAAAAAAAAAAAATAGGGAGAACAAAAACCGACAAAAACTAAATAAAACAAATGTTTGTGTATGTCTGACTGGGTGTGTGTGTGAGTGTGCTTAAAGCCACGTAAGATAAGAATTGTTTACAATGAGTAACTTGAAGCCATTTTAAGTAAATATTTTTTTTATGACTTTGCACGTGCATTATGGGGCGTATGTGTAACAGAGGAAATTAGTTCTCATACGACATGTGATATTCCAGAGAGACTGCACGTGACGTTCAATTAACAGTTCACACTGTGAGATCAGCTCAAAAATATCAACAACTGAAATAAACTTATGCAAGTTAACGCTCCTCAATTTAACACGTCGCCATGACTTATGCAATATGGTGGTGACCTTTTGTGGGGCACAGTGTCTAAAAATAGATGGCTGGCATTTCAATTTAATTAAAATGCTGGAAATAAAATAACAACATTCAACCAAAAAGCAACTGAAAAGCAACTTTAAAATAAACAAAGAGAAGCATTTCTACAACACGTGACGAACAACAAACTCAAAAGCTTACATGTGTGAGTGCAAATGTGTATGTGTGTGTGTGCTGACATGCTCGGCTCGCGTGAGATATTACGTCATGCGCCATGAATTTGGCGTTTATTTTTTTTTGTGTTTTGCCACTTTCAAAATGTTGAAAAGAGATGGCTAACAACTGCTCGTGTCTATGACGGGACAACACAGCGTATGATTATTATTTCGATTATTAAATGAGAGACAACGGCTAGCTGCGAGCTGTAATAAAAACAAAATGTCTGCCGCCGTATGTGCATATGTGTGTAGTAATTGTGTGTGTGTGTGGTTGTGTTTGTTTGTATTGAGCTGATTGTTGTTGTCAAGCGAGCAGCTTGGTGGGTAAGTTTGAGTCTGCGACGCAGTGGCCGCCGCCCAATCTAATGTAATATGTATGCAATTTTTTTTTTACCATGATCACCTGCTAAAGATTTCATCGATAACTTTAATAGCTATCTCTTTTCTTGTTTATATAGCTTTTCAAATGATCACGCAGCAGTCTTATTGAGTAAATTATGAAAATAAATGTCGTTGTGGAATTTGTCACGTTCACGTGCCTTATTGTGACTAAGTTTCTATTTTCTTGCTGTTGTTTCTCTCTCTGCTGCCGATTTTGCCTTGAGTTGTAACGGTAATCTCTGTCACGAGTGCGCCTATGCGTGCGTGTGTATTTGTGCGTGGGAGTTTGAATTTATGTCTGCAAAACATATGGCCAGTTAGACAAACACATGGACACATAGAAACATATACATCCATACATACATACATACACAAGCTACATGCAAACATACTTTATAACTATAAAATCAAGTAAATTGTTAATTTATATTTAGATAGATCACTACCTCCAAATAATAACAAATGTAATTGTGATTTGTTGTTGTGTAAGTCTATGTTAAATATATAAACATATCTATGTACATACATACATACATATATGTATGTATGTAGCTAAGTATCAACTAAGCACCCTGGTTCTAGCCCTATGAGTTTCTTCAAGAAAATTTAGTATTTGAAATGAGTCAGCGAGTTTTAATATTTTATAATTTACTTTAACAGAACTTATTATTTATTAATCTAGTTAGCGTTATAACTATAGCTTACTTAACTGTGAAAATTAACAAAATTTGAATTAAACTACAGTTTCATTTGTTTTCTGTCTAATCTCAGCTGTCAAGTCCTTAGCGTTATATAGCTAATAATATCATTAAATATAAAAGTTAAATGTAAATTAATTAAAGAGAAGCTCGAAAACTAATCTGAGTAACAGAATTTGATGTTAGGTCCCACTGTGCCAATCACGTTCGCTGCGCACGAAGTGCGATAACATCAGCAACTCACACACAGGCACATGAATGGGGAGCCAATTTGGACTCTCACATCACATACATATTAACGGCTCTCTCTTTCGCTCTCCCGCACATACACATGCAAAAGCGGCATGCTTCTACTCTCGCTCTCTCTCTTGGTCTGCGGGCTCCATCGTTTTTGGGGTCTCGTGTCATACGCCGTGTTATTTTTCATTCATTTCAATTCTGTCTCTGAGACGAAGCGGACGGTGGTGACAGTGCAAAAAAAGAGTGCTTTTGTTTAACAAAAAAAAAAAAAAAAAAGAAGAAAAGTATAAGCAACAGTAGCAGCTAGCAACAACAAAAAAAACATTTGTATACACACATACATATATACATATGCATATAGAAAAAGTGCTTTAGTAGTGAAACACGCACTCACACACAAATACATGCATATACATATATACATATACACGCATGGGCGGCGCTGTTGCTGGTAAAATTCCACTGTGAAACGAAAGGAAGCTGTTGTGTGTGTATGTTATTAATAAAACAAATATATACATATGTACATATATACATATATGTATATACATATAAGAAAACAAAAATTTTAAAAAAGTGCAAAACGTGTTAAACGTGTAAAACCCAAGAGCGAGTGACTAAAACAATCACGTTTTTTGACACTCGTTTCTTCGTGAGCTGAAGCATTCGTGCGTGAGTGCAAAGAAATTTCAAGGTTTTCAACAAAACAAAACGCGTGGGACAACACAGAAACGGGCGGGGCTGGCAAAACGAGTTACAATTGAAAGAATATACATAAATACATATACATAAATACACACATACTTATATAAAAAAGAAGGAAAACCTTATCAGTTTAGCCTGTTGTCGTTTCTTTACTTATCGTTATCTCACACACGCACACACACACACTTACACAAAGTGAGAGAGACGAAAGCCCCGCTGATAAGCCACTTCAGTTGTCTCAGTCTAGATAATTCCACACTTTCCATTGTGTTCTCATGCTAATAATACGACGAAAAATGTTATGCTACTTGTAAAAAATCAACATCGAGTGCAGTTTAAAGAATATTGGATATTGTAAAGAAGAGAAGTGCCCAAAGCCCAGAGCCCAAGTGCAAACAAGTGTGATACCAAAATAACAGATAAATAAAATCAAAAAAAAAACCCCCTCCGTGTACCTAGCCACCTTTCGGTTAGCTTGTGTAACGCAACCCACCAATTCGCCGAATTTTTCGCCGTCAATCGCCGAACAACCTGTTTGCTCTGTCATAAATTTCGGTCTGTGTTGTTTTTTTTTGGTTTCGTATATTGTACGTTCGTGCGCCGGCATTTAACTTGGGAAAAAAATAAAAAAAAAACACTTCCACCATTCCACCACAACTGCAAGCTACGTTGACGCAGCACCAGCAGCCGCAGCAGCACCAGCAACAGGAAAAGCAGCAGCAGCAGCAGGAGCAGCAGAAGGAAAAATATTATTTCAAGTCTCAGTCTAGGTTAGCAGCAAACATTTTGCCTAGCAGCAGTAACAGCAGCTTCAGGAGCCGTCCAATTATGGAGCCTTATTGGAGCGAGGCAAATGGACATGCCGCACATCCGGTTAAGTATGAGAGGTAGGTATAACTACAACAAAAAAATGAAGAAAAAAATCAACAAAATACACACTCACTTTCACCTGTGCGCGTTTTAAGTTTATTATAAGTTATTTTTTTAAATTTTATTTTATTAGTGTCAACTTTAGTTGTTATCTTAAGCTTTTTTCTGTGTTTTTATATATGATATTTGCCGTGTGTGTGTGTGTACCACACAGGATTTGGGTGTGGATCGTCGTTGCCGCCGCTGCCATCGTCGTCGTCGTCGCCGTTGTCTGCACTATTTTTAGCCTTTGAGCTAGAAAAAGTGTGCAAAATATATTCAAAACGTGGGCAGATTCAATCTTTTTTCACTGGCTTTTCATATATTTTTAGATTCAAAATTTTGTTTTAGTTGCTATACTCAGCATGTATAAATTAAAAAGGTATATTTGTCTTTATTAAGTGTTGAGCTTAAAATTTTGATTATTGCCCTTCATATGAATCCCTGGGTTACCAGAGGAACAGGCATACTTTGATTAAACCTAGGTTCTAGCTTAAACCCTCATGTTATACCCTTTGGTCAAAGGGTACTGATATGTAAAGAGGGTATCTCATAGTCGACATCATAACAAATCGAACTTGTTTCTTCAGTATTTATTTATACAAACAAAATACTTACTATACAAAAAAATAAAAAAAAAAAAAAAGAAAAAAAGAAACGAGAAAGAATGACAAACGCACGACTCGCGTTAAACGTGACGTTCTTCAGTTTGTATTTTTGAACTTGAATTTCATTTTGAACGTGAATTTGTTGCTGAAGACGTATTCTCAATTTTTGTTATAAATAAATAATTTATAGTTGTGAGTAAAGCCCATGGAAAGTTTGATTCCTTTTGCTTTTTTTTTTTGCTAAATGTCAACGGCCAAAAAGTTTGGCTATAAATAGTTACCATTCAGTCACCCTTTCACCTCACTCTCTGTTGATTGGCTTGCACACGTGTCTGTATAACGTTCTGTGTACCTTTCTCTGTGTGTGTATATATGTTCGCCTGCCGGTGTCCTTTTGAAGGTCAACAAGTTTTTGTTGCTATTGCCGTTGTTGATTTAATATTATTCATCTATTTTTGTCCAAACGCTGCCTGGGACACTAATAGGTGTATGGTAGAGGGATGGATGACTGGAAAAAAATGGGTTCCTATTAATGAATTTCCAATCAAATCAACAATTGCTCGAGTTCGTTATATATACATACATATATTTTCCCCCTTTCACATTACGAAACACATTTAACTTTCATTTCAAACAAAAATAGAAGAAAAAAATTTCCATTATGGCAAACTGAATGCTGTTTCATCATCAACAAGTCACGTGTTCCGTCTAGCCATACATAATTGGTCTTAATTGAATTAAAAATATCATAAATGTTTTTTAAACATAAAACATTGTAATCTTTTGCACTTGGAATTAGGCATTAAGTAAACAACATTTATTTAATGGGATTAGCAGTGGTATTTAATGATGTAAATATATAGTTTTTTCAATAGAAACTTTTTTAATGAGTCATTGTTTTTAGCAACTGATAAAAACAAAACATTTATATGTATTTTACATATTTATCATTAGCATGGGTGTATTTCATAGAGTATTTTTTATGCAACCTGTTGCTGGGTGGGTTCAACTCTCTTCTTCTTATTATATTTATAGTTTAGCTTTAGTACAGTTAAAATGTTGTTCGATCTAGCTTGATTTGAGATTCCATTGCACCTGCTGAATTGGTACTTGAGTGTAAACACGCGTCTATCGGTCTGTCGTCGTGTCTTTAATTCGAAATGTTTATAAATTTTTATAAAATGGCAACAACAGAAAGTCAACTACAAACAAATCAACCATAAAAGTGAGATAAGCATAAACACGCGATAAAATTAAAAACGGGCGTGACGCACAGCCCCCACATATGTACATATGTATGTACATACATATACATATATGTACATACATATATAAATATGTACTGTTTTTAAGGTTCGTATTATAATCGTTTGTGTATGTATGTATATTACTGTTGTGTTTATTGTTGTCAAGCGTCTATAAGATCTCGGGTTTGTTGCACGACAAGACAGCCGCTAATCCAACTGTACTCCATTCTCCCCCACCCAACCCTCACCTTATCTTTACCTACTGCAAGTAATTGCACTGAAATCCCTTCCCATCCCGAATATATAATTTTTATTTTGCCGCTGTCTCTCGTTGTTTTCGATTTCGGGATCTTGTTAACGACCCAGTGAATTTTCTTTTCTTTTATTAAAAAGTGTTAATTTTAAAGTGTTTCTTTTTTTTTTTTGAGTGACAAATGAGAACTCTAATAAAGTGTGTTTGTTTGCTGGTCTACGTTTGTGTTACATGGTCCCTGGATTGTGTAGGCCTAATTAAATCACAAATGTTCAGCAAGACAACACGTCAGAGTAAACAACAAGATGATATGCTGCTAAAAAGATATACATACATACATACATACATACACATGTGTAATAAATATAAAATATAAAAGAAAACAACAAAAACAAACGCTATAAATAGTAATACATATGTATAAAATTTTGTAGCAAACCAGGGATGATACGATGCGAGACGATTTCAAATTCAAATTCGATCTCGAACTAAATCAAACCAACAAATTTATTTCATTTCATTTCGCATTTCGTCGTCATCTTATCGTCGTTTAGCCATCGTCATTGTCGGTTTCTTCGTTCGGTCGTTTGGTCGGTTGGTCGTTTCGTCGTCCATTGGCATTTCCGTGGCGGGCACGTAGACATGTCCGTCCAAAGCATTTCCATGCATTTACCCCCACCACCATCATCAATCCCATATCCCCCCATTCCGCCCCACCAGCATTCCACCATTCCACTTGTAAAAAGGGGATAAACGTGCCGCAAATATTGAGAAATTTACACAATTTTCTATACATACAAATATCTACATATATACATACATTCACATGCATATGCGTATACATACTCGTACATATTAGTACGTGTATGTGCGCTAGTATAAATTTTTGTTGCTTTTGCCTTTTGCCATGATTAATGCATTCAATGTGCGTTTATTTTGTTTTTGTTTTTTTTTTCGTTTTTTGGGTTCCCGGGTCTTTTTCTCTCTCACTTTAGCTCTAAAGCAATGTGAGTCAGCAGCCGCTGTAGTAGAAGCAGCATTTTAGTGCTTATTGCATTTGATTGCTGCTGCTAAATGATTTAAATAGATGGATTTTTTATATATCTTTTGACCTAGTTATAACAAGTTTGGGTCAGAGTTTTGTTTATTTTTATAATAAGTTAGGAATGCGGATTAAGGAAACCAATTGTTAGAGGATAATTAATATGGAATGCGTTAAATAAGCTAAGTATCTTATGCCATGAAATTTGTTATTACTGAAAAGAGAAAAGGATTTTTGAATAATATATACATATGTATGTACAAACATAAATACATATATAATTAATTACTTTTTAATTACTCTTTACACCTTTTCGAAGATGTTGGCAAAAAATTGATAATATTTGCACAATAAAATCTTGATGTTCTCGAGTTCAAAGTCCCAGCAAAAATAGGGGTTAATAGGTATTTTTTGTGATACATTCAAAAGAACAGTTTAATTACGTTCAACCTCTTTTTTCATTTAAACAATGTTTGAAACAACTTGGCGAATGAGTAATATTTTGCAACACTTGAATCTCTTAGTAACTGTTAAATATCAACATAAATTTGATTCCAGAAGAACATTTCATTTCATTTCATTTCGAAAACCAATATTGTATAGTTATTGATTTTTTTTCTTGTTTCTACCATATTCTTTGTCAAATGTCACTCAATGTATCGCATTACATTTAAAAGTATCATAAAAATAATGAAAAAAGTATACCGTCAGTCAATTTGCAAATGCATTTTGCCTCCTTATATTTTATTTTTTATTTTTTCTTCAAAATTCGATTGCGTAGCAAGTGCCTGGCACCATAGAGGGGCTGCAGTGCGGGACTACGCTTCTCAATTGCCTGCCATCGTCAATGTTTTTCTTAATTGTACGTACATACAGACAAACAAATACATACTATGTATATGTATGTATATATGGGTATGCTGTTTGTGTATGTATGTATAAAAGAGGTCTGTGTGTTGTTGTTTGGATATTAAATTATTTTTGCTCACACAGCATGCTAAAATGGTTTATATGTATGTATGACTTTTGGTCGTCTGGTTTGTGGGTCTTTACTTATTTTTGCTCTGAAATTGGTTGCCAAGCAATTCGTTCCGTTCGACACGTGCACACGTTTCGATGGCAAAATTCATACAATCCCACGTACTTTATAACAATACACTCATATGGATGTACATGGCTATATATACATATAAGTATGTACATATTCGCCCATGCAGCACAATTCCAGGTCGATCTTTGCACTTTGTTCGTTTTGCTTTGCCATTGTGTTTCCCCATCGAATATGGAAAAAGTGGTATATTAGGCAGGTAAAAGGATTTGTAGGATAAGCTTCTCCCCTTCAAATATGAATGTGTTAATAACATTAACTTTTCCATTTCTTATATTTATTAAATTTATCTTTTATATGTATATGTTCAAGTTAACAGTATTATAACTAATTATTGTTCGAGGTCTTCAGCTTGAGATTTATACATATATCATTTAAATGTTATATAGGGTATCACATAAGTTAACCCATTAAACGAACTTAGTTCTTTGACTTTTGGGCATTGCCAGCAATTATATCACGTGCTCATTTAGCCATTGCGAATGCATATTTATATATTTATGACAATGAACCGGTTTGGAATTTCCAGTTTGTCAATTTCTCACGTGATCAGCACTAAATTCGACAAAAGTCTAAAGTTACCTGCAACTTGATTGCAAATCTAATGCAAATTTATGTTAATATTTATGTTTGTCGGTGTGTGTGTATGACATTTGTCTTATCGAATGAAATACCACGTCAAGGTCATTTGGGGGAAAGAAGGGGGCGGGTCTTATTGGTCTGATCATTATCAGCTGACTGGTCTAAAGAACCTGCCCCCACCATTGCTAATTTATGACATTATTTATCCCGCACCGCAGCAACTCTCACAACTGCGTCATCATTTCAAGCTTGTTTTTGTTTGTTTATCCATTTTGTTTATTTCACAATTTTTTTTTAAATGACATTTGTATACATATATATTTATATATATTCACATATACATATATAAGTATGTATTTTATATTGCCTAATGTCATCTCAAGTGTGGAAATATGGAAATTTTCCGAATATATCACAAACAACCCTCCTTTCCCCCTCCACATCTATGTATCTCCCCCACCCGCAATAAACATAAATTTGACACACATTTTGTATGTAACGGAAATAGTGCTTGGCATTGAATAAGTCTGACTAATGTAAATAGTTTGTTTGTCGCTTTTGGTGTAAACAAAAATAATATATTATATACATACTGCATAAATTTAAATAGGAAATCGTGTCCACATAAATACATATACAACATATATGTATATAATAGGCCAATGTGTACTAAGTATGTTTATATATAATGTATAAGTGTGTGTGTGCCAAATTGTTTATGAATCATTAAGATTATATACTTTGTGTGAGTCAAAATATCTGGTTTCATGATTTACTTTTTAACGGAAGATAAACAAATGAATTTTTATATTACATGAAAAAAGAAAATAAAAAATAAAATAATTAAGAAAGCTATATTATAAGTGGATTGTATAAATATGTGCTAGAATCAAAATTTTGTATAGATATATGGATGTATATAAGATTCATGTATTCATTCCTTAGGATTCAAAATTTTACCGGTAATCAGTTCAGTATCAGTTCAGTTTTTACATTGATTGAAATTTGTATTTATTGTATTATATTTTGCTGATTCACTCTATATGTTTGTCATTCTAATACTACCCCAAATTTTGTTCATAATTTATGACTCATCAGTGGAAAGTCTCATTAGTAATAGAAAAGATTTTTCTAGTTGAAGTAGACGATATGTCTTTTTTAAACTTCAACAAAACAAAACTATATAATATTAGAAAACCAATTGAATGTCGACGGAGTCATAAATTCTATCTTATCGCATTGTGCATGAGTTTTGTTTTGTTCTGGGAAATTCCCTATAGGATAGATTAGATTTAAACTAGTCCCAACAGGTTTGTTGGTGGTCAATTGATTAAAGTTTTCAAAGTACGAGTACAGAAAATAAAATGTTTATAATATTTACTTCAACTGAAAATCACGTGAATTTGAGAACATCAATATTTATGTATATATCTTATCTATGAACAATTATAAACAGGAAATGCTTGACATGACAATTTTTATATACACAACATGCTATACATATATGTATGTACATAGACACATATGTATTTCTCTATACATAATATGCATCAATGAACAAATATTATTTTTAGGTTAATGTACGATATCATCAACGATAAGAGAAACGATTCATGAGGTAGCGTGTGCAAATTATAGATTATATACTACACTATATAATACTTTACTACGATACTATATAGTGATTATTATCAGTGCTTGATAACCTTCAC
This sequence comes from Drosophila sturtevanti, assembly GCA_018150375.1. NCBI lineage: Eukaryota > Metazoa > Arthropoda > Insecta > Diptera > Drosophilidae > Drosophila > Drosophila sturtevanti. The sequence goes on along the minus strand of JAECWJ010000408.1, from coordinate 4,543,810 downwards.
TAGAATATAAAAAAAAAAAATGGGTAAAATAAACGTGCAAGGAAATTCTTATTTGACCAATAAAAAGTCGTTCGTCATTGGCAACTTATCTACAGATATCAATGTATATATGTATGTAAAGGTATGTACATATGTATCTATGTATACCTGAACCTTTACCTGTCGCATCTCCTTAAATCTTATATATAGTTTTATATAGAGCAATTACTTAATAGTGCGACAACCGAATTCGGGGGATCGTAAACAAAGTGCATTTATTTACAAGGCGCCAAGCCAAATGCAATGCCAACTACTTACAAATGCTTGCCAGAATTTTGGGGCGTGTCGTCAACTAATGGCATGAATCAAATGAGTGATACTTTTGGTTAGGCGCTCTGACGTTCAGTACAAAGTTCTAATAAATCTTTGTACATCTTTAATGATGTAAATTGATAACACGCCCTGGCCACGGGAATGAGCGGCTATTAATTTGTAAATAATTTGAAATGAAAATGCCTGAAGTGATTGGGAATTGTAAGAGAATGGAAAAGAGTTGCTGGGCTAAATTATTAAAAATGCTTAGAAACTTGGTTAACCAAAAACATTATGATGCTAGATGATAACAAATCTAAAGACTTTTATTATACGCTCTGTTTTGGCCCATTTAATTTATTTTTTTTCGAGATAGATCCAGACCCCCTCTGGTTGATTCTATGTATCTCAGTCACAAATTGTTTTCAACACATTAGATGAAAACCCGCTCTCTAAAAAACTGGGGCTGCTGCTGCTGCTGACGTTGTCGCCTGGGGTGATAAACAAGTTCCAAGCGCCATCCGTTGGTGCGCACTAGTATCTCCCATTATATATTATATACTACATAGATATATATATATATATATATATATATATATAGATTATATACTATATGGATGAATAAATATTTGCCCAATGTTTGCATGTTGCCGTTGTCTTCATTTGCCGCTTATCACGCCCCCCGCTGATACGTTTCTCTGTACAAGCATTAGACCCAGCCCCAGTCCCTAGGTCCAAATGCCCGTACTCGTGCCCGTGCCATGGCCTCGCCTACTCTCCCATCTCTTCTAGCGTTTTCTCTTCTGTCGTTATTTTGGTTTTTTTTTCCTCTTTTTTATTCTGTTGTTGTTGATATTATTATTAGTATTATTTGATTAGTATTATTATTATGGCTCAAAGCGTTTGCTTTGCATGAATTGAATTTCTAGATAGATTTTTGTGTTTGTTTGAACGCCTGGCAACAGTTTGCAGATATATATACTTATATATATATATCTTAAGTATGTTTTGGTTCTCTTCTTTTTATTTGTTTGTTTTTCTTTTTTTAATTGACATCTCTGTAATTAATATAAAATCGTTAGTCAGTAAAGTTTCAAATGGAAGTTTAAATAATATAATATAAACCATTAATCATAGGTGTTATTTTTTTGTTACAACATTGTTTTTGGTCGGTTATAGATATATGACTCCCACCCAAAATCCTATTGGTCAACACACTGAAATATATTTTGATTAAAGTCTCGTGATTATTTTTTTTAATTGTCTGTGAGTGTGTGTGTGTGCGTATGTGTGAGAGTGATATAGTACATATGGAAAATGCCAGATGATATTCCCGGAACTACATATACAATGTATATCAATGTAATGATATTCTAAGATATCTGTATCCCCCCATTTTATTACAACAAAAACAAAAAAAAATCATTTGATTTTAGAGAATTTTTTACCTGGCCATCATCTCGTAAATCTCATGTCAGACTCCAGCAACCCCTTCCCCCACATCCCGATCAGGAGAGAGAAAGAGTGCGATGCTTGAGACTTCAGACTTGAGACTCTGAGACACTGAGAAGTGAATGACAAAGAGATTGAGATTGAGATTGAGATTGAGACAGGGAAGAGAGAGATGACAGACTGAGAATTTTGCTGTGATTAAAGGAATTTACAATTGATTGTTTGATTTTTTCTACTTGCACACATTTTTTTTTCGTTTAATCAATTTATATATTTTTCTCTCTCTTTTTTCTCTCCATTTATTTATCTCTATTGCAGCTTTAAGTTAAATATTTATTGATTGATTTTATTGAAACGAAAATAAAGCATTTTAAAACCAATTTACACATCTTATTCTAACACCCCTAGATGATTAACTAATTTAAGTCTATTAAATTATAAGTCAGTTTAAGTTATGCGCCTAATAAATGCATTATTACTAAATCAAAAACGTAATCAATATCAACTGAAATAAAATCAAACAAATTGAACAAAAAATATAGACAAAAACCTACTGCCAAAACATTACAGAATACAAAAAAAACCAAAAAAAAAAAAAACTTTTGAATTTTTGAACAAGATTTGGACTTATTTGTGTTTCTTTATCCTTCCTTCCCACTTCTTTTTGCATATGAATCAATACACGCATACGAATATATAGCGAAGCAGCTGTCTCCAGTTTTCCTTATTGCACAGAATCTAGTTTAAATTTTTCAACATCGGCAACGGCATACAGCGAGGATGATGCTGAATATGCCACAGGAAGACGTAATAAAACATCGAGGGTAAATATTACAATTTTAGAGTGAGCGAAAGCAAACAAAAAAAAAAAAAAAAAAAACAGAATATCAAATGAATCATTGAATTTGAATTGATACACACAACAAACACACAAGCAAGATCAAAGGATCAAAAGAAGATGCTCCATGTATATACATATATACGATGTCGATGGTCAACCATGCCCACTTGAAGACACGCAAGCCCACAGACGCATATAAGGCCGCCGCTTTTGACCCTTTTTTATTGTAACCAAAAAAAAAAAAAAAAAAATTTGAAAAAGAAATAAATAAAATCGAAAAAAAAAATTCGCAAAAAATAAAAACAGAATTTGGTAATAAATAAAAAATGAAAAAAAAAACAAACCGCATCAATTGCCAGCAAATTTTTTTTAATATTCTTTGAATGCCTCAAATTTTTTATTAAGCCAAATTTTATTATTCTTTTGGCATTGCATTGAAATATAAATTAATCTATTCATTTTTTTTTTGAAAATTTTATCAACTGATTTAACAGCAAGATCCACTGTCGCATCGCATAATTGAGAAGCGTCGCCGTGATCGCATGAACTCCTGTCTGGCGGATCTATCACGTCTCATTCCACCCCAATATCAGCGCAAGGGACGCGGACGGATTGAGAAAACTGAAATTATCGAGATGGCCATAAGGCATCTAAAGCACTTGCAGAGCGAGTGTCTGCAAAAGGAGAATGAATATCGCAGCGGTTATATGGATTGCATGAAGGAGGCAGCAAAATTTCTATATGATAGCCATATGCAGGATTTTTGTTATCGTTTATTAGCCCGTTTGCAGGAGCATATCGATGAGGTCTTTAAAAGTGAGTGACTAAAAAATGAAACATTTTTATAAATATATATAAATATAAATTGTTAATCCTAACAGCTGATTGTTTCAAGTCAACGCGCAGTTGTCATATGCCAGACAATGTAAGCGCCTCCAGTGGGAGTCCGCATCAGGCCTATCATCCACCTTTGTGCCATTTACGTGACATGTTGGGCACTGCCTCGGATGTGGAGCATAGCAATGATCATAATGATGTCAAGGATTTGAGCTTTCGTAATCATCTCAATCAGTTGCAACGGAATCAGCAAGCAGCTGCTGCTGCTGCTGTGGCTGCGGCGGCCAATGGCAACTCTTCTAATGGTAGTCATGATGGAAATCCAAAGCCAGCTGGACTGACCAATGGAACTGGAAGTTCTGGTTCGGCTGCTAGTGTTTCATCAGTTGCTCCTGATAGTGTAGCTATAAATTCCACGGGCCCAAATGCTGCTGCCGTTAGTGGCAGCAATACGGCCAGTTCCACAACTACCACCTGCCATGCCACGATCGCACCTGCAGCCAAGGTAGCTCATCAACAGCCGGTGATAACGTCAACGGCCACACATCACCATACGGATAGTAGTCAACATGATTTTGAATCATCGCGCGAACCGATCCTACATACGGATACATCAAATATGCATTCGCCACCACCGAGGGATGCACTGTTGCAACAGCATCCACATTTGGCCCACAATCATACACAGGATAGTTTGCTGTCGGTGCGTATGCGCAATTATTCAGAATCATCGCACGAGATTGAGCACAACAACAACTACAAGTACAAAAATCACATCAAAGAACGATTTGTCCATGAACTTCACGATGAGGAGACTAGCAGTGAGCTATGTCCAGTGGTAGCACATCTCCAGAGCGATCACTCACACATGCAAGCCCTGTCCGAGCATTCCAAGGATGGCACTGAACCAGAAATAGCACCCATTATGGCCAAGAAGCGTAAATTAGCCGAAGCGGCGGCCAATGGTGAGCTGCCACTCGATGGTCATAACGGAGAGACCAGTCAATCGCAGAATTCCACTCGACCTTTGGTACTGGTACGCAATGAAGAGAAACCATCGCCATCGTTTAATTTTAGCGATATCAAGGATATCAAATCGGAACTGCACAATAGTAACTCCAATTCCAGTCCACTGTTAGCCAAATTGAGTGCAGCTCAGTTAAGTACGCCGAGTAGTACAACAGCTCCCCTTCCGCCACCACGTCACTCGTTTACGGTGCCTATCTTTGCGCTGCATGGTCAGGGCAATTATTATGTGCCCCTTAATGTAGACTATAATGTTCTAGTGCCATTCTTGAATGGCATGGATCTACTGGAGAAGAGCTATACCAGCATGCCGGTGGTTCATCCCATCAATATAAATGTTAACTTTATGCCAAGCACAACATCCGCCACTCTGTTGGCAGCTGCTGCTGCCAATCTCTTGAGAAAACAGCAACAGGCTGTGGTTGCATCATCATCATCATCATCATCAACGGTCACTGTGCCTGGGCCAGTTACTGATCCGCTTACCACTGTGGTTAGCGTTGTCAATCAGGCCAAACTAGAGCAGGCCATCGGCAATCGCTGGTAGAGATCGAGTCAGCAGATGGAACCACTCTACCTCAGTACTTCTGTGAATAATCATTAAATGATTAATCTCAACATACAAAAACTATGCAACAAAAAGAGTCCGCTGCGCCAACAACAACAACAAACACGATAAAACAACATATTTTTTTTTACAATAAAAAAAAATCCTTAAAAAAGATAGTTAGAGACAGGGTAAATAGAAAAGTTAACGCTTGGCGTTCGCTTCTAACTACCAACTACGATATATATATATATATACATACATATATTGTATATGTATGTATATATTTTCATATTTAAATCAAAATTGAGAACATTAATCAAACACTAAATACCTTTACTAGTTAGTTGCAATCTTATTTGAACAAAATGAACAACTTAATGAAACGCAAAAAAAAAAGGAAAACATAAAATATTATAAAATAAAATGATGCCAAGACGATGTGTAGTCAATGTTCCCAAGTTCTATATATACAATGTCAAATGAAAGGACAAAGGACACAGAGGAAATGCGGACGGCGGACGAAAAAACAAAACCAACTAATTGTGAATTAAATGTATTTTTAGAATTGTAATGTTTTTTGCAATTAAAAATTAAGTGTTGTGGTTTCAAATCAGGTAGTTTATAAACTAAACGAGTCCGCTACTCTAACAGTGTGATTCAAAATCATATATTAAACCACTAGTCAAAGAACTTGTAAGGCGAGGTTAAATATACAAAAAATATACATAAATTAAACAACAGAATAAACTAATAATAATGTTAAAAAAAAAACCAACATATTATAAATTTATGTGTACATATAAATAGCAACAAACTGAAACAAAAGAAAAGAAGAAAAAAAAAAAAGAAACCTATAAAAACCAATTATAAAACAAATTACATATGTGTTACCTGTTTAAGTTTTCTATTTCTTAGTGACAAATTATTTTTTAAGTTTCTTAGCCGGTTGGACTTTTTTCAAGTCCGGCTGATTTACAATTAAAAACAAAAACAAAAAACTAAAAACAAAAAAAAACAACAACAAAAACAAATTGATAAAACCAATTTTCATTTTCGAAATGAGGTAGTCTTTGAATTATCTAACATTTAAGTTAATTGTTATTTTTAAAAAACTTTTGTTATCACACAAAATAAACACCGATCTACAAGAAATCTATATCAAAGTTGTGTGTGTTGTCTGTGTATAATTGAAACTATTTGAGTCCAAAATCGAATAGATACTATCTCCTATTTGTTTAACAATTGTTGCGTTTAAACTAAAAGTTTATAGCACAAAACTATTGATGTTTATACATATATACAGATGTATATGGCCCCCTATTCAAATGTACGATGGATGATTATATATACTGCGGTATTGTTAATATACTATTATGTTACTGTTTAATATATGTATATTGATATACATATATACACGAAAATGTATGTATTTTCTAAATGTATACAGATGTAATAAATTTCAAAAATCTATAATTTTGTGTTTAAAATTTCCTAGTCCGGAAAACTAAATTCCAGTAAAAAAAGGTATGTAAGGTTTATGTTTATGAATCGCTTAACTATATATAGGTGATTATCCAAGTTATACACAATGTTTTAGAAAGGATTCGGCACATAAGCATATTTTTCGCTAGTCTATCATCAATGAGTGTTGGAAAACGTTTTCATCGCAGGACTCAGAAGGTCCAAAACTACTACAATTTATTTTCAATTCCTCTTTTACGAATAGAAATTTGATAAATGGTTTTTATTTAAAAAAAAGGATTGCAAAAATCGGAATCTGAAAATTTATAGTGTTACAACTAATGGTTCATATAAACCTACCCGAAAAGGTGAAAATTTAAGTCTGAAAAAGAATTATAGTGTTAAAAGAATTTTCTAATATTATTTTATTAATCATTATGATAGACCAGTTCAGAAGATTCTGTTGTATATATAATATATGCAGTGCATATATGTACATATGTAGAAAATAGCGTGTCTATAACTTTTCAAATGTATTCAATTTTCAATTGTTTAAATATGTGAAAAGGTTTTTATGTAAGTAGTATTTTAGTATTTTATTTATTCATCACCCCGATGATGAGAATAGTGGCAATACTTGATCCTAATAGAGTAAACCATAATGGATATAGACTTAAAAAATAGGAATCCTTGCATTAACAATAATATCAAAGTCTTTATATAATTATCACATGCAGCAGCATAGTCCACTCCATTCGAGTCCAAGTAACTCTTTAAGTTACGTATAAAATTCTCAATACTGATAGAAAAATGATAAAAACATTGGATATAGTAGATCAATATAAAAAACCATTCATAGCGAATCCATGATATGGGATAAACTTTGGCTGGTAGAAGAAAGGCAACCATTACGGGCACGGTATAAAGATTGGCCTGTAGAAACATTAGAAGCGGATTCTCCATTTCCAAACCCAAGTAAGAGATTCTCGAATCATTATAGAATGTCGGCTTGGGGCGCAATAATATTATCCAAACAGTACACAGCAGACTTAGATAGATAAGCACACGATCCATGGCATTAAAGTTTAGATAATTTTAAATTCATATATTTACTGAAATTGGTTTTAAGAAAGTGACTTTTCCTTCTAAGTTAGCTGAAACGATGATTATGAAAAAAATAAGCTTTTCCTTTACCATTTTAACTTACCTTTTTATTAAAAACAAGATGAATAATTCGATAATTATTTGTTAAAATGTCTTATCACTAAACAATTTACTGAAAATGCAGTAAAATATAAATATAAATATAAATTTCACTTTCTGGATTTCTTCTCATTAAAATAGAAATTTTCCAAAATGGATGTTAGATAAATGCAAATGTAATAAATAATGAGATATTGGATTTGCTTGAAATTTTTATTTTAAATTGTCATGATTTGAACAACTTAGGGATAATATCATTGTTATGGCTATTCATATTCTTCTTGATTTTAAACTCACTCACATATGGTTTTATGTACTTGAATAGACTTGTATATTTTGCAGAACCACTAACTAGATATAAGTAAATTTGTAATTGGTTGTACTGCTAACTAAGACTAAAGATTAAAGTTGAATCGAAATGTCGAATATCAAAATTATACATACAAGTAAGATATATGTGTACGCAAATCCATATTGATTCGGTGCACAGTTTTATATAACTAGATATTGTAGTTATTTGTATTCTTAAATGACTTCAGTCGAAATTAGGACGCATATTCCAACCTCTTTGCATAAGCGTTTCGTTGCACTAAGTAAGGTATTATAGGTAATAGATATAACTTAAGACTAAAAACTTAAAAAGAAAAAAAAAACAGCACACTTTCTTGTGTTTTAAACTGAACTAGATGCACGGCCAAGTTGTATGAAAGTGGAAACTTAAAGGAAGAAGTTTATTTTGCCTAGACCCCCTCATTGTGTGTGATTCGCTTCAGATGAAACTCCACCATATTATCTAGATCGGAGATAAATGTCTTGGATTTTTTCATATCCGCGTTGAGTATACGCAAATTGGTTGTATAGTCGGGTAATCGATTCAAACTATCTGCCATTTCTACAGCCATTTTACGGGTCGTTTGAGCGAGAGTTAGTCGGGATTTTCCTAGACGTTTAAGCGGACTGAAAAGTTCGGGCATTTCTTTTAGTTCGCCATAGTCTAAGACTTGCCATTGTCCAGTCTCCATGTTCCAATTAAATAAAATGCGGCACTCATACTGGCGATTATGAAACATACAGTCCAATCTTCCTGTACAGTGTACACAATTCAACTGTTCACGTGCTGAAAACTGGGCCATAAGCAAGCAATTAATAGTCTGGCTAAGTGGACACACATTGATGACCTCATAAGCCCAGTCGTAAAAGACATTATAGATCTTCTGATGCTTCTGACAGAGCATACTAATCACATAGTATGTAAAAGTCTCTAAATCGAACGAGTGTTGTGTTATAATGACACTGCTACAGCGCAGCCTATGATAAGATGCCTGTGAAATCATTTGCATCTCGGAATAGCAAGAGCCATGCACCTCCATGGGCAACGAAGTGTGATATCCCGGTGATATGCAATCATCTAAATAAACCAAATTAAAAAATACAATGATTGGAAAAATAAGACGAAATGAAACTTCTATTTTGATTTACCTTCCTCGCTGGTTATGACCGATGTGGCATCATCTTCCTCCACATATCGGCGTCTAAATTTCTTAGTGCATACTGGTTTCTCCGGCATAACTCCACCTTGTACGGGCATCTCCACAATACGCGGCTCTTCGCGGCGTGGCGAAAGAAACGATAGTCCAGCATTTGGTGACATAGAGCCACCAATTTCAAATCGCTTGGCCATCGACACTTGCAGAGGTGAGAGAGCGCCTAGTGGTCCGACTGGCTTATAGCTAAGCATTTGCTGTGTTGCCTGCGAAAGCGGTGGTGATTTTTGATTGTATATTTGTGCGGCCACTGATGCGGCATTTCGGCTAGGTGAACGCATCATATTCGAACTGGAGGGCGGCGAACGGAATCCCAAATGGGGCGGTGTCTGTGTCTGCAATTGAGCAGATTGGGTTGGATGTGGCGATGAGGATGGCGAAGCGCACGGTGAGTTATGGAAAAAGTGGGCTGTAGGTGAAAACCGATGGAAATTGCGAGTTGTAGAAGTTCCAGCGGAGGCGCGACCAGCCGATCGCACCTTAGTAAATGGTATAATATTCTCAGAATTGTCCTCGGAGAATTCATACTTCTTTTCGGCGAGTCGTCGTTTGCGGAATAATGAAATTTTCTCGCATTTCTCAGTGTCTTCGGAGAATTCATAGGCATTGGACTTATCATTCATTGAACTGGAGCTTGGTGGACTCTAAAAACATTCAAAGAAACAATATTAATATGTATGTACATTTGTTTAAAAGATAGAAATTGAACAAACCTGAACATCTATGGTTGTGATGCCATTCCGATAAGATTTGGTAACAATTCGTTGATTACGTTTTCGAGCTTGGCTCGTCTCACTGCCACCACCAATGGGATTCTGTTTCACAACCGGCAATGTTGTTTCCGGTAGTGTTAGACTTGAACCCATTGTTGTGTAGCTGGGCGAGAATATGAGCTTCTCATACGATTTCGGTGAGCAACACACACTATTTAGTGTATCAAAATTGTGATTATTATTATTATTGTTATTGTTATTATTATTATTGTTGGCACGCTGATCCGTTTCAATATCGCTGAAATCGGCTATAATGCGGGCCACAACACTTTGTTCACCATTCGATTCCGCCTCCGAACCTGATGCGGTAAAAGCTTGCGAACATCGATCCTCCTCATTATTAGATGCCAGCAATGAACGCGAATGCAACAGCGCTTGCTGTGACAAATAGTTACTACCATTGGACACGACCGGCGCGTCAATATCAATGCGTAGCATGTGCATAAAACCATTGGAAATTATCAGTATACGCTCCGGGCAGAGCAAATTAATTTTTGGTTCAAAACGAGGATCCGCCTCTGTTGAGGAATACTTTGTGTGCACAGTCAAATGGCAATTCAGGCAGTGGGCATTAAAGAAGGAATCTGTCAAAATCAATATAAGTATATATGTACTTTCATAGGTATTATCGATCATTAATCAAAAGCAAATCGAATTTACATATAAAAAATAAATAAATTCATTTTAAAAACAATTCTACATATTAAGATTATAACTAGGCTTAGACTTACATGGACCATCATCGTTAAGTTTCTTACACTCCGAACAACCAAGTTTAGGAACTTTTACATATGTAATATAACTCTCTTCGCCCTCCTCTTGGGCAGCACCATGTACCACCAGAATTGGATGATTGGCATTCTTCCATTGTGTCATGGTAACAGTTTTAATATTATCAACCACATGATCATCGAACAAGGGACGGGTAAAGAAAAGTCTCAATTTTTTATATGGCTGGAAGAACCAGAAATAAAGACTGCAAGGCAGATTATAAATATACATATCCGTATCGTGACAATAATCAATAAAACTTACGTGTACTTATAGCCCATATTAAAAGAATAATGATTAAGAGAGGTGCTATCATTGCAAACCACTCGATGGCTAAGCATATACTGACCACAAGATGTAAGCCCCATGAATATGTGTCTGCAAATCAATAAAAAAATAATAATAATATTTTGTTAATTGGTTTCCATATTCGCTATCCATACCCTTCCATGGCATTGCTGGCTAACACGTCTTTGAGATATAATTTTAATCTATTTGGCACCCTTTCATATGGAAGCTTTGGTTTTTGGCCTGCCCGAGATTGACCCGTAAAGTATCCAGTGCGCTATAAATATTAAATATAAGATTCAAGGTCATTATACTCCTATTACTCCTATACTCATACCACTCACCTCTCTGTCGTAAAGCATTTGGACCAGGTTGCGAGTACGCTCCTGCGTGTGTGTGGGCGCCGGCATCGGTTCATCATTGGCCGCCGCCTCATCGGAACTGTCCACCGTTGAGATATCATCATCATCCGACGAAACTCCAGACAAGGACTCGTAATTTTGGTAGTTCTCCATTTCGACTTCAATTTCTTAACTAAATCAGACTTTAATTTTCCCTTCTTTCGCTTGTTGGCCAACTTCTCCTACTCCTCCTTCTTCTTCGCTCTTCGTTATCCTTTGCTTGGCCTGGCCTTTCTTCACCCGGCAGCAAACACTACGCCAGTACAAGACATATGCAAGCTCTGATGCATTCTTAATTTTCCGTTGACTCAAAAACTATAACAATGCAATTCCAAATTTTAGATTCATGAAAAAACTAAATTTTCGACAATCGCGAAAAACAAAAACAAACACTAACAGAAAAATGTTAACTGTCTGTTGTCGCCAGTCAATGCAACAACAAAACACACTGTTGTTTTAACAGACCTCTGTTAGTTGTCCGTTAGACAACGAATTAAGGGTATTCCTTTATGGAACATTTTTAGAAAGACCGATTTACATTTGATTACAAAATTTTCGTCATATTAAAAGACTTATTTTGAACGAATCTCAAATCTCTCGATGGTTTAAAACCTTTCGTTTTTTTTTTAGATTAGACATACATTCGGCTATTTGTATAAAAGTTTTTCTGTTATCGACTTGCAGTGTTTGAAAACAGAAAGAAAAGACAAGCAAGTTGCCGTTATTTTTCAAAAGGACAAGCCCAGTGATTAACGACATTTATATAAATATACATTTATGATTTATTTACTTAAAACTATCACTTCATATAAAATTAATATAAATTTAAACTAAGAGAGAGAGAGTGAGGTAAATTTGTCTATAATTTGGGATTGGGGTGACCCTTACAGCAGATTTCCAAAAGTGGAGTAACAACAGGAAACTTAATGTCATTCAACGTGACTGCACCTGGTCGTTCAATGACCCTTTGGTGCATTTTGTAGGTCAGTTTGTGTGGCGGAAGCCACTAGAGGCCCCACTGTGTTCAGTGAGTTCACTGTTCTCGCCTCGTCAAACTTTGGTAGTTTTGGTAATTCGGCATAATTATGTTGAGCGTGCCAGAAAATGGATTGCAATGATCAGCGAATTTTCAGCCAATAACCAAATACCGATCAGCCGGCGGAGGAAATCTGATGCGCTGGCAGCGGCCAATGAACGTATGTATTTGGGGCTTTGCTCAGCTTATAAGAACTGGACAGGCCAACTACCAGGTTTTAGTTCTGAACGGTACGTGGCGAAACGCGACGCGTGTGCTCTTCACTTTGTCCTCCACATCATCCTGAATTTATATCGAGTTATCTAAGGAAATAGTAGCCGTGATTTTAACTTCTCAATCTTTGACATATCACAGTTGCTGTTTCTTTTAGATAGCTCTTTTGTAAGCAGCCTAGAGACACCAAGTGCAACGTAGTGTAACATTCCATTAAGAAGTTCCAGAGGTTTCAATTTATGGGATACACCAAGTTCAGTTTTGTCGCTATCCACGAGCATCACTGGGCTTTGTTTATCTCATAGAAGAGAAATTAATACAACTAATGTGATCCGATATTATGGATCCATCAATCGATCAAAGCAATAAAAATTTAATTTTAAAACTTAAATAAGCTGTGAGTAAGGACAGCAGATTATATTCATACTAAAGAGATGTTTGAATAGTTAGAAAGAGAAAAACGAGAAATTAGAAACAGGATTTTGTACAGTTTTCTAAAATCTTTTTTATTATCTTTTACTTTTCGATTTTTCTGGATCTTGAGCATTATCCTTGGAATATTATTAGTACCGGAGTGGCACTAATGCTGGTGAATTACATGGAAATTTTTTGTTCAAAGGAGTTATTTATTCGAAATAAAGTGGAAATCTCGGATTCTCTTTTTTCTATGTCTAAACGTAATTTTTTTCCAGTTATTTATTAAAAACAAGATTTAAGTCTCGGATTCTCTTTTTCATATATTTAAACATAATTTCTTGTCATCATCAGGGACACCTATGAAAAAGAACTTTAAGTTTTCCTGATTCAAAATGCCGTCTTCTAGGGAAATATATAAAAAAAATTGAAAAAAAGAAGCTCAATAACCTTTTTAATAACCATAGCTTTATGGATTTCTTGATTTTAAATTAATATTCAGTTACTTTCTAGAATAGGTGTCTAGAGACAGCACATTTTGTTGCTCTTAAACTTTATCCGCTCTTTCTTTTCCAAGGTGTCTGGCTGTCGTTTTAGTTAGGCAATTTCAAGAGGAAAGGGCACTCTGGATTACCATTGCAGGATCAGCACCCAAATAAAGGACAGCATCAAGGACTCTTTCACATTATATAAGCCACGTTTCTTCAGTGGCGAGAATAACCTCAATGTCAGCTGATATTGTTCTATAGCTAAGTAACTTTACACACAGTAACTAAAGATTACAGGTACTAATTTGGAGGCACAGATAGCAATGCGTTATCAGCTAGTACAACGATTAAAGTCACCTCAATTCCCTCAGTTCGATCGCTTGTTGCTTCATTACAAAATATTTGACTAATTTTTAGTTAATACATAATAAATTTGCTCTATGATTATTATATGGGTTTACTACATGAACTTTAAGTTTATAATTGCTTAGATTTTGATTTTAAATATAGTATAATTTTAATTTTAATTGAAATTTCTTTTTTCTATATTATGAATTCAATAATTAAACAAAAAATTTTAAATTATATCTATATAAACATATTAGTTAAGCATTAAATGGAGTAACAACAATGCATTAATAATGTTTAGTTCATTATTTAAATATGCATTAGCAAGATAATAAAGTGGGGTTATATATGTATGTGTGAAGAGCTTTTGTATTAATTATAATATTATTTGATAAGAAAAATATTCCTAATTTACGCAACGATAGCATGTTGCAATTGTATATATTTTATTAAATAATAATCAACCTGAATGAACTTACCAAAATTCATTATCAATTGGCGACACATATATAAACATATATACATATGTGTATGTACATTGATTTCTGTGTATTGAGTCTAATCACAGTCCCAGCTATTATTTTTATTTAAAGAAAAATTTAGCATTGAGATCTATTAACTGATTGTACCACTTATATATATATTTAGTTAAAGCGTAGTCAAAAGGTAAACATCCACAGATAGTGTATCTTTTATATAACCACCTACACATATATGTATATAACTAAGGAAAATATGCAATAGAACAAAATGATTTATCCAAATATCTGATTTATTATATATTTATAATGATTGATTCGACCACAAGAGGGCTAATTTAGCACCACCACAAACTAAAAGGTTTTAAAACTAAAATGAACAGTGTTAAAAATGCAAGTGGAATATAAAGTATATAATAACAAAGAAATAAAAATTTGTAATTTAATTGAGCATTTTGCGTATCATATAATTTAGAATGCCACCGTTCTTATAGTAAGTGATGTCCACTTCTGTATCGAAACGTAATGTGGTCTCAAACACTGTTCCATCGGCCTGAAAGTAATATTAATTAATCTGTTAATATCAAGTAAAGATCGGAATCCATTTAAAACTTACCTCCACTTGAATCTTCTGACCAGGCTTTAAACCACTCTCGGGCAATGATATATTGTAGACTTCACGACCATTTAGTTTTAAAGTTTCAGCATTTTGACCAGGCAAGAATTGCAAAGGTATAATACCCATGCCTACCAAATTGGAGCGATGAATACGTTCATAGGATTCGGCAATTACAGCCTTAACGCCCAAGAGGAATGGACCCTTTGCGGCCCAATCGCGAGAACTGCCACTGCCGTACTCTTTGCCCACAACTAAGACCAAGGGAGTGCCCTCTTCCCGATACCGTTGAGCTGCATCGAAAATGTCAAGCTCCTCCTGGCTAGGAATGTGCAGAGTACGTGGACCCGTCTTTGATGCCAGTTTATTGACAAGACGAATATTTGCGAAAGTACCACGAGACATGATGGCATCATTGCCACGTCGAGAGCCATACGAGTTGAAATCCCTTGCTGTTATATTACGTTCGGCAAGGAAACGTGCAGCTGGAGAATTTCTGGCTATTGAGCCTGCGGGTGAGATGTGATCTGTGGTAACAGAATCACCCAAAAAGAGCAGACAACGTGCCTTCACAATGCTCTGCAATTTGGGCAATTGCCGGGTCATACCCTCGAAGAATGGAGGACGTTTAATGTAAGTTGAGTCGGCGCTCCATGAGAAGAGTTTGCCATCGGATACTTGCAGAGTTTGCCAGTCCGGAGAACCCAATTCAATTTTGCCTACAAAAGGACATGAATTTAGAGATGAATCAATATAAATATGGCTCCCACTTACTGTAGACTTCCTGGAACATGGTGGGAATAACATGTTTGTTCTCGACTTCCTGAATTTCTGAGCGAGTTGGCCAGATATCACGAAGGAACACTTGGTTGCCCTTGGCATCTACGCCCAATGGTTCCGTCTCAAAATCAATATCCACGCGTCCAGCAATGGCATAAGCAATCACCAGAGGTGGACTGGCCAAATAATTGGCCCTGGTATTGGGATGAATACGACCCTCAAAATTGCGATTGCCCGACAAAACGCCAGCGCATACCAGATTATTCTTCTCAATGGTATTAACCACATTCTCGTCCAATGGGCCAGAGTTGCCAATGCAAGTCATGCAGCCATAACCAACGATATCGAAACCCAGTTTCTCCAAATAAGGTATAACACCGGACTCCTTAAGATAATAGGTTACCACACCAGAACCAGGCGACAAAGAAGTCTTAATGTAAGGCAAAATGGTGAGACCCTTTTCCACCGCTTTCTTGGCCAAAAGACCAGCGCCCAGCATTACAGATGGATTGGATGTATTTGTGCATGAGGTTATGGAAGCCAATACAACTGAGCCATGTTTTAACTTATAAGTTTTGCCATCATCCCATTGGAATTCACCAAGATCAGACTGTGCCTCTGGCTTTATAGCAAAACCTTTGAAGCCAACCTGTTAAGAAGTTAAATATGTATATAGAAATATATCTGTAGAGTAGAACTAATAGAGTATTAACTTACGGGATTTGAGAGACAAGATTTAAAATCGGTATGCATGTCTGAGACAGAGACACGGTCATGGGGGCGTTTCGGTCCGGAAACGGAACTGACTACCGTAGACAGATCCAAAGTAAGTGTATGAGTGAATTTGGGATCTTGCGATTCATCGGCATAGTTACGCAACTGTTGAGTGGCCTTCAGATATTGACGAATGACTTCGATCTTTTTCTCTGAACGATCTGTGGAAATTGATGATATATATATGTATTTGGGTTATATATAAGACTAATCACGCGATTGTCTATACTCACTTGTTTGTTTCATGTAGTTGAGAGTATTTTCATCGATGGGGAAGTAACCAACAGTGGCTCCATATTCTGGACCCATATTACTAATTGTTGCACGATCGGCAATGCTCAGTTCAGCCACACCTGGGCCATAGAATTCAACAAACTTGCCCACAACACCCAACTGACGCAGATTTTTGGTAATAGTCAATACCAAATCGGTGGATGTGACCAAAGGATTAAGTTTGCCAACCAATTTGTAACCAATCACTTCCGGCAACAACATGGAAATCGATTGTCCCAGCATAACAGCTTCAGCCTCAATGCCACCCACACCCCAACCAAGAACACCCAGCCCATTGATCATAGTTGTGTGGGAATCAGTGCCAACAACACTGTCGGGATATAAGATTTTTGAACCATCAGCATTATCCTTTTCGAACACGACGCGTGCCAAATACTCCAGATTGACTTGATGGACAATACCAGAACCGGGAGGAACAATTAGCATGTTATTAAAGGCCTTGGCACCCCACTGGTAAATATATATACATATATGAACGATATTGTTAGGTAATAGAAGATGCAAATTAGTTATAAAATTTACCTTTAAGAATGTGAAACGCTCCTTGTTGCGTTCAAATTCAAGGGTTTGATTTTTGGTTAAAGCATCGGGAGCACGTGCAAAATCCACCTGAACTGAATGATCGATAACCAGGTCAGCGGGGCAAATGGGATTGATTTTTTCTGGATCACCGCCAAGATCAAGAACAGCATCGCGCATAGCAGCAAAATCAACTACAGCTGGAACTCCAGTAAAATCCTAAAGTCAACAAAGGAACAAGTATAAAGACTTATAGTTCCATCTCCCTCCATTCTCCAACTTACTTGTAGAATGACACGAGCCGGCTTAAAAGAAACCTCCACATCATTGGAGCCTTGCTTTAGGGCTGGTGTCCAACCCAAGATACTCTGGACATCCTTCTCCAATACTTGAAAATTGTCACAGTTACGTACCGCCGATTCCAATAGCACACGTATAGAGTAGGGCAATTGATCTGTAAGCGGATTATAGTTCACAATCATCCAAAATTATATGACTCGGGGAAAGATTGACGTATTTGATAATGTTGCCATTGAGACATTCACTTGAGCTTCGTACACGCGCCAAAAGAACATAAAAAATATTCCACTACAACAATGATACATATTCCTCAAGCATCGGACCACACAATCACCAGATTGACTATTTTCCCTGTGTTTTGGTACTGATAAGCGGAGCACACGTAATAGACGAGAGCTCGATTAGACCCTGCCTACTTTATCGTCAACTTGTGTCTGACGAGCCCTAAAATAATTAACAAATCTATCTATTAATAGCTTTCGCTTTCTTTAATTCCAGTCTCAATCGTCACAATAAGCCTGATTTTAGTGTAGGGGAGGGCACCACCTCACCAATTGACACCACTTGGACTTGCAAATGAAACCGTTTCGAACATACGAGAGGGAGAGTGGCAAAGGTCAAACTTCAAGTAGCCGCATTTCAACAGGTAGTCAGTCAGTCTTTAGTTTTGTTTTTTGTGGGACAACGACAAATCTTTTCTCCACGTAGACAGACACGCCCACTAAGCAGCTTACAAGCGCCCTACTTACCATATTTGCCATCAATGGAGGCCAAATCAAAGTATTTGTAGACTTTACCCTCCTGGGTGAAAGATTTTTCAAATTGGGCAAATGGATTGGCGCCTGCAATTGTTCAACAACAATTATTTCGTTAATTATATAAGTAATAGGATTTTAATGGGTCGAGTTGGGTACACTTGCCTGACATCTTTTAAAGATTTACTTGGACCAACTCAACTCGACTTCACTGAACCTGCTGCGAATGAATTATAAATTTATATTCGCTCGATCAACTTTTATCAATCGACTTTCAATCCACTTGTTTCACTCTCATTATGTTCCACTCCGGCGAAGCGACAGCAAAAAAGTTTGTGACGTCAGCTGTTATTATCGCCCCTTTTCAACGTCCACTGCTGTTACGCTCCACACTGTTATTCTGTACTCTTTTTTATGCTCTTACAATGTTTGGCGATTAGTCAAATTGATAGAGAATTATGTACACACATATATAAGTATATATATAGTAGTTCGAGCTGAACAGTTTTTTTTCTGTTATTAGGGGTAAGTGTTAATTTATTTCTTCCTGTGCATATCCCGCTTTCTTGGTATTTTTAAGAATACTGGGAATTCCTTTTTGGAATAAGGGGATGTTTATAGAAACACAGGGATATTTATTTGTTCCAAAGCGCACGTTGTTTATTTTGCGGTATAAATAAATTAAGATTAAATTAAAATGAATGAAATTACAAAAACGAAAGAAAAAGCAACGCATGAACGGCTGCGAGAAATGCGTTGCGAATTTAATCCGCTTTCACGATGCGATGGTTCGGTGATGTTTAGCCAAGGTTTGTACATTTTGA
The DNA here is from genome assembly GCA_018150375.1 of Drosophila sturtevanti. Lineage (NCBI taxonomy): Eukaryota > Metazoa > Arthropoda > Insecta > Diptera > Drosophilidae > Drosophila > Drosophila sturtevanti. The sequence goes on along the minus strand of JAECWJ010000408.1, from coordinate 4,524,532 downwards.
AAACAAAGCCGGCCAAATAAATCAATCATTCGACTGTTTTCCATTCTCTAGGAGCAACAGTTGTCATTGCCGCAGTTTTGGGTCCCGTGGAGGCAAAGACCCAGAGTCTGAGCATAGATGGTAGCTATTTGGAATGCAATTTTCGACCCAAGGCGGGATTACCCCAGATCAAGGAGCGCATTCGTGAGGCGGTTATACAAGATGTACTGGAGCTGGCCTTGCTAGCCGAATCGTATCCACGATCCAAGATGTCAGTACAAGTACAGGAGCTGGAGGATCGCGGAAGTGTAAGTTAAGAGAAGCAACATAAGTCGCAGCTGACATCGTTCCCTAAATTACAGATTGATGCGTGTGCACTAAATGCTGCCTGTTTGGCCATGATTATCGGCGGATTGCCCATGAAATATACATTTGCTGCTGTTCAGTGTATAATTAATGAAGATGGTGACTATATATTGGATCCGGATCAGAGGGCAATACAACATCAACGTGCGAGTTTCACATTTGCCTTTGATTCCATTGAGGGCAACCTGTTGCTAGTACAGACCAAAGGATCTTTTAAAATAGCCCAATTTAACGATATAGAATGCCTGTGCCGTTCCGCTAGTGCGGAAATCTTTCAGTTCTATCGTAACAATATTGCCAAATATCATAATAGAAGAGCTAGCCCCGTGGGCGAAGCAAAAGAAATGGAAACGGAAACATAGAATTTTAAGAAATAAAAACAAAAAACTTGTTTATAAAACATTTATGTTATCTATTGCACTGTGAAAGCTGGAAATACTGCTCAGTTGCAGTGGTGTGCCTTTGAGAACTTGTGAATTGGATTCATCAATGCGGGCCACTACGAAATCACCGACACCAAAGGATCTCAATGGGTTGGATTGTTGCCCGACTGTAGGCAGTTCCATAGCTGGGACAATCACTTTGATATTCGCATCATTGCGTCCAAACCAATATAAATCTGATCGTTTGCTTTTTCCCTCGATTAGGATGAGATGTTGTTGACCCACAAATCTTTGATGTAACTGGGTGGCTCCGGTCCTAAACGCTTGGACCATGCGTTGCAAGCGTTGTGTCTTTACCGCAAGCGGTACATCATCCACATAGCGACGATGGGCAGTCGTTTTCTCTCTCATGCTATAGGCAAAGAGATATGCCACATTGTATCGCACCTGTTGGATTAGAGAGATGGTGTCCTCGAATTCCTCCTCGGTTTCGCCACAAAAGCCGCAAATAAAGTCACTGGATAAGCCCACTGTGGGCAATATGTTACGTATGTGCTCGACAAGTTCTAGGTAGGCCTCCCTTGTATAGCCTCGACGCATTCTGGCCAAAACCTGTGAGTTACCCGATTGGGCAGGCAGATGCAATTGCTTACAAACATTGGGATAATCGCGTATTACTCTAAGTACATCGTCAGAGAAATCCTTTGGATGTGGCGATGTGAAACGTATTCTCATCTCTGGCACTGATTCGGCCACGCTTTGTAGCAACTTGGAAAAGGGTAAACCACCGATTTTTGGCTTGTATACGGTCTTAAAACCAGGCACCGTTTCATTATTATCAATATCTTTCTGTTGCCCACTCCGATCTCTGTACGAGTTGACATTTTGTCCCAGAAGAGTCACCTCTTTAACGCCCTGCTCTTGAAGGGAGAGCACTTCCCTCACAATCGATTCTAGGGGACGCGAACGTTCTCGCCCTCGGGTAAAAGGCACGATGCAATATGTGCACATATTGTCACATCCTCGCATTATTGATACAAAAGCTGTGGGGGACTCGGTATTTAATCGTACTGGCATTACATCCGCATAGGTTTCGTCCAGTGAGAGAAGCACGTTAATGGCGGAATTGCCATAATGTCGCGCTACGGCCAGCAGTCTGGGTAGATCTTTATAACTATCGGGTCCTGCTATCACATCCACACTTTTCTCCTGCTCCAGCATGCGTTCCTTCAACCGCTCTGCCATACATCCCAATAAAGTTATCTGCAATGGTCCACGTTTTCCTGAACGTTTTTCCTTTAGAGCTCGCAAATGACGCAAACGATTCCAAATCTTCTGTTCGGCTCCATCGCGTACTGCACAGGTTACCAAGATAATCACGTCAGCTTCGGTTTGGTCGTGGCATCTCTGATAGCCATTCTTCTGCAATATGCTCCAAACAACCTCCGTATCATTGGTGTTCATCTGGCAGCCATAAATTTCAAAGTGCACCTTTCGGCCCTGTCCATTGAAGTCAATGCTGTTCAAATACGGCACACTATTGTCTGGAACGGTCGACAGATCCTCTATTTGTTGTAATCCTGCTCCTGGCTTCGCTGTGAAGAAATCCTTCAAGCCTGGGCCAGCTTTAACCCGTTTTAAAAAAGTCTCACGTGGAGTTGTTGTTATAGTTGGAGAGGGTGTTATTGCTCCACTGGTGCTAACTTGGCTGTGACTCCGCCAATGCTGATGCAGACAGCTCATCACCCGACAACGCCATCTCATTGCAATATTGTTAAATAAATTAATTTAAAATTTAAATTATGCAAGTAGTGTCGTTATTTTATTTAGAGGTGGATGATGTGTCGATTTATATGTGCATATTTATCGATAACAGACAAACCATCAAAGGCATCGATATTTTTTCTTACTTACTACTTCAAATTCAGTGTTGGAAAATGCGGAATTGGGAGGTCTTGATATGGTGTGTTGGAAATCGTTAACGTTAAGGAAGGCGGTCAAAAGAATGGCGCCAAATATACCTACTTTATTTACCAGCGACTTGGACTTAACAGAGGCTTGAACTTAACAGTGCTCCCAAAAGATATTGGTAATTAACGTTGCTCGAAAATGATACTGTTAAATTGAAGTTCTAAAAAAAAAGTCTTTTAACTTAACAGAGGCTTGAACTTAACAGACCTAGTTAATCGCCTATATAAAGCGCTGTGCGGGGGGGTTCGGGATCATTCTTTTTTTGGTAGTAAAAGTGATCGAACCTGTGGATTTTGCTGAGTCACTAAGTGTAAAAATATACCTACTTATTTATTTAGTTGATCTGATGGAATTCTTGCTTGGGTGCCAGATGAAAAAGAGGTGAGTAATAGTGGGAAAAGGATCTTATGAATAAATATTTTATTATATTTTAATAATTAGTAAGTTTTGTATTTTCCTCTTTTATGTAAAATGATCACGGATAATGCTTAAAATATTCTTTATTAGCTTATATTCCTTTGCTACGCTCCTGTTTCACACGGACTCGCTTAGATAAATGGTACAAAGAGGGCGCCACTTTGCACAAAAGTCGTTATATTTTAAAAAGTTTGTTTAAGATTTGTTAATTTACTTGAAAATTTGTTGAGATCACGATTGCCCAATAAAAACTAAATTAAATTTGTTTTTTACCATTCCTTTATTAATGTATTATGGTTAACAAACTGTCTTCTAAAGAAGAAGAATAATAGTCCAAAATCGATTGTGTATTAATTTCTTAATTTACCATCAAATTCTAACTAAGAAATTGCTTTAATGAACATTTTATTAAACAACTAATTAAGTTGCATTGAAAATCAATTAACCGACCAAAAGCGAGATGTAAACTAAAAGTTAATGTACATTAGAATTTTCCACAATTGTATAATAGGCCTATCTAATTGTGCTTTAGAGAAAATCCTTCAATTCATTTGCAAAATTTATTATAATTTCAGGGCAAATGCATTTGTCTGGTTCCTTTATAGATAGATAAACAGGACGGAATGCCGCACATTTATGGCCAAGCACAGGACAATTCAGGAGTAAGAAATTAGCTCGGCCTCATTATGAGCTTATCGTGGTCAAGTTAATAATGCACAGGTGAAGATAGTCGAGGACTGGTCCAACTGACTGGTTGACTAGCTGCACCTGCATGGAATCCTTTGCTGACATTTTGTGGTTTTGTGGGTCAATAACTGAATAATTGCGTTGACCAAATGAAAGCAATAAATACAATCGAGTTCCAAGATGCTTACATGATTATATATGTATCTATGTATGTATGGATGTATGTATATAGATGTGAGTGGGTTTTATATGTGTGTGTGTGTGTGGGTGTGTGGTCGAGTGGGCGTGGCATAGCATACATATTTGTAAACACTTACACAAGCAAAAATATTTTAATGAAAATGAAATGAAAATTCCACTTTCGGCCAAAAGAATTTCGTAATTACAGCGAAAAAATTCGGTAATTAAATTCATGAAGTTTTTGGCACGGCTCAGCGAAGCTTTCTCCCATTTTCGGTGCCAGACCAAGGGTTTTTTTTTTTTTTTTTTGCCCACCCAAGTTGTATCCTCTTCTTCTGGTGCTCTCGTTGGTTAAGCATTTTCTTGTATTTTGTCGGCACTTTTCCGCTAAAGTTATTTTCGCATGAGTTTTCCTTCTACTACCAGTCAACAGCTGCTATAAATCTTTTGCGTTTTGGTCAAGTGGTTGGAGGGCGGATGCCAAGTTCCTAGTTGAAACTCTGTTTGGCTTGACTTAGCGCATATGCCAAGCAGCTTAAGCTCTTCTATCCACATCCAACTGGAATATAAATTTTAAAAATCATGTCAAGAAATAATACCAAATACGATTGTATCAATGAGAATGCGTTATTAAGTTAGTTCAAGTAATTAAGCCGACCTTTTGGTTTCAGAGCACGCATTAGACGAGATTTCAGTGATCTAAAAAAAAAAAAGAAATAAGAAAGTTCTAGCCACAAAGAATAAAGGAACACCGCATTTAAGTATGAATCTAATTATTTCAAGGGCTCCAAAGCTCTTTTATTTATTATAACTTTATTATTTATTTATTAAACATTTAATTTATTCATTCCATATAACCTTTTTATACATATAATAAACTTTATATTTATAATCTTATGTTATATTATTTTGTCTCTTGATATGTTTCTGTTCATAATATATTTTGGGCTACATATAGTAAATATATATATAGTAAATATAAAAGAAAATATATAAAATAGGATAATTATTAGCTGAAAATCGTTATCTTGTACACTTCGATCAAATTATTATGCAAACTTACCAATTTAATATTCAAAATCTTCATTTAAAAATATTATGTAAGTATATTTATTTTTAAAATGATTTCCACCGTTGTGAATGAAAAAGATTTCAAGTGAACTTTCACTTTTGCTTAGCCATTTGCAGGACTAATTCCCTTTTGCATATCCGCGGCACTTTTCGTTGAAACTTTTATGGTAGGCACAAACAGACGAGGGGAGCAGCAAAAATAAAGGAGAAAAAAAAAAATGAAATCCCCTGGAGCCAAAAACCACCCAACGACACTTTTAGGCACCATAACGTGGGCTCACGCATAATGAGCCTTTGAATGGCTCAATGCGTGACGTTGTTCTTAGCCCCACTAAAAGCAAGTCTTACCACCCCACCAACCCACACACCCACACCCTCATTCTACCCATACTCTCTTTTCCATTTCAACCGTTCTCAGGGAAAAGTTTTGCTTACAGATTTCCATTTTTCGGAAAACCATTCACCCACCCCCCATTCCCCCTTGATACTCGCATCGTTGAATATTTCCCGTAACGGTAGCGGGATAATACGCTATATACGAACGACCAGGCAATGGATTTGGGGGCGGTGTTAACGGCACTACTGAGAGTAATTCCATTGAAAAAAAAAACAAAAAAAAAAAAAAACGTTCAAGAAATATAAGTAAACCAACCAACCAACGTTAATAGAAAATGGTTCACTGTTGTCGTTCTCATCGTTGTCGTCATTGTCGTTAAATTGAAATTGTCGCGGAAATAAAAATTTGCATATTTTAGCATTGATTTTGTAGACAGACTCCATTCCCCTTACCTTCCATTCCCTTCCATTTTTAGTCCCTTTTGGGATATGCGTCGTATGCGCAATGTTTTTTGGTAGTGCAGTCAATAAATTTAGCTAAATTCGCAAAAATTTGCGCAAATTAATTACAGGCGAATGCATAAAATAAACCAAAGTCCAAAAAAAAAAAAAAACAAAAACTATGCAAAAGTATTGCATTTGGCAAATGGCATAAAATCAAGAATAGACAAAGGCTCTGAGAGAGAGGATGCGAAGGATGTGGAGGAGGGAAAGGGGGAAAAGGGTAAAAGGAGTGGGGGTTTGGGTTCTCATTACAGGCTGCCAGTTCCAGATGTTGTCTCGTGTAAATCCTGATGCTGTCACAATAAAATCCACTCAAGCTCAAGCATACATCAGCAGTGACGAGATGTGGAGAAAGAATCCCCGACTTGGATGTCAATTTGACTCTACCAGTCCAAAGAGTCCAAGTCCGAGGCAAGTTGCATAAATTTATGTCCTGGTCATGGTGAACAAAAAAAGACAAAAACAAAAAAAAAGAAGTAAACTGTCACTGTGCTCTCTCTCTCTCTCTCTCTGCCTATGCCTGTTCCTCCTCCTGAGGCGCAGGATATAATACAAAACTGCTCATTGATTTATTTACGAGGCAAAGTGATGTGAATTTTAGCCTCTTACCTCTTACCTCTTTCAGTGTATTTGCTACAAATGGGCGGGGCAGAAGTGAGGCTGCAATATGCTGAGGCTGAGGCATCAGGGATGCATTTAATACGTTTATATAGGCAGTTGATTTTTGGATTATTTGTATTTAACTATATAAAATACTAAATACATTCAATTTTAAATTAACTTTTAATAATGATAATAATAATAAAAAATAACTTTGAAAGTGACATTTATAATGCATTTCCAAAAAATCAATGGGAATAAATTTTTATGCTTTAAAGTTTTGAAATTCAAAATAAGAAAATTAATCAGTTTACAAACTAAATAAAATGAATATCCCATGAAAAAAATTGTTATTTGAAACATCTTTTCATTAATTTCTATAGAAACTTTGAAAATTTGCAACATAAATAAATTTATTTTATTTAAATAAAATCTTGAAAATTATGAAATTAACATTCAGAATTATTAAACACTTTATATTTAATTAATAAATTATAAAATTAATATATAAGATTATTAAAAACTTTAAAATTATACATACAAGTATACAAATATAAAGGAACCAATTGGTGCACTTTATTTAAAAGATTTCCTTTTTCGTAAACATAAATTTCTATATTCCAATAATCGACTGCAGCCCTGGTTTGGTTTACAGAAAATTTGCAGCTAACAATTTCGCTTTTCTCAGATGTCCATTGCATTGGACATGCTCCTTTTTTTCCCATAGTTTTTTCTTCTTCTTTTTTATTGTTGTTTTTGCTCTTGCTGTTGCTTAGGTTCCAGTTCTCAATTCTGCCATTCTCAAAATTCTCATCCTTCTTGCCACTGTTATGGACTGTGACTTACACATAAAGTGTCCTCGACTTTTACTCGTGGAGTCATTTTAGGCGCACAGTCATAGATCTTCTAGAGCAATGGCTTTTGACACTCAATATGGGGATGATGCTGATGCTGATGCCTAGAAAGTCTTAAATATTTATGCAGGCCAAACCAAAGGACCTCGACCTAAGTAAACGAAACTCAACCGAATTGAACTGAACTGGCTTTAAACTGTTTTTTTTTTTTTTTTTTTTGGGAGACTGCCTGTGGTGTTTTGCTGGTAATTTTCATTGTCACGTGGTGGTAATTACCGGTGTTGCCAGACGCACATGCACCAACACACACACACACACACACGCGCCAGCAGGTCTCTGTTTCTATGTGTGAGTGTGTGTGTGAGCCCATATCCTGTCGCGCTTTACAATTTCAATTCATTGAATTTTAACGGCGCCTACATGCTAACCGAAAGTTTTGTAAAACGTTATGTGCAACATTTTGCAAAGAGCGAGAGTGTGTCCTGTGTGGCTGCTGCTGGTTCTACTCCTACTCCTACTCCTGCTCCAGCTTCTGCTCCTGCTCCTGCTCCTATTGCCATTGTCAATCGGTCTCTCATCTGTATGTGTGTGTGTGTGTGCGTGTCAGTTGTGGCTCTGAGGGCTGGCTGATATTAAAACGTGTTTTATCACGCGCCGCCATTTCGCGGCCGGGCATTCATACCAATTGCGGCCAGATTGCACTTTTCAAGTGCGTGTTAATGCACTGCATGTCTGTGTCTGTATATGTATGCGTATGTGTGTGTGTGTGAGAGAGCTTTGGTTATGTCAACTTAAAGCTGAGGCAACCCACATCCATGCCAACAATGCACTTTGGCACTAGCAGCAATTCAAATTAGAGAAACAAACAGAAGGGAGTAGAAAACAAAAAAAAAAAAAAAAAAAAAAAAAAAAAACAAAAAGGAAAATGAAAATGAAAAAGAAGTAGAATGCAAAGTAAAAGGGTTGCTCTTGATGCCTTCAGGCTGATGTTGTTAAGGGACAATGGAGCAGCATTTGAGGGTTAAAGGAGGGGTTATGGGGACCTCTTTCTGGCAGCAGCTGTTGTTTGTCCTTTGCCGCCATTTTGTGCGTACTCTCCCCCACCCTTCCTTTCTGCTGCTGCTACTTCTTCTTTTTCTGCTGCTACTGTTTCTGCTCTCTTTCATTCCCTCTGACTCTGTGTCTCTGTGTGTGTGAGTTTGTTACATTTTCGTTTTGCAATTTCATTAAATTCCAACATCCGCCATAAATCTTCCACTCTTCAGCACGGTTTCTGTGCTTTGAAGCGATAAAGGTATGTATGTATGTCTGGGTATGAGTGTATGTGTGTGTGTGTGTGTGTGTGATGGGATCTTTGGGATGCCTCCACCTCAATCGTCCCACTCCTCTACTCTCAGCGCTCAGGCATGACAACATGAGCTTTATATTGGGCCACACACAGAAGCATACAAATATACATCCACACACTCACACATACACCCTCACACACACACACACAGACACACACATATATACGTAGTTACCCAAAATGGCCGTTGAAGTGGTTGAAAGCGATTACGCTGACTGCCAAAGGTTGACATGCGTGTGTGTTTATATATAGGTTCGTGTGTGTGTGTGTGTGTGTGAGTGTGCGGCTACCGTTACAGTTTAAATGTTGTATGAATGAGCTTTTTGGGGACACTTTTGTTGTTGTTTTTCTATTTTTTTTTTCTTGGTGTGAGGAAAATTAGAGTTATGCCGGGTGGTTCTTTCATGTTTGTTCTGAAGTGCTTTAAGTTGCTTGTTGTTCAAGTGTTAAACATAAACTTGGTTTAGTTATACCACAAAAGTTGCTCTATTAATTTTCCCCCACAGAAACGAGGACACACACAAATAAATTGAATCGGTTAGGTTAGAATGTGTGCGATTAAATTTTAAAGTACGATTTTGTGTTGCTTAACAAATTGGAATAGTTTTTGTAATAGGTTATTATGTTCCTATTGAATAAAGATGTACGAACAATTAACGGTTAATTTATTTAAATTTAATCGGAATGTATATACATATGTCAAGGAATACATATTAATAGTGAAATCTGCCACCTTGAAATCGCCATCAATTTAGTAAAAAATTTAAAATTAAATTATTCCAACAGACTGCAACAGCATCTGCATGACCGAAACGTATACTGCTTGGATTACATTATACTGCATGCAGGAAATTATACTGCTTGCAGAACAAAGCAGCATATGCATGCTACCTGCACTTGGCATATCAGTTCAAAACGTTTAAACGTATATTTCCGATATTTACTATCAGCCTTCAACGAAATTCAGTGAACTGGTGGATGTTGGTTTTATAATTGACTGAGTTGAATAATCGATTGTTCGTTTTTACTTAATCTATGCTTGCTCAATTGAAGCAGTGTATATACATATCTTTGATATAAAAGAAAATTTATCCTTTCTTTAATTATTTCTTTCATATACAAAATTAATCAAAAGTATAATTTTTACAAGTGCTTTAAAAAACACATTATCAGGAAAATATAATATAAAGGCGCTACAAATTTACAAGATTTTTTCAAGAGCAATTTATTTGCCCTTAATACTTTTAAATATTTTGAATTTGAAAAATAGGAAAAAATTAAATAATTGACATATATATATATATCGGATTTAGCTAATGGATCATATATGATTTCGTTTTTAAATACTAATTATAATTTTCCAATAAAATTAAAAGCAGTCTCAATCTCCTTCTCTAAGTACATAAATCAAGTTCATTAAAAATATTTGACTAGTGCTTCGTAATTAGCAAAAATTTTCCATATTCTTGCAACCAACCACACAATTTAAACAAAGAATCGGCAGCCAAAAAAACAACAAGAAACCAAGGACAACAAAGCCAAAGAAGATGCTCCTTAGACAAAAAAGTAAAAAGTAGTCTCAGCTGTTTGAGTGTTCCTGCTGCTTATTAAATTGAAATCCTCCAGACTCAAGTTGTTGTCATTTTGCCTGGATGTAAAAATGCATGTTTTATACATGTATACATATAAATATATTTTTGCAACAGAAATAGGCAGAATTACTATTACTTTTGCTTACTTTCGTTTTTAAAAAGTAGCAAAGACTTGACTCGGATTTAAAAATAAAATAACAAATAAATTTTAAGTAAAAATATTTTTACTAGAGATTAAGAATATTTTGTGTAGTTCGCTAAGTAGATTTATAACTCATAATTTAATAACAGAAATTAAATTCAAGTTCATTAGATTTAAATAGGATATTTGAATATTTTTTTTTTTAATGAAAGACCTTCGAAAAGCTGAATATAATAAAACAAATTTATTTTTATTAGCATAATTTCTTTCTGTGTATATGTACAAATATATACATAATACTTTTTAAATTCTTTCTCATTTTTTCTGTGCAGTTAGTTGACAATTTTATAAGCCATTGCGGTGCGGTTCTTCCTTTTGCCTGGCCTTATAATTGAATGTCTCAGGTGTTTTGTCAGACATTGGTTTAAGCCTTTGCCGGGAAACGAGAGAGTTGAAGTAGAAAAAACTGAAACTGGAAAAGATGGAAGGAGTGGTGGTGCAAGTGAAAACAAAATGTTTTTCTCTTTACTTCTTTCTTATTTTTTAAAGGCTTTAAGTTTTGCCATCTTATTTGGGGACCCAGTGTCACATAGAAATCCGCGCTATGTCACTTAGCTCCCTCACCCTCATTGGGTTACCCCGAGTTCTCTGGGTTCTCTCCTACCCTAACTTTATGCCTGCCAAGCCTAATTAAAACATTCATCTTCATTTTCACCTTTTGCCTAATTAATTCACACAAAAATCAACTAAATTAATATGAAAAAAGCAAGTCAAAGAAGCTGCCAACAAACTGACCAGCCTTCAGCCCCCTCCCCCTTCCGACCCCTCTACAAACGTCTTTTCAGGTCAACCCTCGATGTTATTGCTGTTGCTATATTTTGTTATTGTTGTTGTTCTTCTTCTACATCGAGTTGTTGTTGCCTTTTATATATATATATATATATATATATTTTTTTTTTTGTTTTGGACGCTAACGAGAATTAATGGTTTGCAGTGTGGCACACAATTACGCCAACGAAAATCTTAGGTAAGCAGCAAAAATTGTCACCAGGCGGCTCAGAGTAAAACCTAGCTCCATGTAATTGGCTTTCTGTATGTGTGTGTGTGTGAGAGAGAGAGAGAGAGGAGAGAGAAAAGAAGGGGGAGCTCTATGATAACGTGGCAGTGTGGGTGGCTTGGGTGGTTGGGTGAGTGGTGCAGTGTCAAAAACTGCTCAATTTACGCGTCGTGAAATTAATTTATGCCCAATGCAATAACCTCGACAGTGTCAATAAAATACATTAAGGCCACAGAGTGGCAGATTGCGAATGGACTGAAAAAAATCAAGGACGTAGCTAGGATCTAGTTAAAAAGAGGGGAAGATTTAATATAAAAGGACTTTCGCACTTTATTTTCTAAAAGAAACCATAAGATATATTCTTAGGTAGCCTTTAAGAAGAGAATTTTGAATAAGTTTATATATATATATATTTGGTTGTTTTTCAAAGTCTATTTAATCTATGCATAAAGAAACACTCTTCATCTGAAAAGTTTGAAAGGCTGCCATATTTTTTCTTAAATTTTTTTGCATAAATTTTCTTTTTGAATATGTTGAAATTTTTTTTTTTTACCTCGAATTATGACTTTTAATACTAATGTTCAAAAAAGGAAAACTGATAGATAATAGTTAAGTTTTTATAAAAATTATTAATTTTTGATTTTCGTTGATATTTTTTAAATATATCCAATTACTTGATATGCCTATTTTTGAGAGATTTTTTAAAACCTCTTATTACCTGTTACCTAGTACCTATTATGTATTATCTATTACTCATTACCTATTATAATACTTTTATTCAATTTAAATTTATTTTATTTTCACTTTCATCTGAGTATTTAAATGCCATAAATACAATTTACTAGAAAGTCTGCCACATTATATAACAAAACCATATTTCAGTTAAATAAATTTAATAATAAAGTATTTGTAATTTTCATAAAACAATTCTTTATATATAATTTTTAATTGTATACCAAAATTATAGATAGAAAATCATCCCTATAATAATAAACTCCTTCCACCGCCCATGGTCGAAGCGGAAGAACAGAGTAAGATTTCCAGTGTTGCCTAATTGCGCTTTGTCAATTTGAAATTAAAATTGGTAGACTCTCTCGCATACACACACACACTCATACATACCACATACAGCCACCAAACATACACAGTGAAGAAGAAATGCGCCTTGCAAAAAAAAAAAAAAAAAAATTTCCATAATTTAGCTATATATATGCAAGTGGCGCAATTGAAGCGTAATTAGACTTTGCCTTTGCCACACACACACACCCGGACACACACCCGCACAACATATCAACGAAAATTGGCTACCTTCTTGTGCCACCTTCTGGCGTTAGAGCTGCCGCTAATTGGTTTCTGGTCAACAGACTTAGGGTATGCTCTAGCTTTCACCAGGCGCCAATTAAAAACGTGCTCACATTATGCTTTATTGACTTCTCCCCATTGTCGACCCGAGTTGAGGCAAGATATAACGAAACCAATACCCTAAGGACTTGGACCTGTATACCTGTATATGCTGGCAAGAGAATTGCCAGTTGGTTTTGCGGGGTTTTTGGCATGTGGGCGTGCCTTTTAGCAATAATAACGTCCTTTGTTGGCCATAAAACAAATCATACAAGTTTATGGTCACCTTACCTATATTGTCCACTGTGAAACTTTATCTTTTTATATGCAGCATTATTGCCACAGATTAGACACGGGATTTAGTAGAATGAACACTCGCACACATACTCCCCTCCCACACACACACACACCCATACATCTGTAGGAATACGCACACATACATACATATCGCATCTTTCTATTGTGGAGGTTTTCATTTTACTTTTTTTTTTTTTTTTGTTTTTTTTCGATTTTCAGCAGAACGAATTAAATATGACCATTTGTATAATAGCCGAGACCCGAGTCGAACTTCAATTCAGATTCCAAACTCCAATTCTCATACCAAATGACCAGTTGTTATTGCTATTGGAGATAAAGTCGGACTTGGCATGAATGGGACGCAATTTGAATGCAAAATTCATAACATTTTGTGTTTAATTTTTAGTTTTTGGTTTTTTTGATTTGGCTTAAAATTGGTTACTAGTAATCTCCTTCCCCTTCCACGTTGGAACATGACAGCAGAAGATATTGAGAAAATTTTTTTTAGAATTTATATAAAATTTCGCATTGACACCGAATCTACGCTGATTCAGACACTGAATATTGACAATAGATGGAATTAATAAATTTCGGAATATGTCTATAACATAAATTAACGACGCTATATAGAAATTTATAAAAACATTGTAATTATATCTGCATATTCTCATAATTTTGGTATTTTTCTTCAAATTATCTGAAAATCAAATATGATATGTCATGGAATATAAATTTGTTTATTATCTTGCTTCTTTTTAATAGATGCCTATATTTTGCATATATCTGATGTAAATATATTAAAATTTTTATAGAATTGGCTAGGATTACTTTACACAGTTAACCATAAAAATCTCAAGAGGTTCGGCTAGGATTATATTATATAATTAACCATTAAAGAGGTTAAGAGAATGTTCAAATGTTTTACAAACTAAAACGAAATGAAATTTTCACGATTTAAAAAGTTTGTGTTTCTTTTTCCAAAAACTATAAAATAAATTTATAATTCGAATTGCAACAATCCAAAAATATAGATTTATATATTGAAAGGCAATAGCTTTAAAAAATTCTACTTAATATAAAATAAGTTCAGAGAAAGTTTCAATTTTGATAAAGTTATGTAATACAGTAACGCAGTAAATTAGAAGCCAACTGTGACTATATAGATAAGAATATATTGTATTCCTGTACAAGAAAAGGTGGAAACTGGATGTGGCTATGTGGCATTGTGGGTGGATGGGTGTTTGTGTGGTTGTTGGAGGCGTAGTACGCTGACTTGCGCTGATTGCAAATGCCTCGGTCTCGGTGGTCTTGGTGGGGCACCAGTGTGCGGCATTTTATTTCGCATTAAGAGATTAAGATCAAAATTAAAATTTAAATTACCCAGCGACACGGTGCTGTGTGTATATACATACATACATATATATATGTATAGATATAAATGCTAGTATGTAGGTGTATGTGTGTGTATGTGTATGCGGTGTAAGTGTCCTCTGTGTGCCTTGTCAACATTTGCTCTGTTTTTCCTGTTGCCGGTTTTTGTTTCGGATTTTTATTTTTTTGTTAATTTTTTTTTGTTTTTATTACCTTAAATTGTTGCAATGTTAGAAAGGCATCTTTTGGAAAATTATCTTTTGGCCGAAGAAGTATGTAAATGTAATTAATTTGATACAACGGCAACGGGAGCAGCAGCAGCAACTGATTGACTGACAACTTAATTGGCTTTTCTTGGAAATCTTTTTGGATGAAACTGTGCAATTAACAAGCGCCATCATTTCAAGCATATATATATATACATAGATATAGATATATAGTACTCTACACAATATCTAGATACTAGACTTAATGTTGCAGCCATTTTTTGTTGTTGTTCGTGTTCTTTTACTTTCTGTTGATTAAGTTTATATAAAACTTTCTGGCTTGGTTATGACAGCAACCGCTCGCCAAAGTCTTCTTCTGCAAATGACGCAAGCGGAGATAAAAAAAAAAAAAAAAAAAAAAAGGGGTAAAACTGCAAAATGGTTGACAGGAAAAAGAAATTTATGAGTCCTCAAGTTGATTCAATTTGGTTTATTTAAACAGGAATTGAAGTTGGCCACAAAATGTGACGCTGACGTGTTTTTTAATTAGGCTAAGCCCAGGCCCAAAGCCAACTTTACAAACTGTTGGCCTGGCTTGGCTTGGCTAATTGTAGAAACGGGAATGCTTGGCTCTGCCATGCTCTGGCATGCTCTGGTCAGGTCAGGCCAGGTCAGGTTAGGTTGGAAAACAATGGGAAAACAAAACTTTTGCTCAACCTGCTCTCGGTTCTTGTTTTGGACATATAGAAAATTGCGGCCAGTGAAAAGTTTTGCCCTGTTGTTTTCTTATTTCGCTTCCGTTTTCATTTTTTAATGTTTGTTGGTTCCTTGTTAAATATTTTTTTTTTTTGTTATTGTGTTTTTCCTTGTATTTTTAGTTTTGGATTTGTTGTTTTGTTTGTTGCTCTTGTTGTTGTTTCTGTTTTGAGAGGCATCAATTCTGACATTTACCTGCAGTGTGGACTGGGAGAAAGTTTGCTATTAAGCCGCTTTGCTGGCCAACTTTTGATCATGATTTGGCCAATCAGAATGGCGCCTTAGAGTATGCAACGAAATTATGAAAAATAAAAAGCATTTGCAGCAAAATGTATCAGGATGTGTGCTGTCTGGGAAAAAATGTTATAAGAGTGTGTGTATGTATGTGTGTTGGAAAAAGTTTTTGGCGCAACGGGTACGGAAGTTGCAGCAATGCAAAGTAGGCGGCTGTAGGCGTGTTATACACATACACTCACCCATACACGCTCATATTTAAGGGCCTTAAAGATGCCATAACCCCCGAGAGCTGAGAATGAGTTTGTGTGAGTTGTCAAAAACTTTTTGTTAAGTAAAACCTCATGTGCATCTAATTAAAAATATAAAAAACTTTATTTTAAAGCCGCCAAAGAAAACTTTGTCTCCTGCGGAAATGACTCCTGCTTCTGTGTGTGCGTGTGTGTGTGTGTTTGAGTGTGTGTCTGTGTCTGTGTGTGTGTGTATATGTTTGTTTATGTTGCAAGGCAATAAAGCGAAAGGATTGTTGCTCTGCATGCTGTTGGAATACATTTACAAAAGTTCCCTGGCATGTTTATCAGCTATGAGAATGTGTAAAAAGGGGATTTTTGCAAATGAGCTGCCAAATTGGCATAACTTTTATGCAAGACTGAAATACGGAAAATAAGCGAAAAGCAAAAAGAATGAAGGTGCGGAATGGGATGTGAGAGGGCTGTATAAGTTTTCTAGCAACTTTGTATATTTAATTAGTTTCAGAAGTAAAATTTTTTTTTTTTGTGGATAAGCATTCGAAATGTCTATCGCTATGAGCAGGTCAGATGGGAAAGGTATGTATTATTATATTTGAAATTATTGATAAGAAATAAGGCTTCACTTTCGCCAGTTCAACAGCATTATTTTCTCTTTAAAGTTAAGCATTATTTTTGTTTTCTATAGAAAAAACATACATATATTAAATTTCAATCATGATCCGTGGAAACTAACAATAACAATTCATCGTTTCCTTTTGCTTTTAAATTGTTTCTTTAATTGTAATGTTCAGTTTAATTCAAACGTATATTTTAATGGATCAAATTTATAGTTAAGGTGAATGATATTCACAACATTTTTTTTTATCTTAAAATATATTAATTTGAAATTTGGTCAAAACTTTCATAAAATAATATTAAATAATTCAATATTTAAATTAAATAGTATAACTGAAATGAATCCTTGACATAAAGTCATATTTATATTGCAATAAGATTGTATTTGTTCAATTTTAATTTATTTTATTTGATTGATTGAATGAATTAAATTTATTTTTCTTTTGTTTTTCAGTTGTTATGCTAAGAACATTATGTTTTATAATTCCTAACTCACCTCTCTCTGTTAATGTTAATATTTCAGCAGCTGTTATGTTATTAAAAGTGTTGGTAAATATCTAAATGCTTCAATTAATAAATTCATTGCAATATTCCTATACAGATTTTAAACGGATATGTTCATGTGATTTATATATACATATAGAGTATATAACCTAAATAGAAGGATATGTGTGTATATATTGTATAATACATATATTGTGTATATATATCTAAAGACCTTTTTAATTGCCTGAAATCTAGATTTTTCTGCAATGCAATCCCTTAACTAACCCTCATTATATACGCACACATGCCCAATGCAGCAGCCCACTTAGACACGCCCCCATCACACACACACACAACATACATATACAAAGATAGTTGGAATAGAAGCAAAGCAAAACAAAACAGCCGCCAGCGACAAGTCAAGAGCTTAATGGTTTGCCTCTGACAACCAAAAAAAAAAAAAAAATAAAGCAAAAAGGAATTGCAGGCCACCCAACTAGCCAGAATGAGACAGTAAGATAAAAAGACAGAAAAGGGGAAAAATGGGGTTGAGTGCTTAGATCAAAAAAAAAAAAAAAAAAAGAAAAAAAGTATGAAAAAGCAAAACTGAACTGAAAAACTCCATGCTCCATCTGTACATAGAGAAAGGACATAGCAGAGGATAGAAAGGGGTAGAGATACAGTGACAGCCACAGGCATAGCCACAGCAGTTTGACTGACTGGCTCTAACTTCGACTTGGTCTCCGGGTCCTGGGCTGATGTCATTAATGCAACTCGAAGCTTGGCCCTCGCCTTGACAAAACTGAAATGCTTTGCATTTACCCCCCACCGCACTTTCAAACCGAAAATTTGCCTGGAACCGGACCGCATGTGATACGTAGATGATACGAAAGAAGAGGGCTAACCCTAAAAATAACAAACGAGCACAACATGAGCTGAAAATAAGATTTTTGAGTCATTTCGTTTTGTTGCGTTTATGTTGGATGGGGATGGAGAAGGCCATCCTGTGAGTCGTCCTGCTCATCCTTGTTGTTCTTTGTAGTTGTTGTGTTGTTGCTGTTGCTGCTGCTGCTGCTGTTGTTGTCGTCTGTGCCTCACTGGCTGATGTATTCATGAAATCGTGTGATTAATGGCTCGCACAACATTTGCACACACTACCCGGACTCCTCGACATGCGGCGGTATCTGTCTGCGTGCAGATAAACATGCCAGCCGGGGCAGGCTTTGGCCTGTTTCTCTCCACACACACCCAATCTCTTCTAGCAATTTGCTGTACATGCAAAACGATGGCAAAGAACGAGAACGAGAACGTGAACGAGAATGAGAATGAGTATGTGGATGAGGATGAGAATCCGTACATGGCCTGGGAAAAGGATCCAAAGAGTAGAGGGTAGTAGTGGAATAGTAGTGAGGTGAAAAAAAAGGGGAGAAGGGAAGGGAAGGGAGGAGGGGACGCATCAGACGTTGGCATTGGTCACAAACAAAAATTTTCCATCTCTGCGCATTTCTGGCTGGCAATTTTATCTCAGCCGCATGAGGCGTTGAAATTAACAAACATTCTGGCATCCTGGCATATCCTGGTAGATCCGGGCGAACAGAAAAAAAAATGAATAAGAAAATGTACAACAACAGCAACAACTACAACAAAAATGCGTTGTAATTAAACCGAATTTAATTGCTTTCAGCCAAGCATCCAATAGGCCCATTGCCCCATTATAACTATGCTATAATCTTTGACACTTTTATTGCGGCTCTAAAAGTTATTAACTTGATTTAATAAGCATCTTGGACACCATAGAGCAGGCGAGTGGTAAAGGAAATATCCAAATGTTTAGCATTTTACAGTTTTATCTCAAACACAGGGACACAGACACAGAGGCAAAGAAAAGGAAAACTTTGCCAAAATGAATTTGATCGCCTTGGCATTCAAAGAACGTGGCTTTAATTAACTCATTTTTCATTGAAACTGCCAGCCAGCCAGCTGGCAAGAGGGTTGGGAGTATGAGGGTGTCTATTGGTAGAAGAAAACAAGGACAGGTAAGGTAATCTTATCTTCTGGTAGTACAAAATTTCATACCTTGCGCTGGGGGCGCTAGAGGAACCATCACTCATCATGGCCTAAGCCTTTGTCTTTCTCTGGCTGATAAGAAGACGATGCTAAAGTCAAGAAAGGGAAGTGTAGAGTTTTTTTTTTTGGGTGGGGGGGGGGCTTAGCAATATCTTATCAGCGTAAACAAATTTGAATTTGAATTTATCCTAAAAATTTCCATGTCAAATTATGCGACTATGCGTAGCCAAAAGGCTTAGCTTTGTTTCCATCGTTTACTCCTACACCAAATGTTGCCCATTACCATCCGGTTTACGCCATTGATTTGGCCGCATTTTTGGGACCACACTTTCAATTACCAAGTAATTTACAGTTGCGGTCTTATCTCTTATTTCTTTCATACATTAAACATAATTTTATGGCCAATAACAACAACAACAACAACTTTGTATAGGAAGTGAAAGTTTCATTATTATGCGTCCATTGACACAGAAGTAAGATTCCAAAAATGTTTCACCAGACAATGGACAAGGCAAATGACAATGACAATGACAATGCCTTCCATTTGTGTTTTCTTTTTCTTAGCTCAGGACATGCACAAAAGTTGTTACACTTTTTTTTTTTATTTTATTTTTTAATCAAGTTCAAGTTGATGATGAAGTTTTTGCATGGCTGCCATTTAGCCGGGTCGAGGACAAAAAAAACAAAAAGGTAAAACACATAACATCTTCCAGACACAGACACTTTTTATGGCCAACCAACAGCAAAACCTCAAAATTGCAGATTTAATTTTATTTCATTGCACTTTTCCTCAGTGGCAAAAGAAAATTGTTTCTTTATATTGTAAGATGGTCCAGACATGACATCGGATTGACAAAAATCTTGGGTCAGGAAACGTGTAAGAAGATGTAAGAAGGGAAAATGCAATAGATTTTAAATGCAAGCAAAGTGTTTACAAAGATTTTAATACAAAGGAAATTTTTATCTTGGAAAATTTTTAATCAAAACTTTAGGTAAGCAATGCAAATTAAATGATTTTGTGAAAAAAACTTTTAAATTTGAGAAGAAAATTGTTGTTGAAAGTCATAACGAGAATTTTTATTTTAACTGTTAGTGGTAATTTATTTAGTCAGCAATACTAAAACTAAAATTTGTGGATATGAAAGTTTGTTTAATGTAGTCTTATAAATTTCTTGTCATTTAAATGTTGTTTAGATTATATAATTATATTTTAGGTGATCCAAATTGTAGTTGAAATTAGTTTAAAAATTAAAAATTCACATAAACTTAGCTAATTTTAATGAGAAAAAAAATAATACAATTAGTTTTCTAATTAATTTTAATTGATGATAAAAACTTTCATAAATAAAGATTAAGTTCTATATATATTAGGAAATACAAGTAAATATGAATTATTTAGAAATCATATTTCCAAGCCTTGCAATTGCATTTGAATATTTACAAGAATCCTTTAAATGAATTCTACACAATTCTAATACCTTTTTTTTCTAATTAATGCATTAATTATCCTTTTTGTCTTAAATTTTCAAACCCAATTCAGTAGAAATCATCATGCCAAGAATCATTGAGGTAAGTGCCAAACTAAAAAATTGAATAAAAAATCAGAAATATCTCCGACGACAACGTTGAACGGTGAGTTTTAGAAAAAAAACATAATTATTTGGAAAAAATTTAAAATATTTTTTTTATAAAAAATAACGACTAGAAATGCCACGTAAAAAGGCAACGAAAAAAAATTGCAGCGATGACATTTTCAAGGAGAAAATCGAAAGCTATCAAAGGGGAATGCAGAGAGCATTCATTGAAATGGACATGCTGGAGGAGAAGAGCATTAAAATTGTGGATAACCACATTAAGACCATTAAAATGGGCATGTCTACCGAGCTGAAGCAAATGAAAATGGGTCAATATTTGGACGCAATTGGTAAACTTTCCCGTTTTACTGATTTTAAAGCAAGTGATCACATACGGATGCTTGCTTCCATGTCATTGGGACGAAACGATGATGGTGATACTTCAAACGACAGTGGCTTGGGCACAGAGGTTTCGACCAATATGAATAGCGAAGGACCGCAAAGGAGCCTTCGCAGTCGTTCGGCTTGTAGTCATCAGAATGTTTTTAATTCGGCCCGATCACTGCAAGAATCTTCCACGATCGGTAGCTCTAATCGCAATTCACGTCCGAAAAATGCGCCCACCCATGGCGATGCGGAGGAAGGCTTTTAGTGTTGATCGCAATCTATCAAATTTCTCATCACCAGTGACCTTTCTGCGCTATCCCAAGCCTGCTGAGAGTATTCTATCAAAATGTGGAAGTCCCATGATGGCACAGCCTATACCTAATACATTTGCCAATATCAATATACCGACTCGTGATGGTGTTCTGTGTGTTACCTCCAAAGAGCTAGTTGACGATAGGTTATCAACGAATCTAGTTAAAACACTCGATGAGGATGGGTTTAATCAAATAAGAATATTACACTCCAATCTACAAAAGATTGCCAAATTGGCTTCAAAGTAACAGCTACAAGATTCCATAATCTCTTTCACATTTCTTTTAATATTTAATTTTGTATTATTCGTTTTTCGTTATTGAGGAGTTGTTGATTTGAAACTCATTGTATGGGTGGTATTGAATTTGTAATCTGAACTGTAAGAACTAATCATCTGCAGGGATTTTAAATTATTTTGTTTATGATATGGTTTAAAGGAATTGCACGCAAAACTGCAGATTTGTCCTTTGTCAATAATTTAGAGCCGATACCCCCACAACATTATATCTATATATCATATGGATGTTATGTTATCGATGTTAATATGTTTGCCCATTTAACCCTTGTAAAATTTACCCTTAATATCTAAGACTTGCTACTATTTATAAAATATAATACTTAATAAATTATCTTAAGGGGGTAAATTTGGCTGTCTGATTTTGCTAAAAACGATTCAAGTTAGATTCATAGAAAATATATTTATGGAAGTTGATATTAAAATATACTTATGAAATCGTCTATTATATAGTGTAAAATCCTTTCAACACTTTTAAAAAACATTTTCAATAAATGTTATATATCCATCAGAGATCAATCATAAGAAGTTTCTGACCTACTGAAAGTCAAGTAATAGTTATAGATCTTAAAAAAGTAGATTATGAATACAATTTCGAATCATTTTAGTTAAGCAGTTAGATGAGCAATGAGATAGATTTGATAACTGAGATTAATAAAATATTATAATACTTCAACTCGCTTTTTATTCATGACAAATTGCATTCTTTAGTCAGTTGTATGTATTAATGTCTTTTTATTGTATATATACGTATATGTTATATCTGCTACTGACTTTTACAAAATGTCATTCTATGCATTCAAACATTTTTCACTTGAACGATTCAATAAATTTCATTTTCAGCCTGCAATCCATGATTCCTCATTAATAAACATAAGCAACAACATATTTGGCATATAAGAAAAAATTGAAAAAAAAAACAAGCAAAATCATTTACCAAAACCTTAAACAGAAGCCAAAAAAAAAAAAAAAAAAAAATACAACTTTCGATGGTATAATATTTGTAATCAAACGCAGTCAAAGTCATAATAATCAAGTCGTAAAAAACAAATCCATTTTCGCGCTTCAGTAAACAAGAATCGAAGAAGAAAATGGCACAAAAAAAAGTCCAAAAGAAGAGAAGAAGGGGACAGGATATAGAGAGGATACAGAGACAAGAGTCAGAGTCAGACAGAAGAGCTGTAAAAACAATAATAGTAATGGCAAGAACATTTTTACACCTTGCTAAAAAAAAAAAAAAAAAAAAAGGAAGAATAATAAAAAGAAAAGGAAAAGAAAATCAGAATGGAAGGATCAAGGATTCAGTAGTCGATAATCATAATAATAATACATACAAGAAGAACATTTTTGGGTCGTAAAAATAACCACAAATAGCTCAAACGGATCGGGGGTGGAAGTTTACGAGTTCAAAGGCAACCTGTAAATTTTGCGCTTTATTTAACAACGAAAAAAAAAAAATTGACAAATCTGTGTGGCCCCGACATTTAATGATCGTAAAAATACAAACAAAATCACGACAATGGCAAAATGCTGTAAATTATTATCTAATAGAAAGATTTTGTATACACATTTGCTTATAACGAATGTTATATACCCTTGACTCTTGACAGTGAAATATATTTAAGAAATTTTTATATAACTTATATTTGATTCAAGAGAACTTAGAGGATATATAAATCATCCCTATTGGTAGAATAGTATAGATAAAAAATAATAGACTCAAAAAATTGTTGAAAAAGTTTAATATGTGACCACTTCTCCCGCCCAACCGACCGTGGGTCGAGGGGATTTAAAACTTCTTTGTGAATACGTTTAAAGGAACTTGTTAAAATGACCATTAGTAAAAAAGGAACTAATTCAAAAAATAAATTTTAATTGACTCTTTAAGAAATATATAATTTTTAAAATCTTCGCCTAAATATATAACTAAATTGATTTCATTCATACATTTATATTGATTTTAAGAACTAAATACATAAGCCAAAGTTTAAAATATTTAAATTTATAATGTATTGGAATTAAAATGGAATATCATGACAATTTTTTTTATAAATAATCAATAATTTAGAGAAAAACTAAATATGTGTAAAATTTAATTAGAAATTTTGTTATTATTTTGTAAATTATTATTAAGTTATTATTATTATTTTTTACATTTTTCATTAAAATTAAATAAAACTTATTCGTAATATATACGTTTATTTTGTTCTTTTCTTTTTTATCCATAATCTTAAATGAAAAGTTAAACGTAATTCTCTTTAAAAGAAAAATGAAACTAGAAATATTAAGTAAGTTTATTAATTAATTGTGTACCACCAGTAGAATTAGTTAACATCTTTAACTTGTAACTTTAGTTAAATTATAAGATTAATTTCTCATTTCGTTTTACTGTATATTTATTCTATATATTTATATTTTATTATTTATTATATTTTATTATATATTTTTCTACATATTAGTATTATTTAATTGTAAACAAATGTTATACCTTTTCCTATTCTTACTCTCTGTAAATAACTAATTAATGAACTGATTCTGATTCAAGCAATCAGAGTATATACTCAGTATAGATAGATATTATAAATACATAATGACTTAAGAGAATTAAATATATATCTTCTGTGGGTGTTGACAAAGTCTTAGAATTCATGGGCTATACCCATCGCAAGAGTATTTTAAATAATAAGTAAGTGCATCAACGATTGTTATCATCGTAAATTTAACTGAAAAGCCGTGACACTAAATGAAAATCTTCTAGCTAGTTTTCACACCCATCTAACCTAACTGATGTCCGTCCAACATTGATATTAGAACGGAGACGGATGCAAAGCTCTTGAGTGTTTTACAACTTCCGTTAAGTTCGCCATGGCCATAAACTGTAATCTGTTTCATGTTTTTATTACATACTCACACACACACACAGACAGGGAGAAAGAGAGAGAGGGAGCGGATGTGGATGCGAATGGCAGATGTCAATGGCGCATTGAGGACATCAAATTGACAGCTCCTTTGGAGTCGTAAAAGTTCAACAGTTACCCAACCATCAGCATATGTTGGCAACATCTCTCTATACCCCCCAAAAAAACACTGGGGTAATGATTGTCACCGGCTAAACAATTAAATTGAGGTTAGAATGAAACATAAAAAACGCATAAAAAGCCCATAAACTCTGAACGCGGTTATAGACAACAAACCGACGGACACACTACAACACTACAACAGAGTAACAATGGCGATGAAGATGGCTCTGACGATGGTGATGACGATGACGATGACGATGATGACGACAAGGACAATGACGATGTCGTCAACGGATCGTAAACATTTTAAGGACTCTCTCTCTGTCTCTGTCTCTCTGTCTCTCTGTCTCTCTATTCAGTTTATTTTCATTTTCAAGCAAAAGCAACATGACCTGACGACGACCCTTCGTATGCCTTCAGTGTGAGGTCGTAAAACTTTGGTGATAAGATATACTCTTACACTCGCCCAGCCATTCCGTAATGATAATAAAATTATAATTTCTCCTCCACTTACATATGCTTTAAATGCTCATCCTTGGGGCTGGGTTTCTTTTTTGTCACCCATATGCCATGTGAGAAATTGTAAATTACGCTAATAAGCATTTAAAATTAACTAAATGTTTGACTGTTAAGCCAAACTTTGATGACTTGCCCTTTGGCCTTCTCCTCCGCTCCAACACCCCCTTCCACCACTCCTGATGTTGCCTAACATTGTGGGAGGGTTATAAAACGTGAGTTGATGTTTTTTTTGTTGGTATATTAACCAGATAGAAGATGCGTTTTTCATGTACCATCGAAATTGCTTGGGGCATGTGGCAAATATTTGGGCATTGAAGCCAAATTGCCATTGGAATTGGTTCATAAAAATTAAGTTAATACGTGTAAGTTTTCTTTTAATAGATTGATTGAAATTTAATGTAGATGCAGTCTGGGCGAAAAATTACTACTAAAGAGCTTTTTCTTTAGAAAGATGTGATCCATCTTGAAAAAAGGTCTTAGAAATATTTGTAGTAAAATTTTTCATTTTATTTAGTTAAAAGTTTTTATTTCATTTCATTTAACTTAGAGTTTTTATTGATATTGATATTGACTAAGATTTTCACAGCTTATTTTCATTGAAGTCTTAAGATTGGAAAGTCTGATTTTTATGATTAGAAGAAAAAGTTCACATAAATATATAACTTATCATTAAACCAAATAATTTAACTTTAACATTGTATAAACTAATCCTCCATTGTGATCATGGCTTAGCTTAAAACGAACATAAAATTGTCTAATAAAAATCTAATCTAAATCTAATATAGATCTATCAAAATCTATGCAAAATTAGGTTATAGAGACATTTTATAGTCGTAAAATTTGAAAAGACAAAACGAAATCAAGTCTCAAAATCTCATATAAATTATTCTAAATTAAAAAAAAGGTCCAGAAAAACTATTGGTTTTGAATTGATAATTAGTTATATAATGTCCTTGGACATTTTAGCCTCCACAGGTAATATTAATTCTTTCAAAAAAAAGGTAACTATAATGGGTGAAATATTTAAATTAAAAACCGCACTGAAAAGTTGACAAAAACAATACTAATCTATAATATTTCATTGATCAAATTCTGGTTTTTATTAAAGTATCTTTTTTTTTTTATTAAAAAAATGTGTCTTTTTCGTAAAATTATGATATTTAGAGGTACTTGACAGTTGAATTTAATTGATGTCCTTGCAAGAGACTGTGGGCAATAGGCAAATGAAACACCCATATCCACCCACATCTGTACACACCCCCATAAAAAGGACGATTATTTCCGCCATTTTCTATGATGAATTGCTACTTTTGCTGAACACACAGACCCACATACACATACACACACACGCATAAGCAAAGCTCAGAGAGAAGATGCGCAGACAACCGCACAACAGAAACCGTAGCTGAGCTGAGCAGATCCACAGGATAAATTCACACACACTCATACACACACACACAGAACTACATCTATAGTAGTATGCATGCACATCTATATATATATGTATATATAGGGGGGAATACACATTTATCCAGTTGTCGACGGCTTTGTCAGCGCTAAAGGAACAAACTGCAGAGAAGAAGAAAAAATGAAACAAGGAACAGAATATGAAATGAAAGACAGAGGCCAGTCTCTCTGGCGATGTAGAGCAGGTGAAATCATATTCCATACGGGGTATACTTTGAGCCAAGTTGCGCAGTTGGGTTTTGGTTGGTGGCAAACACCATTGAAAGGACACACACACACACACACACCCACACAGGAAGTGCACTTGGGTATCAGGGCCACCCTCAGGCCCATCATATGGGGGATGCTTTTGCTGTTTATTTATGCCTGGCAATCATAAAGCGTTCGCGTAAAAGTGAGATAGAGTTAGCCAACGATAGAGCGAGTGAGAGAGAGAGAGAGAGAGAGAGGGAGAGGGAGAGAGACCGAGAGAAAGAGAGTGCAGATTATGACTTTCTATAACTCAGAATTCTCTGGCAATTCTCTGTTCTCTACACTCATGTTGCCTCTTTCTGTCCATTGTCGGGCAACAGTCCAGAACTTCTGTTTCTGATGTATTCCATACAAATTGCTAGTTTCTGGTGCTTTTATTTTTATATCGTCCTTTTCTTTTTCATTTTTTTTTTTTTTTTTTTTTGTTGTTGATGTTTTGCTTCTTTTTTTTCTCATTGTAGTGCCGCGACACTGGCCAAAAGTATCATCCATCAATGGGCAAAAGAGGCGAATGTTGGTTGGATGTTTTGAGTGCCGTTGACGTTTTTGTGTCGCTGAAGCATACACCCATTCACTCCCCCCTTAAGAACCACCCCCACCACTCACTGAAAACCAACAACAATAACACAAGCAAAACAAAAAAACATTCAAAAAATGTTGTGGAAGAGAATGCGACAAAATTTGTTCTTTCCTTCTAGTACCTTCTCTTTCTAACAATTGCATTCTGTTAATGCTATCTCACTCTGTCTATCTCGCTTTGTA
The DNA here is from genome assembly GCA_018150375.1 of Drosophila sturtevanti. Taxonomy (NCBI): domain Eukaryota; kingdom Metazoa; phylum Arthropoda; class Insecta; order Diptera; family Drosophilidae; genus Drosophila; species Drosophila sturtevanti. Next base: position 4,496,833 of record JAECWJ010000408.1, on the reverse strand, counting down.
AAATAATAACATAAAATATTGTTGTCCTTGAACAATTTACTTTTATTTTATTTTTATTGCCTACGACTCGACTTGCTACACGTACATACATATGTATGTATATGTGTGGATGCTCTCTCTCTCTCTCTGTGAGTGTGTGTGTCTGCATTGTTACTGTGTTGGCGCTTTTAGCTTCATTAAATTTATGTTGCAACCTTTTCTCCCCTCCACCCTCCCTCTTGCTCAATAAACCGGGCCTAGTTGCACGTGCCGCGTTGCCGTAAAACAGATCGTAAAAGTTTATTACTTGCGGCTTGCTCTCACTCGCTCTCTCTCTCTCTCTTTATGTGTATGTGTGTACGGGTGGAGTGTGTGTGTGTGTGTGTGGCCCGCCATCGCTGTCAGCTGTCAAATTGAATTTGTTTATATTGCCAACAGCTCCAACAGGTTTCATTTTCACTTCTGGCCCGGAAATCATTGCGTCATGCTGATATTTTGTATTTTAACTCCCACTACTACACACCCCCACCCTCCTCCTCCCCCTTTCTCGTATCACTCTCCCTTTTTTCGGCTCTGTCATGCTCAGATTCAGGCTTTTGTATTTAGGCTGCAAAAGTCGATTTTTGTTGGTTTAGGTCAGTTTAGTTTTGCTGCTCTGGCTTTGACAGCTCCAAAGTCGAGGTCAACTTTTGTATGCCGCCTGCCCGTCATCATCATCAGTTTTGTCTGTGGCTGTCTCTATATATGTGTGTGTGTGTGCGCGTCCATATTTATGGGCCCGCTGGTCGAGACGCGTCCCGATGCGACGCGTCCTTGTCTGTATGTTGCCAAAAAAAAAAAAAACAAAAAAAAACAAAAACAAAAAAAAACGACAACAAACATAAAAAATCGATTTTATTATAGCCGTCAGTCTGGGCTGTGTCGTCTATATAGATTTTCTGTCAGCTCTGATATTGCTTTTGTCTGCTAGCTGCTATTTCATTCAGTCATTGTTGACTTTATGTTGCTTGTTTTTTCTTGTTTTCGATTCTGTCTCTGACAGGCTTAAATTTTTGTTTAGACTTTGATGTTTTAGGCAAGAACATTTTCAGGTATTAAATTCCACAATGAATATGGAAAATTGGTGGATTTCTTTAAGTGTTATTTAAATTGAATTAAAAGTGAATGATCGATAGACATTTTATTGAAATGAAATAAAGAATTAATATACATATTATAAGTAATTAATATGTACATCATATTTTTTATATATATTTAATTGTTAACTTAACTAATAAGTGAACAAAGTAAAGTAAATTTTTACATATAAACATATATTAAAATAAAATTTTATAATTAATAGGTTAACAAGTGAAGTAAACTTTTACATTAAAATTTATTTTAAAATTTAATTTTCATAAAGATCAATAAGTTATTTTCCTTTTTTCCAAAAATTTAAAATTCTAGCGTAACCTTTTTAATAATTTCTTACTTATTAAATATAATTATAATATTTGGTTAATTTCAATACTTAAATTACATTATAAGGACATTTTCGTATACTTTTACTTATCAGAATACTTGAGGATTATTTGATTATAATTTTTGAATTCTTTATCAAAATTTGTGGTCTATATAAGGACAATTCTCTTAATTTTGCCGCTTCTATTCGGTCGCCAAGGTCATTTGGTATAATTTAGTTTATTACGAATAATAAGTATAATGCAAAAGAGAGAAAAAACAAAAGCGAAGAAAACATAAATAAAATTAATATAAATTAATCAATTATGCAGACAATCTCTAGTAGAGAATGCTATGAAAAGCTTTCAAAAGCTTTCTCCCATTGATACAATGGTAAGAATAAAATTTTTTTCTTGCCAGTATTCAATATGTTGTCAAAGCAGTTGAAAGCGCCAAGGCAGATCTGTTGTCAGATCTCTCGGATATATAGAGAACTGGCCATCAAGGTAATACCAAACATTGTAATATAATTTCTTTAGATATTGATTAGCAATTTATATTTAAATTCTAGTCTTCTCCGGCAGTGGAATCGGTGAGCTTAGAGAATGCTAAACCCTATGCCGAGGTGCCGGGTCCAAGTAGATTCCAATTGATACGAGCTTTTTTGCCAGGCGGTACGTCAGAACAAAAAAGAGAACAAGAAAGAGAGAGAGAGGGGAGAGAGAGAGAGAGCTTTTTGTTTCATTAATCTGCTTTTTCCCCCTCTTTTCTTATCATTAACCAATTACAGGTCGCTATAATAATGTTCCTGTTCATGAAATGTTCTTGGATTTAAATAAAAGATATGGCAACATTTTTCGTATGCCAAGTATTGCTGGTGTTGATATGGTTTTCACCATGAATCCGGAAGATTATTCTACAATATTTCGAAATGAGGGACCACTGCCATATCGACGTAGTTTTACCACTTTCGAGTACTTCAAAAGAGTGCATAGACCAGAAGTATTTGGCGACAAAGATGGCCTAACATCTGGGTGAGATTGACTTGGAAGAGATTAATTTCTTATTAAAAACAAATGCTTTTAATGATCTAGCAATGGTCCAGCTTGGGGTAAAATGCGTACAGCTGTGAATCCCATACTCCTTCAGCCGCGGAATGCCAAATTATATGTGAACAATTTGCTACAAGTCAACGATGAGTTCTTGGAGCGGTACGTTGATGCTTAGATATTGAAATAATTTAAATATTAATATTCTCAATCTCATAAAGTATTCGTTCGATTCGTGATCCAATCACTAATGAGATGCCTGATGATTTTGTTGAGGATATGCGTTATTTGATCTTGGAATCCATTGGTTCGGTGGCTCTCAATACCCACTTGGGTCTGTTGGGTGAAAATCGAAATAGTGCTGAGGCAAAGAAACTTATAGCAGCTTTGCTTGAAATTCCGGAACTGGGTTTCCAGTTGGATATGTTGCCACCCATTTGGAAATATCTACCAGTGCCAAAATTTAAACTTCTGATGCGTTCATTTGATACCATTCTTGATATTTTCTATGCTCATATAGAAAATGCACTCAAGAAGATTGAAGAGGATACGAAAACTGGTAAAATTAGCACAGAGATTGGCTTGGAGACAAGTTTGTTGCAAAAATTGGCTAAATTTGATCGAGAAACGGCAGTTATAATTGCTTTGGATTTATTTTTTGCTGGCACAGATCCTGTAAGTTCAAATAAAAGAGTATTAATCCCAATTGAAATATTAATAATTTTCTTTCATTTCTACAGACTTTGGTCAGTTTGGGAGGTATCCTACTCAGTCTGGCCAAGAATCCAGTTCAACAGTCACGCCTCTTGGAGGAGATCAAGCAAATATTACCTGATAAGGATTCCCCTTTAACCATGGAAAATATGACTCATCTGCCCTATTTGCGTGCCTGCATTAAGGAAGGTATTCGTCTTTATCCTTTTGGCCCGGGAACTTTACGTCGCATGCCCCACGATGTAGTACTGAGTGGTTATCGCATTGTAGCAGGAACTGATGTTGGCTCAGGAGCCAACTATCAAATGGCCAATGTGGAGAAATTTGTTCCTCATGTTCGTGAATTCTTACCCGAACGTTGGCTCCGGGATCAATCCAATTCCACTTTAGTGGGAGAGACAGCCACTCCATTTATGTATATACCATTTGGTTTTGGTCCACGTTCTTGTGCTGGTAAACGTATTGTGGATATGATGTTAGAGATTGCCATTATTAGGCTGGTACGCAATTTCGATATCAGTTTCGATTATCCCATCGAGAATGCCTTCAAAACTCAGTTCTTTGTTAAACCAAATATTCCTTTTAAATTTAAGTTTGTCGAGAGAAGTGAATAATTTGTTGAAAATAAAAATGCCATAGACATACATATGGCTATAGGTACTTGTAGTAATGTGTCATCTCGCTCTTTATTAGGGACACTTAGACCACTTGATGACATTCCAAGCACTTGAACCACAATAATGATACCGCAGCCATTAAACCACACTTATCTGGATTATCGTAAAGAAGCAACACTTGATTCAATAAGAGGTTTTATATTGAATCAACTGAACTGGTAAGAGAATTGAGAAGATTTTCATGAAAATTTTCCTTTTCAAACCTAAACAATAATTATGTAGCTATTCACCTTTGATACTAATATTGCCCTTTATAAATATTTGGTAAAAGATATTAAAACTTTGATTTAACCTTTAACAATATTTTCCATAGTCTTTTATCAACTCTATGTACTGAAGAATGCAATTACATATATGTATATTCTTTTAAAGATGTAGATCTATGGAAAATTAACTTTGAACTGCCAAGCCCTTTAAATTTCTTATTGGATTCATCAGATTAAAAGTAAAAAAATTGTAAGAAATTTATAAGACTAAAATAAAAATCTTCTTATATTTTTCCACCTGTTCCTATAAATGTTTTTTAGAATAATTTTCTCTACATTGATTCTACATGAATTTTACTTGGCATTGTGTTCGTTTAATTAAAGTTGCCCGGAAGTATGCTACGAATTTTCTTTACCATAAATTGCATCGCCTCCAGTTTGTTTTTCCATATTTTGTAGTTGGTTTTGTTGCGGAAGACCTGAATGAGGAAAACTAAGTACGGCGACATAAATAATGCAAAAGTATTCATTTTGACATCGAATAGACAAAGTTGCATTGAATTTTCATGTTGTTTTCTAGTTTTCTATTTCTTTTTTTCGTTTTTTTTTTGTGTCCCGCCATCCTCTTTAGTTCCTGTGTTGCCCTTACGAGCTTGTTTTTCCTTTTTCTTCATTTTGTGGCTTTTTTTTTTTTTTGGTCTTGTTACTTGGACAGTCCTGGCCTTATCTGTGCGCTGGTTGACTCTTCTGGGCTTGTCCTCGTATGTCCTGCATTTTATGCTATGCTAGTTGGACTCGTTTTGCCATCGTCTTGTGCATTATTAAAACTATTCTGATGGCGTTTCCGTGAACCCGAGGACCACTTGAAATGTCAATGCTGGAAAGGCAGAAAAACCGACCCTCATACCCTCCCATCGCCCTATATATATATATAGACAACCATCACCTTCTTTGTAGCCAGTAGTACATACATAAACTTTTATCGTACCCAAGTTGGTGGACCTGGCTGCTACTTCTCTTCTGACTCTCTGTCACATCGTTTTCTTGGAACTTTTACCCTAGAACGAAATGCATTTGCAATTGCATAAATGAACACCAACACGACAAGAATGTGGGGTAAAGAGACTGCAGAGATGTGGACAACAAGGATAGGGAAAATGGAATTCATTATTGGCCCAAGAGCTTGAAGGAGTGAGTGGAGGGTAGAGTATTTCATTCTTAAAGCCTTTAGCTAAATTGAAAATGCATGTCAACTAAGAGCAAAACACAAATCAAAGTGAATTTCATTGCTTGCTTTTAGGCGGGGCCAAGTATTTGAACTTTATGACATGAGTGCAAAGTTGTAGATCTGTTGAGCCTGTTGTGGAGGACAGGAGAGGAGGTGGTGGGAGGGGTGATTGGGGGGTGTACCTATACCTTCAATAAATTCAGCAATTAGACAATGTTTCTGCATGTACCACCACATCTCCATCTCCATCCCATCCTCTGTCCATGTCGTGTGACCGGGCATATATCTTGGCAATCGGAATTTGGGCATTTCGCATTGAACTTTGACTCCACCTCCACCTCCACCATCTCCTTTTTGGCATGTACCATCATCTTGTCATGTGACATGATGGGCCCGTCCATGGTCGAGCTGCCAATTTGCAACAGCACGGGCGTGGCAAACGGACCAAGTCTAATGATGGCATACATAACCTGCCCACGCCTAGGTCCTGGCTTCTGGCTATTGCTGCTGCTACTGCTACTGCTGCTGGTGCTCCTGCTCCTGCTACTGCTACTGCTACTGCTCCTTCTCCTGTTCCTGTTCTTGCTTCTGCTGCTGTTTCTGGTCCTTTGCAAGTGTCATGTCACAACGCACTCTCCGGTTTGCCTGTCAATTTCGCAGTTGGGCGTGGTCCGTGCATGAGCATGACTTGAGCCCCAGTGCCAGGCATTAGCATGTAAAAGGCAAAGTTAAAAAAAAAAAAACACACACACTCCCATACACACACACACACACACACATACAGCCATTGCAGTGCAGGACAATCAGCAGACAGTCAGGCAGGCAGGCAGGCAAGCAGGCTGGCAGTCAGGGAGTTGGGCTGGGATGACGCCCTCTCCAAGCCTTACCCAAACCCGCCCTGACAGGCGTCCATGATTAATGGTTGTCAATGGCATGCTGTTGTTGTTGTTGTTGTTGTTGTTGCTGTTATTGTCGCTCCGGCCATATCCTTGCATATAAAAAGTAATTTTGTTATTTTAAGAAAAGCCCTTGCAGGCTCTAAGGATCTGCTATGTTTTTTTTTTGCTTTCGCCGTTTCGTTTCGTTTTTCCACTTTTTTTTTTTATTCTTTTGCTTTTTGAGGAAATTGATTCGGCGTCGCATGCCGCGTTTACTTCTCTTTTTTTCCAGACCGTTGCCACAGGAATTCCCCAACACAATTTCGCAACCTTTTGCACCCCGCAAGGATGCGAAGGATACCAAGATGGAATACTATATACATACGTATATATGTATATATACGGGACTAGGATGGTGTTAATGGCATTGCCAATTGCTAGAGCAGGAACAAAATTTAATTTATTATTTCGAAAAGCAAAGCATTTCTAATCGAATTGTATTCAAAATACGCGACGCGTTCAATGCATTCATTGAATACGGGATAAGGGATAAGATGGAGGGGTTGGGGGGGAAAATTGAAAAATTGTTCCCGATTGTTGTTGTTGTTGTTGTTAAAAGAAATTTGAATTGTTTGTTTGCTATTTCCCATTTTTGTTCCTCACTTTTTCTTATTGCCTTTTTTTTTTATTATTTTATTTTGATCGAGGGGTAAATTGTGGTTATCAGATTGTTTTGGCATTAATGATGTCTCTGACGATGAGGAAGGGGGAGAGAGGTAGGTGTGGAGGAAAGATTGGATTGCTTTTTGGGTTTGGTTTAATGACAGTTAAATGGCAAATAAAGTAATTTGTATATTATTCATTAAATTGAAAGCATTTAAAACTCATTGTAAGTAATCTTGTTTGAAATAGATTAGAATATATGTGAATCATTTATTTATTTTGTTTTCATAATTATTTTTTTATACCATGTATGTGTATGAAATATATTAAAATATTTATATTTTAATTTAATCTGTTTAATACGGATTAACATTCAGTAAATTAAAAATTTTGTAGGATTTTTTTCACATTTTACGATATTGTATTTCGATTTTGTCTTGTCCGACAAATGTTAACTAACGCATCGATAAGACGAGTTTTATTTATTTAATTCTTTATATTTTGAAGTTCTTCAACAACTAAACTTTGATATTAATCATTTTTATTTAGATCATCAAGATTAAAATAGGATAAGGTAACAGCTAAACGATATTTCTAGAGTATGAAAAAGATTTTTAGGTAATTTTAAATTAATATATGCCGAAAATATATTATTTACTGTCTTATGAAATTTTCTGGAATGAAATATGTCTTCTCACTTCATTTCTTTAAATATCCGAAGAAATACAAGGTTTATTTGTAGATGTTAAATGGCATCATCCAAAGAGGAATATGAAAGAAAATCCTTCATAATGGGCTTAAACGAAAGAGTTGCTCTTAAAGCCACTTAAAGTGCTACCCCGCATCAGTTGCCGGGATATCTGTCTCCTTGGCAATGCTATTGTTGCTGTGTGTGTGTGTGTGCGTGTGTGTTTGGATATGTGTATATATTTTTATTAATTTTCCAAATGAATTCCTGACAACGACAAAAAGACAATGACAATGACAACAACAGCAGCCAGCCAGACAGACATAAGGAAAAAGGATAACAAAAAAGGAAAAAAAAAAAATAAAATGGGGGCAGCCATTGTCGGCTTGGACCCGCTTGTATCCTTCTTATATTTTGGTTGTTTTTTTTTGGGAGCTATTTCTTTGTTTTTTTTTTTTTTTTTTGGTAACTGTTGGCGACATTATTACGTTACTTACTTTACGCCATAAATGTTGTTACGTCATGGCACAAAACCCCTTTCTACGGGCACAATGCAGATACAAAGGAGGGCGGTGGAGGAGTAGAGGGGGGGGGGAAAGTGGGTAGAGTGTGGGGCTAAAATAAAAAAAGGCAAAGGAAAACAATGAAATCTTCCATGGACATGGACTGCCATCATTGTTATGTGAATGTGACGACTTTTTGACTTCCGTTACGCTGATGTGTTTCCGTTTCCTGTTTTATGCACAACTTTTGTTTGCGCTCTATCTTCCTCTCTCTCTCTCTCTCTCTCTCTCACACTCTCTCTCTCGCTCTCTGTCTCTCTTTCTCTTTGTGTCATTTTCTCGTTTTTGTTTTTTTTTTTTTACCACTGATGAGATGAGATGTTCATAACAACAAGGATAACAGGAATTTCTCACACTCTTGGCCTCCTGTTTTTTTTTTTTTGCTTTGTGCTCAGAGTCTTACAGTCAGGACGATTTTACGCCGCGTTGATTTGCAGTCCCCTGCATCCTCAATTTCCTTTTTATGTTATTTTAATTTTATGTTATTGTTATGACACAATGAAAATAAAATTGAATTGACACTGATGTCCTTGGCTATCCCCCCCTCTCTCTCTCTCTCTCACTTTCTCTCTCTCCATATCTCTCTGTGTCTCAACATCCTGTTGTTGCCTGTTTGCCTGCTATTGCCTTGATAAGTAAGAGCCCCGAAAAAATGTTTGTGTGACAGTTGGCAGTGACATTTTTATTGCCTGGGCACACACAGGCACACACACAGGATATTCAAATGGGCCATAAGTGTGGTTAAAGCTTTTCACTCGCTTGACTAAATCTCAATCCCATTCCCATTCCCATTCCCATACCCAGAATCTTCTATTGCCCATCATCCGTAATTTTCACCAATTCAAGGACGAAGAACTTTCAATTTTTGATGCTGCCAGCTGACGACATGACCTCTATACCATTGCAATTCATGCCCTTTTAACCCCCCTCCCCCACCAGCCATTTTTCCCTTTTTTTTTCTCGTCCATGACCGAATGCCTGACAATATTATTTGTCGCGCAGGTTCAAAACAATATCATAAAGTAATTTATATGCCTGGCCAGGAGCCATTGGCGGAAGGCGGGGCTGTTGTGTGGGATCGGAGTGTGGGCGGATGTCTCTGATGATATATGGGTGAAATGGCTTTTTAATGACAACGACGACAACAGCAGCTTGTACAAATTACAAGCACACACACATACACGCCGAAACATACTCACGCACATACACACACACACACACACACAACATATATATATACCCATAGACAGATAGAGAGTCAGAGATCCTGATTGACTTGACCGAGAAGGTCCTGCATTAATTTTGATTGTCTTTTGAGTTTGACTGATAAATGGGTCACACGTACGAGTCGCTAAATGGATGATTGTTGTGACTGGACCAAAAATAACTTCAACAAAAAGTTGCCCTATTAATAGTTAATAGAGAGATTTCTCTACGAGAAAGGGGAAGGGGAAGGGGAAGGGGAAGAGTAGTCTTAAAGTTCATTTAATATGCATTTGCCAACACTGAAGTGCAATTATTGCTAGCACTTTTGTAGCTGCAGTGTTGATCAATGCTTCATTAGAATTATTTTGATTTATTTTTTAAATATTTATTTAGCCTCGATACAGAAAACAAAAAACGAAAGGAAGGGTAGGGGGGGGGGGGGGAGAAAAAATATAACCAAAATCTAGGGGGAGTCACTGGAGCTCCAGCTCCAGTTTCAGTTTCATCTCTGGACTGTGGCTGTTGTGTTGGCTTTGCGCAGATAAGAGAATTGTCCTGTCAACTGGAATGATATATGCGCCAGCGCATTCAAATTGGGCTAACAGCAGACGAACCAGCCACCAGACCCAACCAGACCCAACCAGACCAACTGGTCATGGAGTGGCGAGGTGGTATATGGTGGAACTTCAGTCAGTCGGCCAGGCGGATGTGTTTTTCTCGCACATCAGCGTGCGTTTCCTATGGAACGACGCTGATAGTCAACCAACCAAGTATCCTCCATCCATTCCTCCTGGTAATGTCCTTTTCGGAATTCTTCTCTCATATATGGCAATGGGGTTTTCGTTTCTTTTTATTTTGTTTTTCATCGTTTTTTTTTTGTAGATGTTTTTCTCTATTTTTCATTTTCCTCTTTTCTGGTTTTTTTTTTCCCCTTTTTCCTCTTCTTTTTCTTTTCTTTTTTTTTTTTTTTTTTTTTTTTGTTAGCTGAGCGGGTTTGTCGAGTTGAAAAATTGGTGTGAAAATTCAAAAGGAGTTGCCAATCTGCGTTCGCTTATGTGTGTGTGCGAGTGTGTAGATGGTATGTGAGTGTGTGTGTGTGTGTGTGTGTGTGTGTAGGGTGTTGCAAAATTACTTCGTGTGTAAAATTATGCGAATTGCGTATGAAAAAGAGGTAAAAAAAGAAAAAGAAAAAATAAAACAAGAAATGTGCACAAGGTGAGCGAATATTCATGCACGTAGCTGAAAGGATGCCATGGCAAATGGTGAAGGAGGAGAGGAGTAGAGCATGGGTGGAAGGGTTGTGGCAGGGATGAAAGGGAATGCGGGTACTTGGCATCTCACTTTTATTGCATTTCAACACTCGACTATGCGCGCATGCAAAATTTCTCATAATAAATGTAATAAATAAAAATGTAAGTTGAAATGTGACAGTTTCGTTCATTTCAGAAAAGGTGAAAGGAAAAAAAAAGGAGAAAGGGAAAGAAAAAAAGAAAATAAAGAAAGAAGGGTAGAAATGTTGACATGTTGGAACCCGCTGGAGTACACACACACACACACACACGCAGACACTCTCAGATGAACGCAAGTGTCGCACTGCTACAATGTTTGGGTTATAAGATATTAAGAAGTACCGAAACGAAATGAAACATTCAGTGAATTGGATTGAATTTTCAAATAAGATAGCAAAATAAAATATGCATATTTTCATATATGTATGTATTTACATCTATTCTGAAGACATTTATGATCAAACGACATAGATACAAGTGGAATATCTCGATATACTAGTTTACACTATGGCCAAATTGACTGATGATTGCTTTTGGCCATAAACGCCCATTTTTATGATACTATTAACTTGTTTGCTTTCGAATTTGTCAAAATCTGATGGAAACTTGAAATATTGAACAGACAAATACTCTGAAGGGAATATATCTGTATTTGTTTTATTTATCTATATCCAAATATGTATAAAATAATATTTTTTATTTCCGGTTATCGATTATTGATTGAAAATTAATAATAATTTCTTTATTTTAGGTTTTAAAATATTTTGGTTAATTTTAAACAATCAAGGCAATATTTATAAATCAGATTACCTGCTTTATAATTTGATTTTAAACTTGTAGAATTTACTGAATTTAAATCTATAAATTAATGAAGATATATGGTGGTTTATTTAATTTTTTATCAATAAAAGAAAATTAAAAATTTTTGTATAATTCATGAAAATGTCTCACTTTGATTTTATAGTGCAAATTGTTTTAAAAAATTGATTTCTAAGTAACATAAAAATTTCAAATAATTTTTTAATATATAATAGTAACGTTTTAATATATAATATATAACGATTTCAATGTTTGTCTCATTTATTTATTTCGGGCACCTTATGTATTTCTTTGGGGTTTTTGTAAATTTTCCTATAACACATAAATAGAAATAGTTAGGCTAATTATCTTAAATATTTAAAAGATCTAAGTGGAAAAACTTATTAAAACTTATTTTCTCTATTTTATTTTGTTTTATTTTTGAAAGAGTATGAAAGTTCGTGACATCGGGATTTTGTGGATAATCGGAATTGTGGAATCAGCAGAAAATCTTTCGACACAACAATAAGCAGAGTCATCAGTTACATGCTGAACAAGAAGAAGAAGAAGAACAACAATAACAACAACAACAAAAATAACCATTCGAATGATGCGAAAGGACAATGAAATAATTGACGCCATTGATGGTCGCATTCAGAGAGCTGAAATCTAAAATTTTCCTCGAAATTCGATGCCATCAAAAGAAGGGATAAATGGGAAATAGAGATATGGAGTAGAGAATGGAGAGAATGGAGAGTATGGGATACGTACGACAACATTCTTTGGGAATTGAGCTCATTATGGCATCAGTTGACAGAGAAATTCATGCCCATACCCGTGTCCGTGTCCGTGCCCGTGTCCGTGTCCGTGGCCGTATTTGTGCCTGTACCCGTGCCATACCACGCCTCCATTAGAGTAAAAAAGCATGCTCACGCCCACACTCTCTTTGAAAAGTGAAGGGAATGTCTGAAAGTCAGTGAAGGCGTAGTTAGTCTAACGATTTCGAGTAGCACCAAAGATGAGAAACTATGACCCAAACCGAAACGAGAGAAAAAAAAGAAGAAGAAATGGGCGGAGAAATGGGTCCTCGAAACAATTTTTGTTTGCGCTAGCGAAATGTTACTTAGGCAGGAGATTGATGCCAGGCAAGCTGCTTAGGTGCTTTCTAGCACACTGCCATCCATGTTTGTTTGTCCATATAGCCGTATAGTGATTCAAGGGTGCACACACAGAGAGAGAGAGAGAGAGTGAGGAGAAAGGGAACCCATTGTAACCCTTGGTAGCTCGCTTTGGGGCGTTCAGGCTGAATAAATGGGTGTAAAGGGCAAACAAAATGATTAATTGCCCTGAGCTTTGATCGCCTGCATGCACACAGTAACAACAACAGCAGCAGCAACAACAACAACAGTACCAAAATAGTGGAAGGATATGCTCAACAAAGGGTGCAAAGGATGTGTAGATAGAGAGATGAAGGAAGGAGGTTAGGGTTAGAGATGCTCTGATGCTCTGGCGTTGTAACAGAACGACTTTGCTTCCGTTTGAATAAACAAACACGGAAATGTTGTACAGCAAGCTGGACTTGGGACCAGGACACAAAACTAATGCTAACCAAATCGCCAAACGGCTACTAGAAAAACTCCCATTGCCACTCCCACTCCCACTCAAACACTCACAGATACAAAAAGATACACACACACACACACACACAGAGTCTGCAAGGTCCAGCGAGCTAGGCAAAGTATCACTCAACAACAAAGAGTCCGAGTATCGCGTTTTATCCTTCAAAATCCTCTAATGAGAAGGGTTGAAAATTGCTGTGGTCGCTGCTGTTGCTGCTGCCACTGATAACATGGCCAGCAGCGTTGGTCAGCAGCAATGGAGAAGGATAAAAGGATAATGCGGGTCTGTCTCCCCTTTCACTCTTGCTCTTCCTCTCTCTCTATCTCTCTCTCTCTCTCTCCTCTCTCTGTCTCTGTGTGTGTAATGTAGCATGCTGGGATTTTCATTCAGTCTAGTGTATTTGTTTTAAAATTACATAAAAATTGCCAAAGCATTTAAAAATGAAAAAAAAAAAATGAAGAGTCGAAGGCAAAGCCAAAAGAGAAATAAAAGGACTAACCGGGCCATATTAAAAGAACATTTTACTGCCATAATTTTACACGACATCGTAAACTACTTAGAGTTAGGCCTAGAACAGGTCGCTAGCCATAGAAGAAAAAAAAAATATAGAAAAACGAAATAAAAGAAAAAATTTAATGAAAAACGTTGGCCCATAAACATTAACGGACGGTACCAAACGGGAACGGGCTAGGTCCATGACCACGCCCTACCTACACCATTCTATACCATTCAACCCAAGCCGGCGATAAGCAGACAAATCGCTGAGAAAAATACGCAATTTAAATGCATAACACACACAGGACATGCCTAATGCCAATAATAGAAAAGGAAATCCCGTCACAAATCCTCCGAAAGGCAAGCGCAAGGCATGGGAAAAGAGAGAGAAAAAAACGAAAAAAATTATGGAACTCACATACTACTTACGGGATGTGGGGAGAACGAAAAGCAAAAAAAAAAAAAAAAAAAAAAATAGAAAGTAATCTTGCACAGGCACGACGACCTCATACTCATACTTATACTCATCTTCAACCTCATCCTTATTCTCCATCTCATACTTGTTTCTTCGTCCTGCCTGGCAACCACCTTTGGCGACATTTTGTTGCAGATTAAGTTCTATTCGCACATGGCTGACTTGAAATACGATACACGCACACATACACATACACCAATCATATGTGTATGTGTGTGTCTCAAAGTAATTGGGACATCCTGTGAGCATATAAAGTGGATATAAAGTAGCAAAAAGCAGCCTTAAGGCACAACAAAAACCAAACCGCACCGTCGCACTGGCATTTTTATGCGTTCAAATGTCGTCGTGCTTCATCGTTCCCACTCCCCCTCCAAAGAAAAAAAAAAAAAAAGAAAAAGGAGAGAAACCCCCATCCCATAACAACTGCCACCCATTCCCTAACTTCATCCCCCCCCACAGCAACTACTCCATCGTTTCACCATACGTCCCCGTTGGTTTGCTAAAATTATTACAATTTCATGCTACTTTTTTCTTGTTTCTTATTTCTTATTCTTTATATTTTTTTTTCTTTTTCTTTTATTTGTTGTCGCATTGAGCTTATGATTTTCTGAAATATGACATATGAGTTAAACAGGGATACAATCCAAGAGACAGAGACAGAGACAGAGAGAACAAGTTCAAGTTTCATGTTTCAGTGAAATATATTAATAAATTTTCTCGCCTCGTCTTCTGTGTTGCCTGTGTTAATATTGAAAACGTACAAATGTCTTAACTTTTTATATATTTCATTTCATTTTGTTCTTTACTTCTTTTTCCTTTGACTTCCTTTCATTTAGCTTTTTGTGTTTTTTTGTTTTACATTTGCTACCAAATGTTGCTCTGACAAATAGCCAAAGGTAACAATTATGGTCAACATTTTTAAAGACTTGACTAATGAAATTACCCAAAATCAAATATAATATGGCATTTTGTGAGCCTTTAGAATATTCTTTATTATAATTTAATAAGCTTTGATTTTTCTCGTTTTCTTTCTGATTTTTATTGCAATTATCTTGTTCCGCATATTAATTTATCAAAAAATATTATTTTTGGCCAAGGGAAGGGGATCAGCTATAATAATAAATGGTGTAATAATACACATATGTACAATTAGTTACAACAATAAAGATTTATACACGATGTTTGATTTTTTTTTTTTTGCATAAACGGGAAAATATCCTTCGGTTCAAAATGTGCAACGTTCTTTAAAATTAGAATTAATATGTAAAAAAAAATGAATTAAATTATGTTTTTTCTATCAGGATACTTATTCATTTTTCACTTTTTTTATAACAGTTTTATATCTTTAAAAATAATAGTACTAATAAATTTTTAAGGTATATTGTTTTAAAATTTTGGATTTTGGTTAATTAATACTGACATTAATAATACATTTTTTCATAATTCCTTTCTTATTATGTCCTAGTTACAATTTTATAATATTGTAAACAATAATATTTACATCTCAGGATGTCTTTTAGCTTATTCTATTTTCTTTTATATATATATCTATATTTATATTTTGCATAAGTTTTATTAATTGAAATAAACAGAAGAATTTAATATTTTTAAAAGCAAATATATGCACAATGAAAATGCCTTAACTATGTATATTAAAATATATCACATAATCTTTCAAAGTTCTTCAGACAAATCTTAAAAAAGAATTTTTCAATAATGTTCATATCTGTTTCGTTTGAATCCCTAAATTAATATATATCTCACATAAATATATCAGAATATTATAAACTTGAAGTGTAGTTAGAATAATTTGTCAACTAAAAAATATTGAAAAATATAATCGATTAATAGATGGATTCAAATAAATGACATTTAAACGAAACTATAACTAAGTAAACTCAATTTGGTAAGTGTTAAATTCAGTTCAAACTGAAAGTGAATGATGTAGTTTGAAAATTCATTTTTGCATTTCATTCAAATGATCCTATAGTCGGACAACGTATTGAGGATTTAATGTCAACTATTGTTGGTTTTGCCACATCAACAACATTGGCATCAGCAATTGCAATGGCAATGGCAATGGCACTGGTGGAAAGGTAAATATACATAGCACTACAATAGATGGAATTTTTATCAAATATATAAAACAAAAACAATAAACAACAAAAAAAAAAAACAAGTAAAAACAACAATCGAAATGCATTGGTTAAGAGTTGTTGTTGTTGTTGTTGTTGCTGCTGCTGCTATTGTGTATGCCACAAGCCTTGCAAACGAATCCCAAAAACCAATCCCAGATCGTAGTCCTGGCCAAACAGAAGCCATTTGTCAAATGCGTCGCCAAACGCGTCTACCTCACTCTCACTCTCTCCCTCTCACTTTGCCCCTCTCTCTCTCTTGCGCTTTCTGTGCTTATCTACCTCTCGCTTACTCTGAGCCGCAGATAAAACCGTTCGGAAAGCACAAAACAAACATCAAACAGGCAAACAAAAAGTACAACAACAAGAACAACAACAACAAGAACAACAGCAACAGCAACAACATGAATATAAAATGCGACACGCGGCCAACAACAAAAACAAAAGGATGCGTGGCAATATTTTTCACGCGCAAAAAAGAGATAGAGAGTATGAGAGAGATAGGAAAAAAGAGATGGTGGGAGGGGAAGGGGGGGAGGTCTTGCTGGTGGCATATCCTTGCGCCATAATGGGATTATGGCCGATTAATGCATTGACATGTAACGATTTTCGATTGAATTTATCGTTTTTCGGCTGCTCGAGCCATTTTATTCATTTACGCCCACACATATGCAATGATATTTGCACGCACACAAACACACACACACACTCGCATACATACACATGTACTGTCTGTGTGTGTGTAAGTATATTTGTCTGGACGTCTGTATGTGTGCCACAGCGGGTGTTAGAAAACAAAAGCTGGACTCAAACAACAAGAGCCAACTGAACAATATGCGAAAACAAAACCATCATCAATGTTGTCTGTAGTTCTCTTTCCCGTATTTTGTTTTGTTTCGTTTAATTTTTTTTTTCCTTTTTTGACTCTTCTTCATGCAACATGCAACACTTTCCATATGCTCAACAAAGGTATATGGAATTTTTGGTTAAGAGCGTTTTAACCATATGATATAGACATGTAAAAAGTGAATTTGCTTTGGCCAGTAAAATCAAGAAGGAAAGAATTTACCATACGAGTTAATAATCAAATATTGTAAGCTAAAATCACTTGGAAATCTTTCAAGCATATGTGTCTTAAAACAGATTAATATTAAAAAAATAAACAACTTATTATATATTCAACAGGAATCGGAAATAGTTTACTTATTCTTTTCTATATATATATATATATATAAATATAACTGTTACATTCGGAAAGATCTTAAGAGCTAAATTTTAATTTCAAAATTAATTTAAAAGCTAAAATTCAATTCTTAGCATCGGTATATTGAAACAATTATTGGTTAATAGACTTTAATCTATCTTGAAATAAAATGAGGTATTTTCCCGTATTGAAGTGCACAGCAATCAGATATAGTAGCAATAATATCTTAGACCTGTGTTGAACAACTCTAAAATTAAATAAATGTTGTTTAATAGACTTTAAACTTACAAAATTTATTAGAAGTGCTTATATATTGGGAAAGGAATTACAATAGACGATATATATATATATGTATATATATGTGGAATATGCAATATACAAGATATTTAATTATATTTTTAAATATATATTTAAAATATATATATTTTTGAGGAAAAATCTAAGGTCTGTTAATTTGAGAACATAATATATTATAAAAAGATCAAAACCTTAAGTATTATCTTAGGAGTATTTTGTTCATATTTTAAAAATTCTTATTTTATATCTCTGCTTGCATTTTCTAATAGATCAAATAATGCAAAGTCTTCTATCCATTAGTAGTACTTTACTTAAAAATGGAGCTGAAATCCCTGACAGGCATTATATTAAAACTTAAATTTGTTAACCCTTTTGTTATAACTAATAATAATAATAATACTTTTAAATGATGTTAAAAGACAAAAAAAAGGAATATATTAATCTGCTTTAAAGTATATCAAAATTTACATAACTTTTTATCATAAAAAAAGAATACTAAAAATAAGATTGTTTTACTGTATATGGCAAATTTTGTTTTTTTTTTGGTTGCAACATGTAGGTTTAAGTCCTTTTTAAAAAGAAAGGATCCTGCAATATTTTTTCTTTTCTAATTACTCTACAAAGCATTTACACTATCAATAATATATCAATATAAAATTGATTAAAGAGCTTAAAATATATGAATATATATATTATATAAATTCTTAAAAATTATACCAAATTTCAACCTCGTTTGTTTATTAAAGGAATCTGGCTTTCTGTGGAGATCATGCTTTTGAAAAAGTCTTCAAATATATTCAATTTTTATTAGGGTATCCACAGGAACAAGTATTATCTGACTGCAACATGTATTGCATTGTATTTTTTTTCCCAGAGTTTTCAATGCATTGTTATTGGCACTTTTTAGACAATTAAAACTAACAATGCGATGTTCGGCAAAGGACAAAAGAACCGACGATGAGCAATGCTGTGACTGTGATTAACACATGTAAAGCATCCCAGTTGGCAGCGATTGCCAACAACAACAATAACAACAACAGCATCAGCATGATGAAGGGATATACATATGTATGTATGTATGTATGTAGGCATCGCACATGTGGACCCGGGGCACTGGTTTGACTTTATCAATTGAGCGGCATAAGCTTTCAGGGTTGAATGTTGGTTCAATTCTTGGTGGTGGTTTGCTTTAGGTTTTGGTTTAGGTTTTGGGCTTTGGGTTTGGGTTTGGATTTGGTTTTCGTTGCAACTGTCGCCACTGGCGTCGATTAAGTCGTAATTAGATTTAAGGATATGGCACCAGCGGCACAGCAAGATGATGAATTTCTCTTGCTCTTGGTCTCTCGGCATGGTGCAGTTACACATGGCATTGCCACCACCATCACCACCCCAAGGGGCCCAAGTGAGTCCCGGTCAAATGAGCAGTCGTCCAGCTTATGGCATGTTGTGCGACGTTATCAGAAGGAACAAGAACAGTAGCAGAGTGTGACGTGGGGTGGGAGGAGGGTGGAAAAAGGGGGGGGAGAGTAACAACCCCTGTGCGTGTGTTAATCAGCGTAATGGTGCGTTAGTCCTTGCTCTTCAACTCATATGCGGGGGCAGCATCTGGTCTGCTGGTGGTCTCAAAGCTTGCCACGATTTTCTTTAACTTTAGCTTGCGTATTATTAGTATCCTTTTTTTTTTTGTGTCCTTGCTGGTGGCACTATTAGCGTATCTCTCTCTCTCACTCTCGCTCTCTTCTCTTCTGTTTGTCTGTCGCTCTGTCTGGCCCGCCTGTCGCTGGATTTATTGCAATCATTAATCTTCTTTTGCCTCATCTACCCACACCCTCCCCTCCAACTATTACCATTCACAGATTGCACTCTCTTGCTGTTTTTATTAAATTCTTGTTGCTTTCTGCTTTGATTTTATTAATTTGGCCTTTTGTACGTGGACCAAATGCTACGAATAACATAGTTATATAACAACATATAGTGAAAACGTTTTCATTATGCAATCCAAATCCCTGATTGACGTATGCCAGAGACTGAGAGGGGCACACACACAGAGAGAGAGAGAGAGAGAGAGAGAGAGAGAGAGAGGGAAAGACTTTTTTAATGTTTCTGAATCCTTGGCTTATAATTGCTCAACACTTCAATAGTCCATACGGAGGATGAGCCCCCGGCCCCCATCCTCCCTAGATCATTAATCATTGCGTGACTGTAACAATACAAGATAAAGCAACAACCTTGGAGTCGGTTCTAATGTAAACTGCATTCCAGAGACTCGAGTTAAATTGCTTCATTGCTTGAATCCCTTTTGGATGGGGTGGGTTAGGGGGGGTAGGTGGAACCCAAGAGCCTGATGGGACTGGACTCTCTGTCTGGGCTATGTCTACGACCCTAGAGACAGCAGCCATTTTCCATTATATTCTTAACAAATTAAATGCATTTTTTGTGTACATAAAATGAATAAATGAAAAGGGAGAGAGCAAAAAAAAAACCCTACAAAAAAATTGCTTACTATAGGCTGACCACCGCAATGAAATTTTTCTCTTCTTTTTTTGTGTTTTTTTTTTCGGTTTTCCCCCGTTACACAATTTAACAAATTTTTGGCAAGGTGCCAAGGCGAGTCAGATAGATGGTTGACAAGAGAAATGGTGGCATTATAATTGCATTAGGGTGATTCATGCGGTGGCCATACAATGAGAATAATAAACGCTAACGTATAATTGCATTTAAATGAAAACAGAATTTAAAATGAAAAAACAATGAAGAAATATTACAAAAAATTTTCTTCAAAGAGAATGATGAAAACAATATGAAAAACTCGTTAATATGGAAAACAAATATGGAAAACAAATAAATTTTAACAAGGTGTTTCATTATTTATATGATTAATGAATTCAGCATTTATCATATTGATTGACAATATTAGCTTTAGCAAAGTCTACTTTCTTATTATTCAAAGATCAACATCAATATTATTGAATAAAATAATACAAAAATGTAAAAAATAAAAAAAAATTTATGTAAAATGACAACATTACCTTTGTAGAAATAGCAATAATAGTATACAATAGAAAAATGGTAAACAATATTATTAACTATAGAACATTTTCTGAGACTTAATTAAAATGGGTGTACGTTATAAAAATCTTTTCATTTTATTTTTTTAAATTCCGAAATTCGTACCAAGGTAAAAAATTATTATGAAAAAAGAAAATGATTTTCAAAAAACAATTTACAGTAAAAATGGCACTTCTGATTTCCTTTATAAAGACGATTATATTTGTCAGGTAATTTAAAATCAAAGCTTCAAATATTCCACATATCTCGGATTGTCAAAATACTCTTGGTGGCCATTTTATCATACAATAGATGATAATAAGGTGAAGCATTTTAATTTCAAAATTATAGATGAATGAAAATATAATCTTTCTTAGCTGAAAGAGTTTTTATATAGAAAATCGTAGCTGCAATCAAAGTTTTCATTTACTGGCTTTAATTTCCCTCCACTTTCATATCAATAAAGTCAACAATTTCCTATTATTTGCCGCTTAACGATTTAAATTTTATTTTATCTATAGTCTAACAGGTTAACCCTATCCCATACACACACAAACGACATACACACACACATACACACACTCATAGACACATCCATATACACGTTTGTTAATTTTTTTCAACGTATTTCCAATTGGTTTGTGATTACAAAAGCGTATCGCGGCAGTCATGATATGTGCAAACATTAAATGGAACCATTCTCCACCTCCCTCCTCCTCCTCCTCCTCCTACTCATTGCTACGCTGAATCCTCCAGCGTCCCTTTCTCCCATGTGTTTTTGGCCAAGTTCTACACTATATGGCTGCCATACGCATGGATATATATGATGCGTATCTGTGAGATACATTCCATATATAAATACAAGTGAGAGGAATGTGTGGGCCATACATTTAACAGCAACCAACAAAAATTACACGCATCGCATCGCTGTATGTGTGTGTGTGCGTGTATATTTGGTTGTGTGGGTGGGTGTGTGTGTGTGTGTGCCAAATGTGCGTGTAATTGCAAATTCAATGAATTGTTTACATTTCTTTGCGCTTGTTGGCATCTCTCTTCCTCTATCTCACTCTCTTTCTCTTTGTCTCTTTTTCTCTGACAGAACCCGCCCCCTTTTATTTGTTGGCCATGTTCGGAATGTTTTTTTTGTTGTTTTTTATTTTTTTGTTTATTTGCTGCCATGTATGTGTTTTTTTTACTGCTGATTTCATTTATAATTCGTGTGCAAAATTAAATTAAAGCCAACTGACAGCCCAGCAAGCAGTAATATAACAACAACAACAACAATAACCAAAGTCCAAAAAAGTCCCCTCACTCGCCCCCCTTCGAATTTTCAATTCCTCTACCCTTAGGGTATTTACTTGGACTTGGGCATTGCGTTTTTAGCTGGCAATCATTTCCATTAGCCACGGCAGTCAGTGAAAATATTCACATAATTCACAACTGGAAAATTGCTGTCAGTAGTAAAGAAGTAGAAGAAATTTTTGAGTTGAGCCTGGCATGGCATGATTCCCAGTCAAAGACACCACCTACATTTCCCCCTTCCCATCCCTCCACCCAACCCGCACTTTTCATTCACCATTCTAGCAGCCATCAGCAGCACGCATGCATCAAAGTGCAACAACAATCAAGACGAGGCGCCCCGAAACAAAAAACTAAAAACAAAAAAAAAAAAAAAAAATGAAAAAATAAAAGAAGGCTAATTGCAATTTGACTGCGTTTACAAAAGTTTTTCACCACCCCCACCACTCCACCCATTTTTCTATATTGCACGCTTTCCAAATTGCTTTTTTGCTATGAATAATTTAACTTTTTTGACTTTCGATTTAGAAGAAAGCACGAAAATCAAAAACACAAAACAAAAAATCGAATTATTTTAAATGTTGCACAAGGTATAGACTTGGAGATACCCTTTTTACATACATATATATAGAAATATTTTAAATAATTGATAACAATTATGATGGTTAATAAGAGTAATGTTTGGACCAAGTTCAAATGACTTTGGAGATGCCATTCCAGTTGCAACTTTACTCAAGATTATGCTTTTTTTGTATTTTAATTAACTATACAACTTTAATTAATTAACTTAGTTAAATGATTATCGTATATTTTAATTTGATTGATTAGTTTCTTTTATTTCTTCTTGTTAGCCGCTTTTAATTTATTTTCGTTTCTGCTAATGTTGCTCGTTTAGCGTCTGTTAAATAAGTATTTGTGCCAGTGTTAGTAAATATCTTAATGAAATACATATGTTAACATGTCTTATAGGCACTTTTTTCCATTATCGTTTTTCCAATTCCTCAGTCAACAAGTGACATTTCCAAAGATTTTCCAAATCTATTTGGAAAATATTTGTTCGAACATTAATTGTAATCCCTGTAATAGTTTATTGCACCGTATTGGGGGAAACTACTAAATAGAAAAATTATGGAGCCATTTATCGAGATCTGAATGGCTTCCTCAGCTATGATGATAAGCTTTCATTTGCGCATAATTATTACAATTTTTATAAACATAAAGATTATATAGCTTTTAAGGACTTCAGTTGCCTAGTATTTAATGTCATTAATATACCCCTCCATCAGTATATAGTGGATATAGGGTATGAAAAAAAAGAGTAAAACAGAAAACAACAGAAATTTTTTGTTTGACATTGACAGGCCAGGACGAAACGCAATTTGCTCGGCACTACAACAAACCAAAAGCAGAAAAGACGGAAAATTCCAACAAATGTCAGGCCCCAAGTCCTAGAACTGTAAAAAAAAAGAGAAAAAAAAAAAACAAAAGAAAAAAATAAAGAGAAAAACCCCATTTTCAGTTGCTGGCAAGGTTTGCGTTTGTTAATAAGTAAATTGGCGCAATTTGCCACACGCGCCAAATTAAAAGGCGCCTGGGAAATTGCACAGCTGCAATGGAATATATATATATATGCTTGATCCAAGTTTAGTGGACTAGTCACTAGTGTGGCAGCTCCCAGGGGCCAGGGCTAGCGAACCCTTCGCTGATTCATTCATCATTCATCATATTAAGTGTTTTATTACACATTGTCTTTCCCTTCATCTCGACTGACTCTCCACTCTTGGCTCAAATCCCATTACGGTAATTAAATCACATCCATGTGAAAATTACATAATTACAACACACACACATACATACATATATTGTGCATATACCATATTTATATACTCATGGTTCACATAGTCAAGTCCATAAACATATTAAAAATAATTTACTTAATGTCAACCCCAATGCAAAGAATTTGAATTTCATTTTTACCAAAAAATTGTAATTCAACACTTTGTCAATTAGTCCTTGGGAGTAGTAAAGAAAAGGGGTGACTTACTGGGTATTACCGAATCCAACTTACTTACAATATTATCTGTTATCTGGTCAACCCCTTTTTTATACCCTGTACCCATAGGGTTCAAGGGTATATTAAAGTCGCTAAAATGTATGTAACAGGCAGAAGGAAAATTTTCCGACCCCATAAAGTATATATATTCTTGATCAGTATCAATAGCGAAGTCGATTGAGACTTGTCCGTCTGCCTGTCCGTCTGTCCGTCCGTCCGTCCGTCCGTCTGTCTGTATGAACATCGAGATCTTGGAGACTATAAGAGATAGAGCAACCAATTTTTTTTTGTAGATCCGTATAGTGTGCAGGCAGATCAAGTTTGTTTCAAATTTTTTCCACGCCCACTTCCGCCCCCGCAAATTAGAAAAAACTATAACTAGAGTTCTATTAAAGCTACAGTATTTATTTTTGGTAGACCCAATTCTATAGCCAATATGTACCGTCTGACCGAATTTGACCGAAATCGGTCAATAAATATCGGAGATAATAGGTATATATGTTTTGTACTGAAATTCTATGGGCAGCAGCAACTGAAATGTGTGAGCGAGATAGCTTATTGCGAGAATTTTTTCAAAAATTTATATTCAATCAATGGGGATTTGGAAGGAGTCTGTTTAAATCAAATATCCTTTTTTGGTACAGGGTATACTCCAAGTCGGCAGAGACGACTTGCTTACTTCATTCTAAACTCATCACATATTTGCACACAAATATTACAGATTTAACTGAACCCCAAAGGATTTGTCCATTAACTTTGGTAATTAGAAAAAAAATAAACCAAATGGGGAAAAGAAATTTGTGTTTGCTTTTGCTTAGAATTGTATTGTCAGCTGACTTTGATTTTATAAATGTTCATAAATTAAAAATTTGGCATATAGAATAGTTATATATAGAATAGAATGGAATAATAGGACTATTCAGAATTTATTTGCGGTCGGTAAAGAAACGAATATTGGGCCTGGCTGATATTTATTCGAATGTTGAAAGTATTTTTAGTATTGTTGGTATTGAAGTAATAGAAAACAATTCAAACTTAAAACCTAATCTATAAATTGTCAATTTTGCTTATCCATTACTATCTTAAAATCAAACTTAATTTTAAATCTCAATCTGCTATCATAATCAGTTGGCAATAATGAACAAAATGCAACTTTTGTATGGACAGGTTGTTGTTGTTGTTATTGTTGTTCACCTGGTAACAATTTGGGTTTTAATATCAAAATGTAATCATGGCAAAAAGCGCTTCAAGGCAAATACTCGAATTTTACTTACATATATACATAGATCGAAATGAATGAACGAACGTATGTATGTATGTATATAACGAATGGCAATATGAGCCATGATAACTCAGAATGCATTATAGAACATGCCAATGTCAAAATTGTTTTGCCATTGTCATTTTGTATAGTTCGACGAGTGTAGAAGTTGGCCAAAACTGTTGGTCAAAGTGGTGACTGAGGTGAGGTAAGGCCGCAAGTTGTAAACAGCAATCGCAATCGCAGTTGCAGTCAAATATGTATCGTGCCATCTTTTGTATACTAGTAATGTATATATATATATATATATATATATATAGAGAGAGAGAGATGTCGAAATGACAAAATCATAATTGCTTTTGGTACAAATTTTGTGGTCGCAAACAGAACTCGATTTTAGTTTTTGTGGCAGGTGGTGCTTAGGGGGTAAGAAAAAAGGTTGGAAAGGGGTTCAAAAATTGACAATGGTTTAAATGTATTGATAATGCATATTATGCGAGTGTCAAACAGAAGGCACAACCGTTTGCCAAATTATACAAAGTGTCTTACTCACACCATCAACAATTGTGTGTGCGTGTGTGTGTGGGTGACTGTATGAGAATGCGGTTTTGCATGTGGCCAATAGGCAGTGGAGTCAGGGGCATTTTATAATTAAACCACAGTCAATTACAGAGACCAAAGCCTTACTCAGTCGTCTATTGGCCCATGGGCAGTCATGATAATTGGGTTTTTTTTTCTTTCTTCTCTTTTTTGATGCAAAATCGATCCATAGCCGCCTTTAGGGGGCGTTACGAGTTCGTTCATTGTCGAGTTTTGTAATTGCATTTCACAATTTCTGCAATGGGACAGAGTTTAGTTGATGTGGAGAAGGAGAAGAGACTGGAAATATATGGGTATATATGTATGTACATACTTATGTATATATAGTCTCATCACTTTTTGCCAGACCGGTAACAGTTGACAATAATGCTGCGAATAATATGACGAAATGTAGAACATAACTGCCGACAATGACGATGACGATGACGATGACGATGACAACGACTAAACGACAAACATAAAAATTGACGACAAAAATTGCAAAGAAAACACATGCTCCACATATTTGCCGGACATTTATTGAAGTTAAGTTCGCTGTGCGGCATATAAATAAAACATAATCCTTTTTGGTAAGGCAATGCCGCTTCGATCATTTGCAGTGGGGTAGAACGGGAGGGGGAGGCGGGAGTATACAGAACAAGAAACTGAAAATCGAAAAACTGAAAACTAAAGAAACAATGACCAGCAAATGGCAATCGTTGCAAAAAGAAAAAAGTAACAAGAAACGCGCCGAGAAACCTGTGCGCATGTGCAATTGATCGAACAAGACTGATGGAGCAACTGGGATTACGTACTACCCCTCCCCACCTCCCGCAATCCCTCCCGCTCCACACTTTTTAACTCCTTGGTAACCCCATCAGCAATTCTTGTCAATTGAGTTTGCAAGTTTTTGCTGGCCAAGGAGGATTGCGGATTTTTTTTTCTTTCGAGATTAAGCTGGCTCTTTGGCTGGTTGGCTGGCTGGCTCGTTTGTGCTGGCTGAATTTATTTAATCTGCTGCGGCGTCGGCGGCAGCGGCTCAAAGCCACACAGTCAACGCATAATAATTTTTCACATTCAGCTCTCAGATCGCGAAAAGTCCAAGTCCACGTCCACCATCCACATGGACGACGACGACGACGACGACGACAACAACTGGCTACTGACTTACATACCCGAAAAGCGCATTTATCAAAGCCCAAAACGAGCTGCAGATGACTTCGAATGGAAGTGGGGGGATGGGGAGCTGCTTGATTTGAGTTCTGGAGTTCTGAATGAATGGTCTTAGCCTGAATCTCAATCTGAATCTGCAAGTGCTTTTGGGTGCTCCAGGCATGGAGAAGAAGCAACGGAAATCGCCGTTAAGAGACTGCATTGAAAGAGTATGGTGAGCACTTTGGGGACAGATTGAGAAGTCATTAGATAAGTGCAGGAATATGAACAATATTATGATCTATGACAGTATTCACTTATTCGAATTATGGCAAATACAGGATGCAGCTGCAGTTATTTGAATTTAAAAACAGAAAAGAAAAACAAAAAAACAATATTCCAACGATTTTTTAAGACATAATCAATCGAATAAGATATTCAATTGATACAAAAACTGAATTCCTAAAATAGACAAAAGACAAATTTGGAGTACTTTATTTAAGTACATTATTTAAATATTTATATAATTATATATTTAATTTATTTTATACATTTTGTATTTGTATTTGTACATTTAGTACATAATGAAATTTATTTATAAATAAATATAAAATCAGAGGGGAAAAATGTGTACAAACCCCCACAAATTTGACTAATTACAATACCTTATTAATATATTTATTAGTACCTAATAAATTTATTAATATTTGGATAAAAAGAATAATAAAAAGAAAGATTATTTGTAGATTCATTAAATTTTAATTTAAATTTGTTTCCGTTTAGCAAATGTATAAACAATTGAGTGGTTTTAGGGGTACTTAATGTTTATAATTTAAGTCTTGAATTAAGTATTAAATTAATTTTTTTTTACTTTGACGTCCAGTTTAAATTTGTAGCTCTTAAATAGCCATGTGTTCTCAGATAACAGACTTCTGTAGTCCTAGCTCAAGGAGCAAAATGATAAATTACACAGTGAGTGAAGGAAATTAAAAGCCATAAGGTACTAACTAGATTACCAAATCAAAAAGAAATAAAAAACAACGAAGAAAAAGAAACCGAAAGAAATAGCGGAAATGGCAGACAACAGAAATGGAAAAATACGAAAAAAACCCAACAAAAAACAAAAAACCAAAAGAAGAATATAAGAAATACGCAACAAAGTGAAAAGGATAAATGTAATTAAAGCCTGCTGAAACTGTAGATGAAACAGGGGAGAGAGAGAGAGAGGAGAGAGAGGAAAAAAGGGACAAAAGGCAAAAACGCCTGAAAGTATGCAGCCCAAAGTCAACGACATTAAGTAACCAAATTCTATGCAAAGCGTTTTTAATTATAAATTATTCAAATTTACAAACATAAATCATGGCTCACGCACCCAACCAGCGAACCAGCAAAGTCCCGATAGCCAACAAGAGATGCCCTTTTTTTTGTTTTTAGGATATTGTTTCTACCAAGATCGAGGGTTGTACCAGCAAGGTACAACAACAACAACAAAAAAAAACCCGGAGAAAAAATAAAACCGGAAAAGAAATGAAAGAACTGTGGGCTGGACTCATTGGCTTCTGGGTTTTTTTTTTCTTTTTATATCTGGGCATATATAAAATATATATATATATATAATACGATACATGGTATAGTATGTAGTTAGGTACATATATATATATCACACGCATCGCACCACATTCGCATAATCCTGATTTATTGCCGTTTTGTAGTGATTGCAGAAGATTACGCGACAACAAATAGATCCTTCATTCGGTCCTCAGTCACGAAATGCTAAATTGTAATCAAACAATGGCAACCATAGACTCGAAATGGAATGAGAATGAAAAAAAGTTAACTCGCTGCGCTTAATTTACAAAACAAGCGATGGTGAAGGGTGTGAGGGGTATGGTGTGGGGTGGTGGTGGTGGTGGGGGGGAGGCAGGAATGTTGCTCGGTAGCTCGGCAAATGAGATTTGAATTTAAAGATTAGGCTCTCGGGCGCATGTCCTGCCGCGCGCGCTTCTTGGTCAAATGTGGCTGCAACTTTTTTTCCTTCTTCCCTTTTTTTTTTTTTTCTCCGTTCACCTTTTTGTGCTTGGCTGACTATACACACTCACACACACACGCACAGCAAAAAAGATAATGCCAGACAATGGCAAAAGTTGTCCTCCATCCGACCCCTCCCTCCCTCTCCCACATACACACAATCATTTTGCCCCCATTTAACTCCTCTCTCCTACTCCTTGTTGCCAGATAAGCGCACAAAAATCATTAATTATCCTTGTTTCTTGTTTGTCTTGATTTTGTTTTGTTTTGGTTTGTTTTGTTGTTTGTTGCCTGCTCTGACTTTTGATTCGCTTTCCCTCTGTCTAAGATATATATATAGAGTATATCTGTGTCTATACATATATATGTATATATATATAAAAAATATTGATTCGTTTCTAATTTTAATGAAAATTTTGCCTTTTTTTTTTGTCCAGCTTTGCCTCAATTTAACTTTTTTGATGCTTGCACTGCGATAGAGTCCTTCGTCTTCATTTTTTTCTCCCGTTTTCAATGTTTTGTCTTTTTGTTTCGTTTTATTTTTCCTCCTCCTTTTTTTTTTTTTGTTTTGGTCCTTTCACTTATCGCAGTTTTGTGCTTGCTTGCCCCCGGAGAAAATGTCACGAAAAACCATTTTCCCAAAACTAATGATGGAAGGTATTTTAATTATATATTCCTCGATTCCTTTTTTTGTTTTTGTTTTTTTTTTTTGGTTTTTTGGTTTGGTTTTTTTCATGGCACTTTTTTGCCCCCTTCCTTTCGTTTGTGCATTGCTGCAGAAATTTTCTTATCATTTTCATTACTTGCTGTCTTGGCTTTTGCTTGACTGATTTTGTTTTTCGCTTTTCTTTTCTTTTCTTTTTATTTTCCATGTTCTCCTTTCAAAAAAAAAAATAACAAAAAATGCAATTTGCTGCCCAGCATCATTAGTAAGATTAATGAGGAAATGGAAAGAATGAAGCATTTTAAAGATACTCCCAGTGAAAGGATGGCTAGATACATAGCTAGGTAGATAGCTAGGTGTCTGGGGGGGGTAAGACGTTTTGAAAGTGTCCTTGCTTGAGCATGGGTTGATTATAGTCGCACCACGTGCGAATTTATATGCAATAAGAATCGGAAAATATATGAATTGGAATATATATGAGTTTGTATGTGGGTGTCTGTATGTGTGAATGTTGGTGTTGGTGTTGGTGTTGTGTGTGTAGCTACATTTGAAAACATTTTGCGCATTCGCCTCGCCGCACAACAAATTTGGCGTCTCGTACATTTCATGCATACCAAAGAGCTTATACGGGTACCTGAGTACCCCTGAACTGAAGCATGGAACAGGAGTTGGCATCGGAGCAGGTGCCTCAAAGGATAACACGCGCGTGCCGCAGTCGTTGCCGCAGCCCGCGGCTTGCATCTCAGCTTTTTTTTTTTTGATTCTTCTTGCTGCTGTCTCTTGTTTATCTATTTTGTTCCCTTTTTTTTTTTTCTTCTTTTGAGAAATCCAGAAGATTAAAGCAAAAAAGGTGGAGCAAGAGAAAAGAGAGAGCGAGAGAGAGGGAGAGAGAGAGAGAGATAGTAGAGGACACACCAAAAAGGAGCTCAGCTGAAATATTTCGTTTTGCACAAATTGAAATCCAAAGTGCTTTTCAGCCTTTTTCAGGCGAATTGCCGTGTAGCACTCTGTGTGTGTGTGTATGTGTGTGTGTGTGTACTCTGACAGAATTATTAGCATTTGCGGTTTTTTCTTTCGGCTTGTCCTGAGAATGTGGCAGGTGTTGCAGGCACACACCAAACACACACGTACACACACACACATGAAGTTAGACGACAAGTCGGAATGAAACAGAAATATTTACAATTATTCTGTGAGATGAAACCAAAATCCTGATGAGGTAGAGAGAAAATATGAATACATATGTATGCATATAGAAACAAGATACAAAACTTATCTTTTGGTTTATTTGCGTTTTGAAAAATCTTATGTTTTACAATAGAATTATTCCAAATCTGAGAGTATTTCATAAATCTAGAAATATTTAATTTCTTTTTAGGTAAGTTTGTATTATATATACATCTCCTGTGTATTAGTTTTTGGAAATAAGTAAATTTTTTTGTCTTTTGGATTCTTAAATTTTTGCACAATATAATAAAAATAATATATATATGGTATACATGTCTTTGAAAAACTAGCTCTAAATTTATATTCTACTTTCATCTAATTTTTAAGGGGTAGACTTCATTCCCATATTCTTGTAATGACTTAAGGAGTTACAGGATTCTTTTTTAATACTTTTTTAATAGTAAAAATAGATTTTCCTTAAAATATCTTACTTTCCTTACTTAATTTAATATTAAACCAAACTTAAATCCTAGAAAATTATATTGATAAAATTAGTTTGTTTCTATTTTTCAGTTATAAATAGAATATTATAAATATTCTTCTTAAAGATTTATATTTTATATTTTAAGATATAATAGATGAAGTTAACTAAACCTTGAGCTAATTATTTTCAATGTAAAATTATCATTTTCAAAAATTAAAATTATCTTTAAGCAATTCCAAATTCCATAATTTTCAGCTTGTAGATTCTACCAAAAAAAAAAGAGGAGGAAAAAGAAGAAGTATATCCATTTACCTGAGCAGACACGCGATGGATAGTTCACCACCCACTATTCCACTAATGGCACTTTGCTGAAAATTTATGCACACATGGCCAAGATGCTTGAAACATTCCGCAGACATTGGCTAAAGTTATGGGCGGAAAGAGCAGCGAGTCAACTTACCAGCCACACCAACGACAGACAGGCAGAGGGACAAACAGAGGGACAGAGAGACAGACTCAATAAACTAGGAGTCGTTTGGCTTTAGCCTTTTCCTCTTGGCATTCCTATATAATTTTACCATTTTCTTTACTTTTTTTTATATTTTTTTATCTTTTCTTCTCCCTTTATGGCATTTGGCTCTTTGATGTGTTGTCACTTCAGCGCGCATGTCATAATTACCAAAGTGAAAATTATTAATTTCGACGTTTAAAACAAAATGCACATAATTGCCAGGCGAAGAGATTTATGCAAGCTTCGCACAGTAAAAAAAAAAAAAAAAAAAAAAAAATGGCAGCAAATGGTGGAAAAATTGTCTAAAACTGGCAGAGAGAAGCTTCCACCGAATTACGCGGAAATGCTGGCAATGGCAACATTTGCCACACTAATTGCGTATGCGATAAATCTTGTCAATTAAATTATAATGTTTGCATGCGACCATGCGGCGAAATGCGCTGAAGATGCAACAGAGACAGAAACAGCAAAACGATCTGTGCGATTATCGAGTGTTTTATCACCTCAGCGGGCTGCTGCTTGCCTTTCCCATCCCACCCCACCCCCACTTATTCCACCAACTGAACTTCCCTCGATTGCTTGCTCCTCTGCCCCTCGCCTCCTTGCCTCATAACAAATCATACTGACTGACTGCACTGCCCCTGTATAATTAAAATGTTCACAAGTGCCACAACGTATTGGCCACTAGGCAGGGTAAGGAGCCGGCTGACAGCCGCAGAAGCCGCGGCAGGAATTTTTGAAGCGCATTAGTTGCACTGCATTTGCTGCTCATAAGAGTTGCAACTGTGGCAGCAGCAGCAGCAGCAGCAGCAGCAACTGTTTGCAACTGCAACGAGCCGAAATTGTATTGGCAGCGGCGCCGCTTGCTATGGGTATCTGGGTCTGTCTCTGTCCCCAGTCCCCAGTCCCGGGACCCGGTCTCTGACTCCCTGTCCCGAGTCACAGTCCGGTCATATCAGGTTGTACGAACTTGCAAGCCAGTTGGGCACAGGCACATAAATTTCCAGCTTGTCAGCTTTTGATATATTTTCATAAATTGCTAGAGTGCATTAATTAATTAAGCGGATTGTGGATATGCGGCAACTCTTTCCTTCACCCTGAAAGTATGCTATACAAATTTTATTTCCTCATTCTATGAGAAATTTTACTAAAGGAAAGACACACGGATGAACGAGAGAGAGAGAGAGTGAGAGAGTTGTGTGTTGGGGAGGAGAGAGATTATTATAAACTGAAAAACTAATTACTCTATGGCCATATAATTACTATACATACACACGTATGTATGCATATGTATTTAACAATTTAATGTATTGTAAAATAATTTGCTTGTTGACTATTTTTGTAGCAAAACAATAATAATAATAATCAAAAACAAAATAATAATAATAATTGTTGTTCCACAGGCAAAACAAACCGAAAACAATTTACTGCACGCCATGGTCAAGTCAAATGTGAGTGAGACAGAGATAGAGAATTCCTTTAAAGTTGTCAGCCGACATTTGGAGTGTAATTTTCGTAAACTGATTTTACATTGAAACCAGTTAAATTGTCAGAGAAATCAACTGTCAACATGTCAAAAAATCGTTGGCTATGCAAATCCACATACATACGTACATAAAGAAAGACTGAATCAAGTGATGTGAGTGAAGGGTAAAAGGGTAAAGGGAAATAAGGGAAAAAAGGTAACTAAGGGCATGTAAAATGCGTTACATGCCGACATTTTATATTGCGTGCATTTACCTCTCAGTATCTGTCTCTGTCTCTGTCTCTGTTACTCCTTTTTAGATATAATTTTCGATTGTTGAAATCAAATTAGTTTTCGTTACTTTTATTCTAATAGTAATTGTTTGAATATCTAGGTAGATCCATATCGATTAAATTGTTTTTTCCTTTTTTCTATAGTAAAATCTGTACGTCAGTTGTATATATATACTACTAATTGGGCTACGCTGGTTGGCCACTCAAATTACCTAGTTAATTATAGCAAAAGGTATATATATATATATGTATATTTATATGTGTTTGTTCCTCAATCAATTTCATGTCTTTTGTTTGGTGTTCTATAGAATGATGTTGAGGCAAGTGAAACCGCAGCAAAGATTCAAACAATGCCTGCCACATAACCGAAAAGATATCATGCAACTGTCAAGTTGTTGATATACTGAGCAGCTATTGGATATTCTCCGAACCGAGTACTCATCTGGACAGAGACAATGCATTCAAATTATTCAAATTGTTTGCATCTGTATGAGTCTCTCTCTGTGTGTGTGTGTGTGTGTGTATGAGTACGACCTGTCAACAGTATTTAATTTTTGGGCACATTTTATCTACCCTTGGAACCTCTATTCCAATTTCTGGTTACCCAATTGCCATGCCGTGTGCATGCAACAATCGCTGGCGACCTGTGTGAAAACCGCAATGCACTTTGACCATAGCGAGAGGGAGAGAGAGAGAGAGAGAAGCTCAAAAGGAAGAGTCACATTATTATTGAAGTGACTTCTTCCTTTCGTGTCGTCTCTATCCTCTGGCTCCTGCACCCCTGTCCCCTGGGCGCCGGTTAGCAACTCAGCAAGCTAACAAATTAACATGCTGTCGCTATGTTATTTTGGCTTTCTGGTCACTCGTCGCCGGAATGTCACGCAAATGCCAAGTAACGGTGCGTCGTCCTTTTGAGTCCATACCTAGTGTCCTTTTGCATGTTAATGCATCCAAAATTCGATTGCCCTAGCCCTGCCTGCGGCTGTTTAATAGCCACACCTGTTCAATTAGTCAATGTAACCACAAATTCTGGTTAAATTATCGCAT
This sequence comes from Drosophila sturtevanti, assembly GCA_018150375.1. Taxonomy (NCBI): domain Eukaryota; kingdom Metazoa; phylum Arthropoda; class Insecta; order Diptera; family Drosophilidae; genus Drosophila; species Drosophila sturtevanti. The sequence goes on along the minus strand of JAECWJ010000408.1, from coordinate 4,462,178 downwards.
TAAAATGTTCGTGCTTAACCTCAAAGTGTGCGTGCGTGTTCCCAGTGTCCGCCCCAGCAATCCAACAACAACAACAACAGCAGCAGCAGCAGTTCCAATACTGACCGTACCCATAGTTAGAATTCACCATCATTGCAACTGTCGACTGTCGTCTGTTGACTTTTCGAATGCAGTTAATCAGGGCCATGGGCTAAAACCAAACATTTCGATATAAGGTACAGTTGTGTATGCACAATTTTAATCGCTAATTATCAGCACCAACTGACACTTACATTGGCAACAACTTACGCATGCGTGTCCATGTCCTGGACACTGGCAACTTATGAGCAGCGGCAATGGTGTCATCATTAAAAAAAAAAAAAAGAGAATAAAAAAATAAACCAAGAGCAAAAATGAGAAAAAAAATTGAATAATTAAAAAATTATAAAGAAGTTTAGATACTCTGATCACACTATTGTAAACTATTGTAAGAGCGGATGTTCTTTATGTTATTTATAAATCAAATAAATTTAAAAGATAATCTACAAACTATTAATATATTTTTATAACCTTATAAACTACCTACATATTATATAGTAAGTTAAAGCAAACACATTCTAGTTCCGCTATGAACAAATGGTCATAAATTTAATGATTAAGACAAACAAATTTAAGCACAGCTAGTTAGTTAAACCAAAAGATTATTAATATTTAAATAATTATAGATGCTAATAAGATATTGACGGTTCTCAATTCATGGAATCCTTTTTTTTGACAATTCGATGATGATGATGGATAATTTTTATATTTTAATGATACATATATGAATTAATATTCAGAATTTTCGTAAGATATAAATATTCATCGACGAATAATAGAATTTTAAAGAATTTTCTAAAGGAATTACTTTTGGCATTTGTTTTCTGCAAATTGAAGCGATCAGTTGTTATAAAGGTTAAGAATTTCTTAGATTTGATCAGTTCAGATAACATAACAAAGAAAAATGATGATATAGAAATCGAAGAATTACCAGAGAATTTCTTTTCGAGTAGATATATGTAGAATATAAAATATATAGATTTGTCTAAGAACTAAAATAATCTGCATTCTAAATAGTTAAACATAATAGTTAAATATTATTAAAATATAGTTAAATATAATTAAACCCAAATGTGTTTTTTGAAACTAAGTAAAGAAATCCAGGAAGCTCTTTACAATTTCTTCTTCTTCAGTGTAGTTTTGATTAACTTATACAATGTCATTAAGGACTCATCAAATCGTTTGAATTGCACATTTATTTCTTTCTCTATACATTTCCATTGATGAGCCATTCCAAGTTACATGCTTTAAGCGAGAAAGAGTATTAAAAATTGAAACAAGTTTCCAAGTATCCGAGACTCTGAAGCTCTTCTTCCATGGCTATCCATGGGAGTCTCTCCAACTTTGACAAATTATCAACTGTCACTGCTTAATTTTTTGGCGCACTCAAGTCAAGTTTAGTTTGTGTTTCTGTTTTTGTTTGGATTGTTCTTGTAGTTTTTGTTGTTGTTGTCGTGTTTTTTTTTTTAGGTGGATACGGTTAGCATTCAGGTAGATCCATCGATTCCGATCCACTGGAGTCCTGTTTTCGCTTTCATTTTTATGGGTTGCCTGTTGCTTTGTTGTATTTCTTTATTTATTTATTTATTTTTTTTTTTTTTTGTATTTCTTATATATGTATATATATATATTTTTTTTGTTTTGCATTTTTATCTGGCAAACTGGCTGACTGATACTGATATCGTGGTCTTCATTAATTGAGAATTGTTGTTAAAGCCAAAAGCCTGTTTTCCGGTTCGCGTTTTTTCCATTTACATAATTTATGATAAGCAGGCGCGCCTGGGCAAACAATAATTTTGAAGAAATACATTAATGCAATCAATGGGATGTTTGTCTGGAATGCGAAATGCATTGACTTGGCGGCATTTGTATTGATGATGATCGGGTTGATGATGATGATGATGATGCTGACTTAATTAAGTTGTGAAGGGGAATAGGGAACAGGTAATGGTAGTGGTCCATAGGCACCATCGTTATTATTACCACAGGCTGACACAAACAGAGTTGATGAACTCTACGTGTGAATGTAAATTATTTTGCACGCAGCGGGCGAGCGACACTTGCAAAAGGCTTAACCCACACACACACACACATATGTGCACATGCACACATTAAGAGTGACTCGAACTTGAACTCCTCTCCCACTACCTCACTCACACACACACACACTTCGGTTTTGTTGGTACTCAGTGCGATTGAGTGCTTTTAAGTCATTTGTGTCACGACATGCTAATTTCACATGAAATCTCTCGCCGACTGCTCGACCATTGGCCTGGCCTGGCCAGGTCTGAACTGGACTGGACCATGGTCCATGGTCCATGTCTGGTTGGTGTTTTTTTTTTTTTTTTTTTTTTTGGACTTGAAGCCTCAACAAAACACATCTACTACGTGGTAACCGAGAATTGCCTATGCCTAGACATCAACAACGTCGTGCATTTACCACACCACATCTTTCCTCCTCCTCCAACCTCATCCATACACCATTATGAGTAAGAGTAGGCTGAAGGTAGAGGATATAGCAGCGGTCTAGGTAAACGACAACGGCACCTGGAGTGCACCACTCAAGTGTACTTGCGGTTTTTGCGTCCATTGCTGCCAATGACATTTTCCTAGCTAAAGTGCAAAATTTACCGGTCCAAAAGCCAACACCCAACACCCAACATCCAAAAGTGTGGGAATGGAGGGAGGAAACCTGGATCTGGCCACAGCACAACTCAACCTCAATCCGCCTCTTGCCCAGAAGAACAATGCCTGGCTCTGCTCTACTCTGGCCGACCCGAAGGTGGAGCCAAAGCTAGAGCCAGAGATGTGTAGCTATAAAACTGCAAGTGGCTTTGCTTTTGGGGCATTTTATACTTCTGCTGCCATGATTAGATGCCATCGTCCTCATCCTCATCCTCATCGTTCACATTGTCGTCGTTGTCCACACCTGGCCATTGCAGTTATTAGGTTGTTAGTGGCATAGTCCATGCCATTTTCATCGATTTATGCACTTCACAGCATCTCCATGTGGCCGGAGATGGAGATGGAGACGGAGACGGATACGGAGACTTTTTGCATTTTTGGTAGGGGTTCCGTTTGCTTAATGGCGCGAACTTCCATAGTCCTGGGACCGACCCCCTTGTTCAGAATTTCTTTCATGTGGTTTTCGTGGAGGAAATTGCCAGAGAAAACTTCACAAGCTTCCTATACACACAACTCATATGGCCAAAGGGTCATTTAAAAATGCCAAAAATCTATTTTACGTGAATAAAGACATCATTTCCGATTAAATGTGTATATATTTATATATAAAAGACATCCTAGATCTTACAGTCGTTTATTTGTTATGCTATTTTGTTGTTATTTATAAATATTAAATTGAATATATTAAAACAATTGATTTGAGATCAGCTAGCTACAAATTTAAAAAATATATATGTATTTATATGAATTTAAAATGGAAATATGAAAAATAAATGTAATAAGGAATTTTTGTATTATTTTTAAAATTTTCTGCCAAAATTTTTGGTAATAATATTTTGAAAGTTAAATGAATCCCCGAATCTGTCTAATAAAAATTTCTATTCAATAGTTGGTATTAGAATAAGATGTACCTATCATTTATAGGGTCTTTAGAAATAATTCTTAATTGAAGCACAAATTGTAATGTTCTCTATATCTCGAGAGATAAATACATATAGATAAATTATAACAAAAGGATTAGGTGACCAGAAAAAAGTGAAAAATATTCATTATTAAAATTTAAAGTTCGAAGGTTGTAAAAAGTTAACCTAATTTCTAATGGATTTATTTTGTTTTCTATCTTAAAGCATAACATAAAATTAAATTAAATAGTTTATATAATATTGAATATATAATATAGATTTGATACTATTTGATAAATATTAGATTAATAGTATAAATACATAATTTTGTTAAATTAAGTAAATAATTCAATAGGACTGAATATTCCTAGTCAATATTACAATTTAGTATTTATAAGCATCTTTTTATTAAGAATAAAAGTTTCTCTCTTTTTGTTGATAATTCCATAAAATTAAATATTTTAAGACTAATAACTATTTATGATGTTGAATTGAACTTTGAACTGTATTTCATAATTTTTTTGTTCAATTCAAAAATTTCTAGTTCATGCACCTGTTAAGTTACTTTCTGCCATAGTCAATATCTTATACAAATGGCCAGGACCAGTACCAGGACCAGATATATATATATATATATATGTGTATATAATACTATAAAATAAACAGTCTATGCCGGCGGCAATGTCGCTTTGAAGTATGCCAACTATCAAGATCTAAACGCAGTCATTAAGAACAAACAAAACGACTTTATGGACAGCAAAAAAAAAAAAAAAGGAGAAATGGAAAGAAGTCAACACACAAAAAAGGAAGAAAAACTGTAAGAGTCCAAACGATGCTCTTTGGCAATCGTTGGAGTCGGGAGAGTTGGGGAGGATTGGAGTTTGGAAACGAGCAGTATGTGTGTGTGTGTGTGTGTGTGTTTGTGTGTGTGTGTTGTCTGGGTGATCTTTATCGAACTGCAGACAACTAATGATCTAATAAAACCGAAACCAAACCAAAAACTATGGACCAACATCATCCAATATACCAGTTCACCCAATATAGTGGCGTGGATTACCAGGACAGGAGCACAGCTCCCGATTCAGCTCTGTTTCTGTCTGTTTTGCTTCTTCTTGTGGTTGTTGTTGTTTTTGTTGTTTTTTTTTCCTGTTTTGCCGTTTCGGTTTATTTTTTCCATTTTTTGTTTGTTGTTTTTGTTATTTTTTTTTCTTTTTTTTTGCAGGGACATGGAAGAACAAACGCAGTTGCAGAACAAGCCGACAAGTGGCAAGCATCAGCAGCAAAGAGAAATAGAGGGAGGAAGGTAGAAAGGGAGGTGGAGATCTCTCGGCTGGAGATGGTACCGAATCTGAAGCGTTTATCTATGATCTTATATCATGTACTTTCGACATTACAATTGCGGTAAATGCTTCTAGTTTTTAGTTTCAGCGCGTACATGAGGCAGCGGCTGCTTTATCAATGGCCAGCAATCATTGGCAGCATCGCCAATGCCCAGACTAAGACTGAGTCTTCGACTGAGACCAAAGACCGCGATGGAGATGGAGATGGAGTCACAGACAGAGAACTGTGTGTTTCAGTTGCTTTTTAGAGTCACATGCTTTGGTCTTTGGATACGGTCTTTCATTTTTGCTCCTGGCGGGAGTCACAGCGTCGTCTCTGGGTCTGCAAATCCGATTCAAAACTGAGAAGGAGCAGGAGTAGGTGGAGGTTGTGCAGAAGAGTGTGCGCTTCTGTTTCTTTTTTTTTCCTGTTTATTTTTTTTTTTTTTTTTTTTTGCTCTTCTGTTTTGTTTTGCATGCAAATGCGCTGCGCTAACTTTGGCTGCTGCTGCGGTTGCTGCTGATCTGCATACCAAGCAAGCATTTCCTTCTGTCTGTCTTAAGTCCAACGTTCCGTTTCAACCCTGCCTTCACCTTGCCATCATGCATTCGTAGTCGTTCGTTGTCGTACTCGTCTCCAGATCATTGGCGGCGATTGTTTGTTGCTGTTTCACAGCCCCCAAAAAGCGTTTCTTCATTCCAACGGGGGTACGCAAATGTGGACCGGCTCAGCGATGTTGCCGATCATTTTGATATAGTTCGATAACAATGAGGTGGAAGACTGAAGTTTTAGCAACCATAGCAGGGACACAAACACAACCACATTCACATTCACATCCACATCCACTAACAAGCAGCGGAACCGTTCAACATTTCAATGAGATTCGTTTGTTTACTGCCGCCGTCGCCCGAGCTTTGCCCATTGCCCATTGCCCATTGCAAGGTCTCTTCTGATCCGTTCCCTACTATTTTTTCCTCTTCTTCCTTAGGAGCTATGTAGTTGCTCTTTTGGCTGGGCATATTATCATAAATATGTATCAAATTGACGTTGCATCTTCTTGAATTTTCATCTGTTGGCTACTTGTCATTGTCTTTGATTTTTCCTCAACTCCTTTTCGTTCGACTCATTGTCCATTGGCCATTGAACTGGACAGATATGGACTTTGGGACGGGCGTGTCTTTGATAAGCCGACATTTTCTGTTGTTGTTTTCTGCCCCGTTTTTTTTTTTTTTTTTTTTTTTTGGTTCCTCTCTCGATATTTTTTTTTGTTCATCGCGTTTTTTTCTTCGATTTTTGTATCATGTTTGTCAATTGTCTTGTGGTGGTGTGTGCCTTATAAGATTGGATGGTGCATTGTCTCTTTTGAACTTTGTTATAAAGATTGGAGCACAAAGCATTGGCAATATATGAGGTTGTCAGAGGAACGCAGCAAACTTCATGGAAAAATAGAGAAATAGAGGACAATGTCGTTTTAGATTCTCTGGGTACTTATATACATATCAAGAGTTGCCTGGAAGTTGATTGACTTTTACTTAAATCATGCTAATTTTATTTTTAAGTAACTTAAATTGAACTAGAATTTAAATAAGGATCACTATTTAAATTTAGAACCTCTAGGATTTACTTTTATAAATTCATTTAATAATAATTTAATTCTTTTAATGGGTTTCCTTCAATTAACTTCTGCTTTTTCTATAAAATCTTTCATTAAACGACATCTTATATTGTTATCTTTTATTTTGATTACAACTATAAAGATCGATTTTTAATACTATTTAAAAAACACTATAAATTTTAATACTTTACAGCTGCACAGTTGGTGATTACAGCATTAAGTGACTGAATTAATAGTTTCACTTAATATTATTGTTCCCTAAAGTATGCAATGGACAATTAACAAGCTACATTATATAGTTAATAAAGTGTAGGTATATAGCTGAATAGCATGAGATATGGTTATAAATCAACAAGAATATCACATCTTAAGTAACATATTTCAAGATACTTTTCATAGGAATAGCCTACACACTCTAAAGCTTTCCATCTACATGGATCAGGCATGTGAGTTTGTGTCTTGGTAACTTTTACCACTTAATTCATGGTCTCATCTACCTCGATCTTGAGTCATTTATTTCATATTTACTTTTATATTACATACATACATATGTGGCTCTGAGGTAAACAACAGCTGATGACTCCTACAACGTACGGACATTATATTAGGACTACTTCTGCTTCTGTTTCTCCTTCCCCCTTCACCATTGTATCGTTTTTCCAAGAAAATTAACTAACTAACCCAACAGGCATGCCATTTCCATTCACTTCCTCAATACAGCTGCTAACTGCAACTGGCCAACCAACGAGCGATGATAAATGTTCACTTAATCAGCATTTAGCGTAATTTTAGCTTTTACAATTTCTGGACTGGTCTTTGCCTTTATACGCCTCTCATCTCTTTCACTCACTCGCATATTATCCCTCTCTCTCTCTCTCTTCCTCTCTCTGTCTCTTTCTCTTTTATACTTTATGTGGGACTCCTGTTTTGTGGTTTTTGGACCAACAAAAAGCCTACCAATGGCTTCGACGTCTTTGACTCCAGCAGCGAGTTAGCGGCCAATTATTTATGACATGAAATTACAAATTCATTTTGTTTAATTTTTCATAAAATGCAAGGCAAGAGTAAGAGTAAGAGCGAGACCGAGATCGAGTGAGCTCTTATAGCCCTATACTCTAACCTACACCCTACTCCCTGTTCTGCACCTGTTGACTCCTTGGTAGCGAGTGAGAGTGTCTGTCATTTCTATGGGTCTCGTTGCGTGGCCTCGGGGTTCTATGCGTTCAGGCATATCGGCAAATATGCACCCCGATGTAATTAACTTGGCTTGGAATCGTAACTTAGTCACCATTAAACAATTTAAAATTCTTAGCCATCCAGCGATTCAAAAGACCCTGCCTCTCTCTGTCTCTCATTCCACGTATGGGGCAGTGCCAAAGCTAAAGCCAGAGTCGGGCTAAAGGTAAATTGCAATTAGGCTTCTGGTTGCAAATGCAACAATAACAACATCGTAGACCCATTCGGTTCATGTATTTATTGCCTAAGGGGCTATAGGACTGGCCAATGTCTGGACGACGATAATTTCATAATAGCCAACGCGACTTTTCTTTCTTATACTGGGTGTGTGTGTGTGTGTGTATGTATGTATGTGTGTGTTGTTGTGCTTATGCCGAGGATGGGGCAATTCCATCATATCGAAATGGTTGGGTTTGGGTGTGACTATCGGGGGGCGTGGCACATGCAAAAGAGCGACGACGACTACCACTAAGAGACTGGCCCATCAGCTTATTGTACAACTGCATTAGAGAATTTCGCCCCCCAACACCGAACGGACCATCAATTAAAACTTGCCTTCGGGCAATGGCAATGGGGAATGATGATTGGGGGCGAATGGAGGTTAGGGTATGGGAGGAGGGGTGCTGGAACTTTAGCAAAAATTTTAATAACAATAATAAACACAGCAGTTATTACTGATGTTTGCCGTTTGCTGGCCTATTCTCTCGTGCTCGTGCTGTTAATTATTAAATTGCGTTTTTGTTGCAACATTTCATTTCATTTGGCGTAAACTTTATTGAGTTGTGGATGACCGCAGACAGAGAGGGCCGTTCCAGACTCAGTCTGAGACTGAGACTCAGACTGGCACAGACTTAGAATGTTTATCATTAAATTGTCGACCATTCAGTCCGTTCGTCTAGTGCAATTTGTATGATATGCTGCCCACTTGTCACTCTATTCCAGGTGCTCAACTTTATCTCAAGCATTTTGGCCGAAACGAAAATGTATGTATGTATAACGACGACAGCAGCAACAGCAATTGCAGCAGCAGCAGCAACGAAGGAAGAGTCAGCAACAGCAGCAGAAACTAAGGATAGACAACGGTTTTTAGGGTACAAGGAGATAGGTGAGACTTTTATGGGCATTAGTGCGACTTATGTTGTCCCAGAAATATACAATTCTTCTCTCTCCCCATTGCCTTTAGGATATCCTTTCGACGAGTTAAAGGTGTTCATGCGTGCGACACGCTGAGACACAGAGAGTAAGACAAAGAGAGATAGAGATAGTTGGAGAAGTAAAGAGCTGACTCCTTGTTGCCGTTGGAGTTTTGGTTTGGTTTAGTGTCTGGGTTGAATGTCTGTCACTGTACCGCATTTGAATTTCACTTGCAAGAATTTCATATGAAAATCCACTTTTTCAGTTTATGAATTTCTCAAAAAGCTCAAAATGACAGTTGCTCTTGTTGTTCTCTGTTCTCTGGGTTCCAACTATAAGAGCCTCAGTTTGAATTTTAGTTTCGGTCTGAGTCAAAGTCTGGCTTTAGATTTGGGCCCGCTTATTCTGGGGCTCAGTTGGCGTATGCAAATGTATAATGTCTTTCGTTAGAATTTCGTCAAGTGGCACATTGTTGAGGCAAGATATAAAAGGATTGCAAAAGCGAAAGACTTTATTTTGTCCATTCAAAATTACTTCTCAAACTCAATTTGTGTGAATTAGTAAGAAGAGAAACAGAGTACAGAAATATTGGGGAAGTAAGAAAATGTAATTTCAGATTTCTATAAACTATTTATATATAGTTCTATTCATCTATTAAAATATATATAATATATATTTGATTATACATATATGTATATTATGTAAAAGTATAAAAGTCATATATTGATCTCTCAATGCAATCATTACATTTCAGTCAAACTTTTAAAGTATAATATCTGAATAATATTGTTATCACTTCACTAAAGATAAAATAAATTCAATTAAAATAGAATCTTTAAATCTGTTTTTGTTTTAGGTTAACCGATTTGCTTATGATTTTGTAGAAATATATTATATGCAACAATTACATAATGTTTATAAAATTTTTGGAATAAAAAGGGGGTTTTTGATACTGAGTTTCATTAAACTCTACAATTTCAAAAAATATGATAATAATAACTGGTATAATGGTAGAACTGTACGAATATATGTATATAAGATACAGTAGCATAGATTTTATAAGTTTAACATTAGAAAATGTTTAAATTATGTCTCTGTTGTCAAGAACTTTGAGTTTAGAATATATATTTAAATTAATTAAATTTTTATTTTATTTAATTTGAAATATAAAATAAGTTTATATATTTTTATGCGTACAATGTAGTACAAGATATTGTTTAAGTATAACTTTGATATGGAATTAAAAAATAACGCATATTGCTTCTGAAGTGTTTTCAAACAAGTAAACAAATCTGTTAAGTTTGCAGTAGCAGATTGAGCAGACAATATTAACAGGCGGAGAAATGATAAAAAATTACAGGGTGTCTTACTTACAGATTAATTAACAGAGGCTGTGTTAACTTTTGTACATATTACAAATGCTTACTTGGGGATTTAAGCCTGAAGAATATTTAAATACCATATGTTTTCTTCCTTAATTTAAAAAAAAGTCCAAAGTTTCCTATTTTAAATAATTTATTAAAATATAAATTTTTTAACTGCTTTTCTTTTCCAACCAAACAATCAAAAGGAAAATAAAAAAATCTGATGGATTTTCTAGTCACAAACAATTTGAATGCCTAAAAGTCAAATTTTTGCCACAGATATTTATATACATATATATGTATATACTTATATATATATATAGGTACATGAACAATATATAATGCTATGTATTATATGCAGTGGACCGTAGGCGTGAGGTCGGGGCCTTGGGCGTCCGTTGGGGGCAACTGAATCAAGCGTTCGCTTATGAGCATTTTGTGTTAAGTGGTAGGCAAAGGGGGCGGGAGCAGATGGGAGACATCAGTGGAGAAGCAGAAAGAGAGTCATGCTGTGTGTGTTGGTGTGTGTGTGTTGGTGTGCATAATGCGGGAGAGTCATAAATTACATTTGTAGGCGTTGGCAGGTGTCGCCAGAGCTGTCTGAAATCGCGATAAATCTTCATGTGAAATAAATTTCATAGAAATTGCTTCACTGAATTTTGTTGGGTTGCTCTTTTGCTCGACTTTGTTTTTGTTGCTGTTGCTGTTGTTGTTGTTGTTGTTGTTGCTGGTGTCAGCGGATGTAAAGTGAGCTGCTCCTGTAGAACTGCAGGACACTCTTTCTCTCTAATAAACTGCTCCAGTTGTTTGTTGTTTGCTTAACAACAACAGCAGCAGCAGCAGCAGCAATGGCAATAGCAGCAAAACCCTTCCACATTTGCCACAAGCTGTTGCATTTAAAAACCGCCGGACAGGCAAAAAGTCAAGTTTGAAATTCCGCCGGAAGTTTGCATGGCAATCTCTTGCCTTTTGAGTTTACAACTAAAATTACTCGAATGGCATGGGACTGGGGTTCAGGAGTCAGTGGTGCAAACTGGAGATTTGAACTTCGCGCCAGACCAGTTGCAGTTGCAGTTGCAGTTCTCGCAGCGACAAACATCAGGCACATAAATCATACGCACTGTCAAACAGAAGTGCTCCAATTGTGGCCTAAAACATTTGTACAACTCATGGCAAAGTTTTAACCAGCGCCCCCTCCATATCCAATACCCACTGCTCCAACGTCCCCATCGTCATCCCAGACATGACAAGCTCTATTTAAGTTTCAAAGGTGGCCGCTCCTACAAGGACTATGGACTATGTATTCTTGTATGTTTGTCTCCATCTCGATGCCAAGTTGCAACTGCAAGTACAAGTTGTATTTTCATATGGCAAGGTTTAACATGTGGCTCATTTTTTATGATCGATCAGTCCATTAAATAATGAGCCAGGCCGGTTTGTGGCTAAGGCTAAGACGATGGCAAAGTCAACTGGTTGCCTGCCTATGTCTATGCCATTTATTGCTCCCTAGGCTATGCTTAGTCGGCAACTTGGACTTCGACACGGTTTTTGGTTTGTTTTTTTTTTTTTTTTTTTCAGAATTCCATCGTGATTTGTAACGACATTTATTTGCTTACAATGAAATTAGAGGAGATACAAGCACAAGGTCCGTGCGGATCGTTGGAGCGAGAACTGTTGGACTGTCTGGACTGGATTTGCTAACTCATCTTCCTGCCTACGCATTGATGGCTATCATATGAAACAGTGTCTAGGCATTCAGTCATTTCTTATTGTATATGGCTTACAAATAGTTTAGTCTCATGCTGATTAGCCGGTTAATTCAGTTAGTTCTGGAGGTATTTATTCTACAATCATTTTTCCATCAGTCTTTTGGGTGTGGTTTTTTTTTGATTGCATTGTTGGCTAATCATTGCTTAACATCTTCACTCTGCTATGGCAAGTTAAAGATGTATGGGGTAAAGAAGGGATAAACTTACCAATTTCTCAGGCATAATTCACAATAATTGTCACAAATTTCTCCAATCAGTTTCATGAATATTTCTCAGTTCACTTGCAATCCATTGAAATCGAATCATATCGAATTGAAAAAAAAGGAAAAGGAAAAGAAAAAAAAAAACAAAACGAATTCTGCCAACTTTGCTTTGGCAAACGACTCAATAAGATGAAATATATGGCGAGCAATAAAAATTGTTTATAATGCATTGGGAAAATTGCAAGTCGACTGTTGCTGACTGCTTCTTGGTAACCTTTTTCCTTTCTACTTTGCTACTGCGACAACATTGCAGTAAAGTTTCTTCAACCAGTTGAGAATGCCGACAAAGCTGGATAAAACAGGCGCCAGGTTCGGGCCAAAAACGATGGGGTAACTTGACCATCATTAAGAATGCCATTTGTACCAATAAATTTGTATTGGTTCGCATCAGGCCACGATCGAAGCGAAATAAAATGAAATGAAACGAGCGATCGATATGGCTATTAAATTTAACAATTAGAATTTATCAATGGGAGTAAGAGAGAGAACGAAGAGATAGAGAGAGAGAGAGAGAGTGTAAGAGGGGAAAAAGACTTGAAGATTCAATATAATTATGGCGGTTCTTTGTGACAAGCGGAAAGTCATAAGTTGAGACCAGAGAGCATATAAAGCGCAAATGTTGCAGCCGGCGACAAATTAGGCTCAACAACAATAACAACTGCAACCAGCAACAACAACAACAACAACTGGGTACAGCAGCAAACAGCATTCCCAGTTGCAACATGGCAATTTCCGAAATTACATCGTGATCTTAAACTGCAAATTTTCAAAGTGCAACAAAGTTCAGAGCAATTTTGCTATAGCAAGCAGGCAAACAAAACGGCAACAAGCGCCCGCCAAAAACAACAGCAACAGCAACAGCAACGGCAACAGCAGCAGCAGCAACAACAGACAGACCAATGGACAGATAGACAGACAGACAGACCAACAGCAACAGCAACAGCAACAAATTCCTTTAAAAGATCTCTGTAAGCCTGAGCAGCGAATTCAAATTGCTTCGTGTGCAAGAAAATTAGTCTTGCCTGGCTGGGTTGTGGTGATCCCAAAAGCCTCAAGGCCCAAAAGCCAATGCCGACAACAAGCCAAAAAGTGCAAGAGAGATAGAAAAAGAAAACGAAAAAGAAGAAGAAGAACAACAAGGTAACTTATATATACAGATATATATATATATATATATATATATATACATATAGTATTATACATATATATATATATAATAATAAGAGCAACTTGGCGGCATCCTCAGCGCTGCACAAAACTAATCAAGGGCTAAAGCTAAATCCAATCCGATTGAGGCTACAACTAAAGAAAAAAATGAGGAAAAAAAAAACTTAAATGAAATGAAGAAAAAATATATAAGAAAAAAAGAAAAAAACATAGTATAAGGAAAACAGCAGGCGCTCTTTCGGATCCAGAGAAGAGATCCCAGTTGTGCCTGCGGTGAGCGCGCAGATAAGCACGAGGAGCAGCAGCAGCAGCAGCAGCAGCCATGACTGCGTCGAAGACCGAGACTAAGACTGTCCATTTGTCCGTCTAACCGTCCGTCTATCTGTCTGCCTCCCTGCCAAGGGGTATCAATGAGTTTCGGTTTCAGTTTCTGGTATACCGGCCATGTTGGTCAGCGTTTCTTTTTTTTTTTTGGGTTTTTTTTTTTTTTATTTGGAGTGGGACGGTGTGAGGCAACTGTTGATGTTTTTAGGCGGTCGCACGTCGTCAGCGACGGCAGCAGCAACAGTAACAGCAACAGCAACAGCGACAGCAGCAGCAGCAGCGTTCACTACTTGCGATTCGTGAAGTAATTACTATAATTACCTTCAAGGTAGATTTTCCAAAACGATGCCAGTGCCAAGACCCAGAAAGACCATTGGCAGAGCCAAAGTTGTTTGGCTGGCCAGCCCCTCACAGTGTGTCTTTTTGTAATAATTTTGTTGCTGCTGCCAGCCATCCAGTCATCCGTTCGTCCAGTCTTTCGTTCGTTTGTTGTTATTATTATATGATACACCAACTGCAATGGCCGTTCTTTTTTTTTTTCTTTTTTTTTTTGGTTTCTACCTTTCCCTTCATCTCCAACTCAACTTCATATTATTACCCTACCTATTGCAAATTCCCCTCCCCCGCTTCATCTATCCCACATATATCGTTCGTTCATTGCATTTTGCTTGTTTTCTGCCAATTTCTTATGTTGTTACAGTTCTTTTTTTTCCTTTTCTTTATTGTTGTTGTTGTTGTTGTTGTTATTGCCTCCACTTAGCTTTTTCCTTAGTTTAATCGGAAATTAAAGCTAAAGGGGAGCTGCTGCTGCTGCTGCCTGGCATGACTTTAATTTTTGTTTTATTTTCCATTTTCATTTTTAAATACTCTTTAAAAATTTAATGGAATATGAACTTTTACAAGGCTCTGAAAGGAAATCATTTCAATTAAATATAAAAAAAACCAGTATATCTATTATTTTCAATATATATATATATATATCTATTATCTATAGTTATTTCAAAAACCAAAACTCTTAACAACAGAAATATATAATATAAATACTTTTAGAAACGAAATTTTAAAGAGTATTAAAATTAAAGTTAAGATTTAGTTACGTTTTGGCCCTTTTGAATTTTCCTTTGTTTTATAGTTGTCGTTGGGCTAATACTAACTCACGTCTCTTACCTGGAGAACATCTTTCGTAAGGTAATTGTTCTTTGTGCTCATAAATCATAAATTGTGTTGCTGTTGTCGTTTCTAGTTACATTTCACTGTAATTTTAACGGAAACGAAACATTTTCTTAGACAGCAAATTAGAATTGGATAAGTTGAAGAAGACAATTTAATGTTGATGTTCAAATTGCCAGGTAAAAGATTTTCACAAATAGTTCCCTTAACTTGTTTTCCCCCTCAGTTTTCTTGATAAGTTTTATTTTCTAGGAAAACCATTTATCTATTTAAATTTTTTGCCTTTTTTTTTTAATATATTTCAACCACCGTCAAGTGAACAACTGCCACAAAATAACTTTTACATCATTTTGAAATTTTGTAGTTGATGGTAAGGGGGTGGGGTGAAGGGTAAAGTCCACCATTTTGAAAGTTCTTTTTTGAGTTCTTGCCTGTTTTTTTTTTTAAGATTTTTTTTTTTTTTTTGCTTCTCAGTTGCCAAATTCAAACTAACTACACTTTAATGTAATTCAAACAATTTCCATTTGTCTAGCCATCCATTAATCATTCGCACGCTGCTGCGCACATTCAGTATACTCCCCTCCCCCCGCACTTCCTCCACAACCATTTACAGAATTTTTCTCCCTCTTCACTTTGGCCAAACCCTCACCCGGTTGCATGCCAAATTTGAAGCTTTGTTTACGTGTGACAATCAGGCGACAAGTTGGAAATCAAAAGCACCAAAAACAAAAAAAAAACAAAACCAAAATAAAAAAAGTTTTTTTTTTTTTTTTGAAAAATTTATTCATTTGGTCGTTCGTTGGCAAGTTTTATTTTGGAACAAATAAAAGATTTCTTCATGTGGTTGGTAAACTTATTAGAGGCAGTGAAGCATGCCCTGTAAATTGGTACACCTTGACGCTTCACTGGTTTGCTTTCACCCAACCACGAGAGGATGAGGATGAGAATGGGAATGGGTATGGGTATGGGTATGGGAATGGAATTGGGTTGGAGTTCTTGGGAGGAGAGAAGTAAAACAAAAGGCCGAGACAAGAAAAGGGCATCAATCCAATGAGAAAAGTTTCTTCTGTTTTTTTTTTTTTTTTTTGTGATATCTTGTTGGTCAGATACTTAAGAGCGATAAAGGCAATGCTTGATTATGAACCGAACCCATGGTCATGGAATTTATTTGTGTAGTACATTTATTTATGAGCTTGTTCATTCTCTCTCTCTCTCTCGCTCTCTCTCGCTCTCGATAATTTTTGGTATTTGAAAACAAAGGACTAAACGAAATCACTCAAGTGCAAACGGAAATGGGGTAACCAGAACTTCTGAATTGAACTTGGTCCTGAAAACAGGGATTTCATATCTCGACTTCTTCGTCTGAGCAGGAAATCAGCGATTAAGCAAGCAAAGTAACCAACAAAAGCAACAACAGCAACAACAGCAACAGCAACCACTTCAAATCTTCATGGCCTAAGGCCTTCTGGCCATCTTATGGTAGTGTGTAATTTTTGGTATTAATTGCCTGGACTTGGTCTAAACTTTTCAGCTTCCAGTTGGCTATAATAACAATGCTTGGCTTAGATATAATTGTGGTATCGTCTTGTAATTGCTTGCAGCAACTGGTCGCAACTGCCACGCCCACTGACATTGCCAATTGGCAAGATGGTTATTTCAATCTGCTTTTTGTTGCAATTGCTTTCATCTATCCCTCCTCCTATTCTCCTCCTTAACTTGTTCCCCTTCCCCCCCTTCCTACCAAAATCCTTTTGATATACACTTTAAGTGGTAAAGTTGCTGCCGGTTTGGAGCTGAGTTTGGTGGGTAGTCACAGGGCCAACATATTGCCTGTGACCTTTTGAAATTTGTTTTTGTTTTTCGGTTGTCTCTCTTCTTCTTTTTATTTTTTTTTTTTTCGCTGTGGCAGCAAGAAATTTATGCTCACATGGCGCATCTGATAAGATCTTTTTGGGCTGGGCTAAAAGTAAAAATTTTTCCATAGTCTTTTTCTCCGTTTCGGTTCCTGCGTAAACGTGCTGAAACGTTGTCCTCGACATTCTGTGTGTGATTGTGTATGGATGTGTGCGTGTGTGTGAGTGAGTGTATCTGTGTGTTTGGCAAGGACATGCCGCTGAAAGCATTATCAAATATTATGCATATTTTGTTAGCTTCAATATAAATTTTTTGTTGCCTGCTTTTCTTCTCTTTCCAACTTTTATTATTTTTTTTCTCTCTATGTTGCTGTTGTTGTTGTTGTTGTTGTTGCTACAATATTTCGAGTTTTGCTTTAGAATGTCTACAAAGTTTGCTTTATCTCATGCATAAATCAGTTGCTAAAATAAACAAAAATTGTATATGAAATTTGATGTGGGGTAAAGAATGAATATATATATATGTCTGTGTGTGTGTGTGTGTGTGAGTATGAGTGTGAGGAGATGGGGAAAACAAGTGATTGCTTGGCAGATAGAGAAATTGAATACGTTTTCTTTCCGTTTTTTCCCAACATCGAAAAAGGATTCTAAAGTACTCAATTTACCTCTTCAAATTTGCTTTTGAAATCACAACGTGCACAATGCACTTAAAACTGATTGGTAAACTTGATTCTCTCTAACACGTCCATCCAATACAAATACTTTTGATGGCAAAGAGATTTTCACTGACTGTCTCTAATGATGTCCACCCACACACACACCCACACACACACACACACACACACACACACACACACACACACACATATATATATATATATACAAATTAAGCTAATGCGAACCAATGCCAGTCCAAAAAGGATTGCACTTGTGAGCCTGTCAGGCAAATGCAAATGCCACGAAAGGCCTACGAGAAATGAGCCAGGCCGAGGCCAAAAACCAACAATCAAAATGAACAAAAGAGCCGGGTATAGGCAGTAAACTCGAGTCGGACTACCCTCAGACAGAGGCTACTCTGTCTCTGACCAAAATGGTGGGTGTATGTGTGTGTGTGTGTGTGTTTGTAGAAGGCTATGCGGGAAAAAGGGAGTTAGCTAGTGCAGCTAACGCGTCGTTCATTTCGTGTCGTTTGGCTCTTGTCGTTGTCGTTTGTCCCTTCATTTTGACACGATAACGCGCATGGCTCCTACCCCCTACCCTCCTAGCCACTAACATCACTGCACCCATTTACTTTCCTCCTTTTCTCTATGCCAACCATCTTTGGCAATGCGCTGGCGCTCGACATCTCATAAAGTACATGACAGGACATTAGAAAACACCAGAACACCAAAGCACCAGACGAGGCCAAAGTGAAACTAGCAATAGCAACAACAACAACAATGATGATGATGATGACGACGACGACTACGACGCCTCCACACACACACACACACACAAGGCACTGGCTATTCGGGGTGGCCCTTTTGGTATAAGGCGTGGCCCATGCAAATTTTGTCCCATTCTACCAGAAATGTTTGTCGTAAACATGAAATGGGTTTATATCGTTGCTAAAATTATTTGACATTTCTTGGACTTTGTGCATTTTTACGAGCAACAGCAACAGCAACAACAACAGCAACAGCAACAGCAGCAGCAGCGAACAAGCAAATATCGCGTACATTTTGACTGTTGACTCAAAAGCCAAGGAGAAACAAAATCAAGCCTCAAAAATCGCACACATATCCTTCTTTATTTTGTGGAGTCTCTCTTTTAGGGAACATAGACTTGATATCAAATTGCAAGGAAAATACTCTAAAAAATGGAGTAAGAAATGAAAAAAACCGAAGCAATTTCATTTAGAAATGAGAATTTGAAATGAGATTCTAAGAAGGATTTAGCGCTTGTACTTCAGAGTTCATATGCAGTAATATGTAGAGATATATATTATATATATTCTTAAAATGCTTCAAGCTTGAATAAGTACTATGTATTTATACATATATTTGAGATCCCAAGAATAAAATATATATATGCATCCGCTTATCTAGCATCTATTTGTCTAAATAAACTAAGAAAAACGCAAAGAAAAATTACATCTTTTATTGTTTCAAATTTTTATCAGTAAAAATATACAATTAATGTGATATTAAAAAAAAGTTAGTTGAACTCTTAACGAATAATTCGCTTGAGTTTGAATCATTTTAATTGTTTTTTTCTTTGTGTGTTTTTAAAGTGAATAACTTTTTTTAAATTAGAAATTCTAGAATCATAAGAATTATAAAATTTAATCAATTAAAATATATAAATAAACCAAAATCTAGCTGAATTTGTCTTATTTATGGAGATACATTATAATGTTAATTCCAATTCTTATTCAAATAATAATTAATATTAATTTAAATATTCAATTTGGACAAAAATACGAATTGTTGAAATAATCAAGTAATTTAGCTTAAACAATATAAAAAAATGAAGATGACTAATTCGAAATCTTGGAAGTTTCTTATTTTTGTTTATTTAATTGAGCATCTTAAGATTTATATAGATTAAATTTATATAGATTAAATGTGTAAAATGTGATTAAAGAAAACTTAATTCAACTATCGCAAGAACATTTTTAATGTCAATAAATCATTTCAATCAACAGATTTATTGTAAATCGAATGTAAATCCCTAAAGTTAACTTAAGTCTTAATTAAGTAATTATAAAAAGATGCATTTTAAAGAAAATAAAAATGATTTCGTTATAAACAAAAGCGGCATAGGGAAATGGGGAAAAAAGAGAATAAAAGTTTTTAATATTCTCTCGACTTTTATGAGTCAATCAATTAAAATAATTGCTAAATTGAATATAAATTTCGCCAACAAATGTCACAAGTAATTTGTATAATCTGTTCCCATTTCCACTTTATTTCTTTTTAGAGAGAGTAATGGAAGTTCGGTTAAAAGATGACATTTATATGGTCCGAGTTGAATTTTCTTGTTTGTTTCTTTGACTTATTGTTTGGGGAACTTGGCGTTTGCTGTGACATGAACATGGACATGGGGAATGGGGGAATGGGTATGGGAATGGTAGAGTAAGAGAGATATAGTGGGCGTGACAGTCTCTCAACTGGTGATGTTGCTGTTGTAGCTGTTGCTGCTGTGGCAGACGTTGACAAGAAAACGCCATTTTCTGATTGAATGTCATACAAAAAGAAAACGAAAACAGGAAAGAAAGAGAGAAAACAGAAGGGAAGATGAACGGATCAGGCTGTTATGGTATAGAAGGGGCCGGGTCGCGGGCCGAGACGACTGTCGTCATCGTCTTTGCCTTGGGGAGAAGTTTGCTTTGCATTTGGCTTATCAACATGCACACGAAAATGGCCAAAAGGGCATGACCAAAGCAACCAATGGCAAAACGCAGCTGCATCAGAGCTGTTGCTAAAGGGCAAATACGCCAACGCCGCCAACGATGTCGTTGTAGCCATGGCTAACAGCAACAGCAATAGCAACAATAGCAACAGCAACAACAACAACAACAACAACAGCAACAACATCACTTTGGACATGCGCGCGCGCCCAATCTTGCATGCAAATGTGTTGTTGCTGGCCGGAGGCAGAGATGGTGGTGGTGGTGGTGGTGGTGGTATCGGTGGTGGTGCTGGAGGTGGTTCAAAATGTTTGCCTGGCACGCAACATGCAAACATTTTTTTGAGTTAAGTTTTGTTGGGATACATTGCTGCTCCTGCCCCTCCTTTTCCATTTCCATCACCCACTCTTACTCCACCTCCTAAGTGCAGCATACTACGCACTTTTGACTCTTGATAGTGTTAAATGCCACACACGCAGCAACAACAACGGCAATAACAACAACAACAACAACAACGGCAATAACAACAACAACAACAACAATGCAGCGCATGTCAAACGGCAATGCAAAAACAACCGCAATTTCTTTTTAGGCACGTCGTCGGCCTCTGCCTCCACATTGGAGTCACCACACGCAGATGCAGATATGACTGCAGAGTTATTACGAGCAACAAGGCAACAACATTCCTTTCCATTCCATACCACTCCACCACTCCACCAACACCAACAAACAACGAGACCGACAGACATCCTCACAAGCAAATGTGTGGGCGTCTGAGGATAGAAAATGAGCATATTTCGGAGGAAAAACAAAACAAAAAAAAGAACTCCATATGCGTGTCTAGCCCCATGATAGTGGCGCCGCAACGTGGGAGGAGCATGTAGTGCAATAAAGTGAAATAAAGGCACAAACAACATGTTGTGTAGTACACACACATCTCATTCGATGCATAATACCAATATTAGAAAGTTTACTAATTGATCTTATCGAGAAATCGCATATATGATCGTAGTTAATACGGACATAAGTAAGTGTTGATTGAAATAATTTTCAAATGAATTATTGAAATAACAACAATAATAATAAGTAATTAACAGAATCGAAAAAATGGAACCAATATAAGTCTATATTCAAAAAGTTATATACAAAATTTGATAAATAATAATTACAATTCCCATAATAAATGTTTTATTAAAATCACCAATTACGAGTATTGCATAAAGCTACAACTTATATTTAACAATTCTTAAGTTGTAAGTGACAATCAAACACTCAAAAATTAAATGTAATATTTATACCCTGTAACCATTGGGTAAAAGGTATTGAAGGAAACGTATTTCGCATTACACTCAATAATAAAGCTATTATGTACCAGTCGACAAAATTTCGTTGAAATCGGACAATAAATATCAGAGATATACAAATAAATGTTTTGTACTAAAATGCCAAGCTAATATGTATAAATAAGCGAGATAGCTTACGTTTCCTGCTTTGTTCTGCAAGCAGTCTTCGTTTCTGCAAGCAGTATTAGTTTTTACAAGATGTATTTTTACAAGCAGTTTATTAGTTTTCCCATGCAGTCGAAGATTCTGCATGCAGAATTTTTGCAAGAGGTATAAGTTTCTGAAAGCAGTATACTTTTTTTGTAATTCATTGTATTAAATTAATGATGATTTCGAGGGAATTTGATTTTCAAAGTATTACTACTTAGTACAGGTTATATTCAAAGTCGACAAGTAAGATTTGCCTACTTCATTTATTTAAAAATAAAAATTATTTATGATAATTACATATTCAAAAATCATTCAAATCAAACAGAAACAATAATTAAGATTGCCAATAGCTTTAACTAAGCTAATCTTTATATAGAAGATAGATAGATTTATGAACAAAACAAATTTGGTTTGTTAAATTAAAAAAATATATAACTTAAAATTATTTAATAAATTTCTATAATAATAATTAACTTATTGTAAATACAAAGTGATACATCTTAAAAATAATTATTTATTGAAAGAATTAAATGCGGCAACTAATAAAGAATTCATAAATTTTAAATTTAAGACAGCAATCATCTCTTTCCATTTTAATTTGAAAATTTTTAAGATTTACTTCAAATAGAGAAATTCCCTTTTAATTTTTGTTATTTAATATGAAATTTATCTTGCATTCCATCGAACATTATTCTTATATCATTGGAGGGGGTTAGGTCATTCAATTCTTCTTTCTTTTGTTTCATTAAATTAGTTTGAATTGCAAACTTAATTTGTGCCAAGCATACCGAAATAATTAATAATTTAACAATTGTCGCATGTTGTGCAAAATAATTGACAAATTTTCATATTTAATTGAAGAGCGGGGCCCAGCTGTGGCCATTTGGCCATTTTGTCTGTCACCAGGGGCTGCCAGCCATGGTTGAAATTCATAAACAATACCAGAAATGTCAATGTGTGAGTGTGTCATGACAGTCTGTCCCATTGTCTATCTGTCTGGCTGTCTGTCTGACTGTCTACTGCATACATGTATGTACATATATATAGTCATATATTCACGCACACAGCTGCCTATGAAAAGGCACAGACTGCAAAATGATTGGTGGGCAAAAGGGGATCTGCATACGTATGCAGTATGTAGAGGGGGTCGAAAAAAAAACTGATGCTCTTTGTGGGTAAAAATTGCAAAATTAAGCATAAAAAGGCAAAAATGTGAAAAATGCTGACGTCTGATTTGTGTCCAACAAGGAGAGAATCTCTTTTTCTGTCGCTGGATAAGACAGAAAGAGAAAAATGCAGAGAGGCAAATGCATTATAATTATTATTATTATTATTATTATTATTATTATTATTTGCTATGTCCGATAATGCATACCAGCAACAATACACTGCAAATGAAATGCACACACACACACAATGGCACACACACTTATATGTAAATGCAATTGCAAATAAAATGGATATAAATAAAAATTGAAAAATTATGTACATTATATTAAAAAGCCAAATATAAACGACAAGCGGAAGCGAAGCCATTTAAGTGGAAGTTAACATCCGTCCGACAATGGCAACCGGACGGTGGTAGAGGCCGTTGCATAACAAATAACATGCACCACCATACACAGAAATTTACCCCACCACCTCCTACCATATTGAATCTACCGCATACAGACACACACACGCACACACACACACACACACACACACTCATATACCACTCTTTTGTTTAAAATAAAATAAAATTGCATATTATTTGCGTATCGGACATTTCAGATGTCATTTCATTGTCGTGTTTGTTGCTGTTAATGCAAAAATAAAAAGCCACCGTGCTCCACCTACAATAAGCAATCAGCAACCACCACCACCAATATCAGGCCACCACCTTCAGCTACCACCACCAGTTACCACATGTGCGCCACATGCGCGAATTGTGCCGGACCTCTGGTATCCTCTGTCCTCTTGTTCTCTTGTCAATATCATGCCAAAATTTCTGGCCTGGCCATAGTCTGATTATGCGGCAAGTTTGTTAGTTTAGTTTAGTTCAGTTAGTTAGTTAGTTAGTTAGACATTTTCCCCAACCACAGACATAGAACTCCATTTTAATAGCTCTCATGATATCCAAAAATTGAAAATAAATTAGTTGTATATCATTTTTGGACGATTGTCTTCCTATTTTGTTGTCAGTTATGTCTATATGTTACTCCTTTTTTTTTTGGTTTTACCATTGACTGTTTGCATAATTAAACTTTAGCATATTTCCTGTGCACTCCTCCCCCACTAGGCATTGACATTTCGATGGAGCTCCATAAATTGTAATAAATATAAAATTTGAATTTGTTAAGTGTGAATATGAACATTATCCTTGAAAAACCAACAACTTTATCAATATAATTTGTTACTCATTAAGTTGCATATGAAATTTTAACTTCGCAAATAAATTGAATTATGGATTTTCATTACCATTCCATTGCAATTTATAAGAATTCCTTCAGAGTAACAACAGTCAATCCTTTGGATGTAAAAAATGGCTGATTTATTGCAACTTATATAATATTTTTGGGTAAAGTTTTCTGTCGACTTATGTTTAGTTTTATAATAGATTCAAAACGTATTGTAAGGAAAAGTTTCTTGCCAGTGCTGTCAATTAAATGCATTTTGGGCCAAATCCAGTGTTGGTCAACTAGTGAAAAAAAAATTATTTTGGCTTTTCTCTCAAATTTATAATGCAAAGGAAAAAATGTTGAGCCTCCAGCCGCCCCCTCCACACCATTCCATACGTTGCATAGCAATATATAATGGCTACCAAATTGGACATATTTCAGATATGCACAATGCACACAATATATACACACATATATCTGAACAATAAACGAACTTGTTTGCTGCCTAATTAGCAACGCATATTTAAATAATTTTCAATTCGATAAGCAGACATTTTTAACTTGAGCTGTCAGTTAGCGTTAAAACGCCATTTTGTTTGCATGCCAATTGAGTTTCTGCATAACGTACCCCTCTTTATACCCCCCTTTTCACACAATATATATACTATATATATATGTAGGTACAGCATCATGTGTTCAGATAAATGCCGAGATGTGCTAAATTATTGCCAATTCAGTTTTTAATTTGTGCAGTTTGTTTGGTATTTTCACAAAAATAAATGCAAAAAGTTGCTCGTTCCCTGTTTTTGTTGGTGAATTTAATTGACTGTTGCAATGCCAACTACTTCCTCTTCATACGGCATGAGCAAGGCATTTTTTTTTGTTGTTTCTCTTATTTGTTTTTGTTATTCTTATTGTTGTTGTTTTTGATTTTTTCGGTAGGCTCTTCAAATTGTCAATTAAGTTTTATTTAATGCCATTTGCCAGCGGTACTTTTGAGGTTATGTATTGTTTACAGTGTGAGAAGGGGGAACGTTGCTCTCAAAAGTATGCAATGCTAATTGTAATTGCGTTTGCTGCCATCCGCCATTTTGAAATACATTTTGATTGTGGCAAAGAATGTGAGCAAATGGGGACAGGCACAGTAATAGAGAGTGAGAGAGGGAGAGAGAGAGGGCGAGGTGGCTAAAAGAGAAAGATTTTTGTGCAATTTTAGCTAATTAAAAATTAGCGTGGCGAGGCAACGAAAATTGAGCAAGAAATATGCCGACACCACCTGGGCAGGAAGAGGAATGGGTGGAGGGGTGGAGGGAGGTGAGCTAAAGTGAAACTACAGTTAAATTTTAATTAAACTTGGAGGCTGGTAATTAGAATTTGTGTAAGACTTACAAAAAGCAACTACAACAGATAGAGATAGAGAGAAAGAGACAGAGAGAGAAACTCAAGTCTTACCAGATGCCCAACCGACATCTCTCAGGCCCAAGAAAATCCCTGAAAAGCCCAATAAACAAATTCCCCGACATGTTTAACACTTTCCGCTAGGCAAAGCTATCTGGCCTTTGTCAAACATAAAGGGCTAACAAAAAAGCGAAGGGGTGTGAGCGGGGAAGGGGGCTTTCTAAGACTTTTGTTTAAATTTCATTTCGTTGGGCGATTAGTGTCGCTTTTGCCATTGTTGAAATTGTTATGCTACCATTAAGACATTTTATAATTCTTTATGAGAGGGTTTGGGAATGGTAAAATGAAATTGAACTAATGGAAAATGTTTTACTCACACTCTCTCAAATAACAATAGACAAAGAAAAGCAACGGGAGAGCATGCCAGAGAAATAGATGTTTTCCCCTTTTTTTTGTGTTTTTTTTTTTTGGGTAAAACATTTTGCATTGAGATGGTAGCAGAGAGCATTATTTTTCTTATCACAAATATATAATGCGATAATTCGCAACATCCTGTGCAGCATATCAATTTCATTCAAAATAAGGAGAGAGAGAGAGAGAAAAAAAGGAACATTGTAAAACACATTCACAACTCAATTATCGTACACACACACACACTCACATACGAACACAACCATAGAGAGTTAAACCCCTTCTTGTCTAGAGGGTTGATGTGAAGAGTAGTTGTATTATAGGATAGAGGGTGGGGGGTGCGACGGCAACTTGATTTACGACACCCAGGCGGCGTCACCTGAGATTAAAAAAGTAAAAAGCTTGTCGAAGAATAAGAGCGGGAGAGAGAGAGAGAGAGAAGAGAAAGAAAAAAGTAAAAAGAAAGCAGCAATAAATGGGAAAGGTAAGAAAACTCACTTGGCAGTGAAATAAAGGCATTAAAATCACTGACAGGCAAAAGGATTGTGCCGCAATCACACACACACACACACACACTTAAACTTAACCATATGTATGTATGTATGTATATGTGTATATGTATAGACGAGTGCCTGGCTTGGCCTTTGTTGCCGCCTTCAATTGACGTTGCCGCCGTCAAAAAGGGCAACATCATTGGCACCATATGTTGCGTAATTTGTGTTATTGCCACATGAAGTCGCTCTCATACACACTCACACATACATACACACTCGTACCCATATCTGCATATGTCCCAGCACTTTCTTTGCCTTTCCATTCCCTTTCTCTTTTTTTCTACAGTCTCGTGGTTGCCCTTTTGAAATCGATATTTAGTTTTGAATTTTAATTCCAATTGCTGCATAAAATATGGCAATGCACTTCATTTTAATTGAATTTACTCCCTATATACACACACACACACATGCACATTCAGAGTATGTGTTATCTGTGTGTGTGTTCGCGCATTGTCACATGTGTGACACGCCCACTTTTGGTATATAAATTACTTTACCGAACGATAATTGCAGGCCATCAATCTTGAGCACATCACACAGGGAAAATTGTCAACGCGCAAAAAGTCATCAGACATGAGGAGCAAATAGCAGGCAGGGAGACAGGGAGGGGGCAGGGAGGCAGGGGGGGCAGGGAGGAAGGCAGTCAGGCAGGAGAAGCACTCGCACAGCAGTTTTCCCATGTTTAATGGCCAAAGGAGCTACCAGTTAGAGGTTTGGATGGGTGGAAAAACTGGCAAATTTACTTAGAACCTGCCAGGTGAAGAGACAACATTAGAAAGTTTGTGGCATAAACTAAGCATAATTAAGACATGTTAACAAAAAAGGAAATAGATAAACTAAGTAATTGAAATCTATATTAAAACGAAATTCAATAGTTTTTATTATAAATCTGTATGCAATCTGTAAGATTGTAGAAAGTTTTATTTGTTTAATATAGTTTTCAGGTCTACTGTATTTTAATACGTTTCAATTATTTATTTAATATTGATTTTAAATAATTATTCAGCATGATTGTTTTCAGGTGCTTTAATAAAATATTCTATAAAAATTAAAATATATATAAATATTCACAAATATTTCAAATAGTCATTAAATATTTATTTTAAAATTAGCTGACACCTTCTGCCTGAACAAAGACAATGCTTTTTCTTTAATTTTCTTATAAGTATTTTCTAAATTTATATTTCGAATTTTCCCATATCTTAATATAGCTATATTTAAAATCTAATTTATTAATAGACTATATGTATTACTATACTATATGTATTATATTTATAGTTTTAGTATTTTTCCGGTTCCTTTAAAGAAATCGTTTAGGAATGACAGAATGCCAGAATTATCTATAGCCCCTCATTCATATTTATGGAATATCGAAAAAATATATGATTGATATGTTATGATATATATATTATAAAGTTGAATAGTAAATAAGTTCTTGAAACATCTTTAATTGCTGGCAAAAAATTTGTATTTCTTCATTTAAATGATTAATTATTTATTTGTACAAAATCTAAGTGTTATCTATGAACTTTAAAAATAAAATATATATTCAAAAATATAGGTAAATTATAAAAAAAAGATTGGACTAGTTAATAAGAATTTGGCCATTCCTAAGCTATTTCTTTAAGGGAATCTGAAAAATATTTAAATTACAATTATAATATATTTAAAAGTTATATTTAATTGCAGTCAGAATTTTTGATTTTACCCCTACGATTATTAATACTTTATTCACTCGAAATCTATACATTTCTTTAGATATTATTATATATATATATCAATATCTGGCAAACATTAATTTCATTTCTTTAATGTTAGTTAAATCTACTTATATGTATTACTCTAAGCCGTTATCTTAACAAGTCTTTTTCCACCATAATTGGTAACCACCATCAACTAAATAACCAAAAACTGCATCTCAACTCCCTCCCATGGATATCATTAATAAGGCGGCAGCTCGATTTCCAAGCTCCAAAGTTCTCAGTTTCATGTCCTTGGAATAGCGCGTAAGTTGTTCATTTAGAAAACAGTGAGGATGAGGATGAGGATGAGGATGTGGATGTGGGATGTGGATTGAGGTGTGAGGCAAAACTACTTGTGTGGCAAACCAATTGGATACATTGTTGGCAAATGAAGGGGATCTTGTTTTGGGTCTGGCAGCGCCAAAAGTCAAATTTTGTAGATTGCAATAAATCAAATAGCAATTACATGAAATTAGGCATGTTTTCTCAATTCTCCACATCCACATTCTCATCCACAATTCCCTTAACCACCCACAAGCTCACATGGAGCATTAATTGCAGCAGCTGGGCAACAAACGGTAAAATGTAGCGCTAGAAATTGGTAAAAGGGTTCAGGCCAAAAGCAACTTGAACTTGTCTGGCGGTTACTCTGTGGTGGTTGGCATGTATGTGTGCGTGTGTGTGAGTGTGTGTGTGTGTGTGTGTGTGGGCGGCATATGTGGCAGCTTTCTAATTATGTAAAGTTCTTGTTATTGTTGTTGTTGTTGTCCCTGTCCCTGTCGTTTGGTTTTGTATGGTTCGCTGTTTGCCATTTTCCCAGCCGCAACAGCTGCAAATGCCGTTGGCCATGACCATGATGACGACGGCAACGTCGGTGACGACAGGCAGACAACATACTATACATAGTACAACATGCACCAAAAAGGTGCCCAGACCAGAACAGAACAGAACAGAGTAATCCGAAGGAGTCCAACACATCTTGGTATCATGTTTGCCTCCTTCTCCTTCTTCTTCTTCTTCTTCTTATTGATGCCGGCAAAGTGCGTGCTTTGAGCATATTTATCTTAATTCTGCAACGTTTTTGTTGCTTTTCTTTTTTTTTTTGTATATAGTTTTTTTTTTTTATTTTTTTTATTACAAATCAATTGAAGCATCATTAGCATAATTTATACAAAACGTTGGCTTAATGAACGTTCACCTGGTTGGAGATCCAAAAGTATTCCCTAAAGGAGGCTTTAATCACATTTAAGAGTCATTAGATCGCAACTTGTAGAAGAAGAAAGAAAATGAATTGGTCTCTCTCTCTCTTTCTGTATCTCTATCTCTTTCTCGTTGTTCTAATCATGATCATCAGTCAAATGTTAAATCCGTTTGCCACTTGAACGGTGCCCTGACAATTTGACTTGTCTTGTCTTGTCTTTTTATAACTCCCCTTCACCCCCAGCTCCCGGCCCCGTCACCCTCTCACCTCTCCCACTCACCACTCACTCTCTTTTTTAAGTTGGCAAGCCCCATTTGGCGACGCCATCGTCATTGTCGCCGTTGGTTTAGTCTTGGTTTGTCTTGGTTTGTCTTGGTTTGTCTTGGTTTGTCTTGGTTTGTCTTGGATTGTCTTGGTATCTTGAACAGCGATCGGTCACGTAGCGCCCGCTGCACTTTTGTGGCCAAATGTAGCGCCAATTGCTACGCATTTGCGAGCACCAAGGCGCCTATAACAAATGCCAATCGTGTCGTGGACGACGCCAGCGATATTTAATTGTTTCTGCGGCTGTGGCAGCGGTGGCGGCAACAGCAACTTATCGGGGAATTCCAATCGGAATTTTTAATTTTTAGCAAAAGGTCTGCCTGCACACACAGTCAGACATGGGTTGGGATTCGGTTTCGGATTTGGAATCCGACTCGGACTCGGACTCCGACTCAAACTGGTAACTCGGCTCCTTGTCTGATGAATGTCACAGGCGGCCTTATGCAAATATGAGGAAAGAGACTCAAAAAAAAAAAAAAAAAAAAAGGAATCCAGTCAGCATCTGAAAAGTTGACCAATTGTAATTACCAGTCCAAGCTCCGGCAGCATCCCAGTTCTTCTTCTTCTTGTCTTTCTTCTCCTTCTACTGTCCACCTATTTGACAACTTTTTCACACCTGTTCAAACAAGTTAATTAACAGCTCGCAAAACTACTTATTAAAAACACAAAAAAAAAAAAAAAAAAATAAAAATTGCAAAAAAAAAAAAAAAAAAAAAATGAGAGAAACAACAGAGACAGAACACTGAGAGCTGGCTCGAGCCTATGGGAAAGTTTCTAATTAAATGATTGTCATCTCTTGGCCACTGGACAAATGAACAGTCTGAACAGTGACCATCGACCAGTGGCCACCGACGACCAACGAGTTGTGAGCGCCACAAACTTTTGTCATTATGCAGTCAGTGAGTGAACATTAAAAAAAAAAAAAAAGAAAAAAACAGAAAAAAAAGAACATTCCAAAAAATAGTCAACAACAACTGAAATTATTAGCAAAAGATGAGGTAGATGAAGTCGGGTTTCGGTTAGCGCAGGTTTTTATTTTTATATGCATATTCCCCAGTGTTCTGTGTTCTGGCCATAATTCGTGTGTGTGTTCTACACACACACACACACACACACACTCCAATGAGGTCATCAGCAGCACCATCATCTCATACATCATACCAAAAATAAAAACGAAAAAAAAAAAGCTAAAGTCATAATAATAATGAACAACAACAACAGCAACAAAAAAATGCCACAAAAAATGGATATACAAATTCTGTAGATAAAATCGGGGCACCGATTTTAAGATGCCCTGTATATATGGTATAAAAATGATTGAAATTATTTATATGAACTTTTTTTTTTAAAAGAAGTTGGTTAGAAGCTAAAAGGTGAAGCACAACTGTACTTGATTTTGTGTTAAAAGTTTTTTATTTAGTTCAAATATCTACAAACTTTATGCCACTATTATATCTTTCTTACATATCCAATCATTATCGATTTTTTTCTGTCTTATATACTTTTAATTGTATCTAAGATTGCACATATTATTTTCGATCCAGAGAAACTTTACAGATTTATTAGATATTGTAATTATTAGTTTACTATTATTTCCAACTTTTTTTCGTTTTACTTATTTCCAATTTTTCTAAAATCTTTATTTTTTGCCTATTTTATATAGATCTTCCCATAATATTCGCCCTTAAATTTATAGCCATATTGATAAATAGATTTTATAGTATATATATAATCAATAACCCATTTCTTTGGAAATTTTAATATATTAAACCTTTTTAAATCATGTAACCAAAATTACATTTTTACTTTAGATTATATGAACTATCAAAATTATAATAGAAAATATGATACAAATACGAAATAATATTATAAGAACTTATGTTTTTTTATTGTCTTTCTATTTATGCAGAGTCTGTTGTAATTCCTGTAAAAAAAATATTTCATTATGTACACAATTTGCCAGATATGAAACATAATAAATACAATAAAAAATTGTACATATTTTTTATACTATTTATATCGTTTCGTATATTTAAAAAAAAAGCTATCTAAAACTTCATTCACATTTTCATGCATATTTCGTTTAAATTTAGTTCACAAAAAGGATATTTATCCTATTTTAATTTATCAAATTAACTTTCAAATATTTCAAAGTTGAATATAATTCTATCTAAGTTCTTCCTTCAGCTTTATCTTTTAGTTAATATACCCCTAATACACTGCACTATTTAGTATTTTTTGAAATTGAGTCTTTTAATGTTTTGGCCATACTCCTTTTTAGTGATCATTCGAATGTTTTTGTTTGCAATCTCTATTGATGTTAAGTGCACTATCCAATCTTTGGCTTAATAATGTTTTACGGTCCTCATAATAGTTGTTTATCTTTTTCAAGTTGTACTTAAGACTGAGAACCTCTCTTTTAACCATAAAATATACATATTTCTCAATTTTGTGCCAATATCTTTATGTTTGCCGAAAAAAACAATTAGAGAACATTTAAACAACTTTGCGAAATTGCTCAAGTGCTTAAGACAAGCAATTATCTAGTTATATCCTTTCCTTTCAGACACTAAACAGACATATTAAATATCTAAATTGAAGAAAAATCTATATGTATATGCAATCAGAGTTCTAACTAATGGCTTTTGACTGGGCATACCCATTATTTTCCTTCAAATATAGGGTATTAAAAAAAATGTTGCTGGTGACAAAATTGGTGCCTTAACTGTTAACTATTTTTTGTGTATTTTTATGTCTCTGTCTGTGGATGTGTCTGTGTGTCAGTGTGTGTGTGTGTGTGTACGATTTGCCATTTAATTAATATAACTAATGAAAAAGTTGTAAACTTTGGCATTGCAGACAAGCTGCCATCTTAATTAAGATACCCACACTAGAAATCTTATAAATCGGCTTGTAATAAAGTTGCCCAGTTTTACCAGTTGTTAATACTTAAGGATTGGCATTTCATAGAAAACTGAAAACTGAACACTGAAAAGAAGAAAAAAAGCCAAACAAATTGTCAAAATGAAAATGTCAACATTGGTTAAAACTCATGCAAGTAGATGCAACTAGATAAGCCACTAACAAGAAACCTTGGCCATATCAACTAGCCAAAGGTCAATTTAAGCAACACAACTTCACTAAGTACCAGCTTCATTTTCATATATCAGTATGGTATTAAGCAAGTTAACTGCTTAAAGCGACATTTTAATCCAAATGTTGCCAATAATATTCACTTTGGACCTTGTCATTTGGCAGGCTTATGCAAAATCCTTTTAGCTCCAACTGTTTGTTAGCAACTTTCCTTTCATTAAGTTAAAAGCACCCACCAAGGAGCAAAACGAAAAATACTTGCAACTGAAGGTATATAAAAACTACTGGGCTAACGGTAAAAATCGATGCATTTCGAATGGACTACCAATGGAGTGGCAATGGAGTTCATTAAGCGATCGTTCAATTGCACTACGCGCAAAAGTGAAACTAGTCCACAATGTGGGAGGAAAAATGTGAGGATGTGGGGATGTGGGGGGATACTCGTATCATAGATGTTTGGTTCGATTTTCAATGGCAGGCGTGGACTGTGGTGGTGTAGGAAACAAAAAGAAAAGAAAAAAAGAAACAAAGCGAAAGCAAATCAACAAAAAAGGGTTAAAAAAGCAATAAATAAAACAGGCAGTCACGGCGACAGCAACGATATTTGGTGAGTTAGAAGGAGGTGAATGGGCAACCCTGTGACAGGCAAATCGCCAAACGAATACCATTGGGGATGCGGGATACGGATATGTATAGAGATGAAGATTGGAATGGGAATGGGAATGGGATGGGGGAATGGGTGATGCTGCCACTGTCCTTGTCCCTGTCACTGTTTCCATTCCCATTACTATTGGTCGGTTATGTGTGTGTGTGTGTGTGTGTATGTGTGTGTGTCTGTGTGCGGCATTTTCATTTTGTAAATTTGTTTTGCTTGTTCCGTTTGGCTTCATTTCCGTTTCCTACGCCCTCCACTCCACTTATACTCCCACTCCCTCTGCCCGTTGGTGCTTTTAATGGTATATATAGTGGGGTGGGGTGGGGTGGGGTGTCGGGGGGAATCCAACTTATTTTTTTTCATTTCATTTCCCGTTGATGTCGCCCCCCCCTCCCAAATCCTATGGCGTCGATAAGAAAGTGCGTGTGAAAAGGGTTTTTTCTTGGCTGCATAAATTTGAATTATAATATTGCAATTCAACGTACACATCGAAGGACCTCCGCAGGACCTTGGACCACGGTCATGACGCTTGCTGTGCAATTTGTGTGCGGAATATGTTCCGGCATATATTATGGAGATTTCTTTCTATCCGGCTAGCTTTCGCTTTCGCCCTCGTCCTTGTCTTGGCTTTCTGTTTTTCTTTTCTTTTTTCTTTTTTTTTTTGCCTTTTCCATGGATGCGATGACTTCTGCCAATGGATGATATAGTGGGCCACATATCCTAGTGGGGATTTGCCTAAATCAAAAGTGCGTGCTTTTGAATTTATCAAGGTGGTCCGCCTTTTTGGCTCAGGCCCTGGACTTGTTTTTTTTTGTTTTGTTTTGTTTGGCTAGCTGCGGTTCCGGACGATGGATTTTACCCGGCCAAGGGTGTGAGTATAGTAGGGGGGGGGGGAGTGAGGGTGAGGGTATGATATTCGCTTGTTTGTTTGTTTGCCAAACGCTGTGATTTATGGCTTCAAGTTTTTGGCATTTGCTATTGGATCTAGAAGTGAACGCGTGCCAAGACTTTTCTACTACTGATGATGGGTAGAAGAAGGGGAGGGATGGGATGGCAAGAATTGGTCATTACAGTTAGACAATTTGTTTGGCAAAAAAGATATCATGCGTGGCCAGCTTAAATGTTTTGGGGATTCGGACTAAAAGTGCAAAACATGACACTTGGCATTTATGTTAATCACCTGCGTGAAAGCCTGGGCAGCTGCAAAGCACAAGGACTGGTAACACCCATAGTCATAGGAGACATAGCCAAAGCCATAGACATCGCCATGTTCTACACCAATGTTGACAATGACAAATATATACACACCATCATCCACACAACATCGACACCAACAGCTAGGACCAGCTATAGAATCACCAACAGCAACCCGCATCCATTGGTAATATATGCAAAAGAAAACTAACCAGGCGACAGCGAAACATTTTGCACTTTTTGGCTGGCAGGGAAATGCAGCTAATGAGTTGAATTGAACATCGCTTGAGAACTCATTAAACACACACACACACACACACACTTGCAGGAGGACTCGAAAGGAGGAGAGAGAGAAAGAGATAATGATGAATTTCCATAAGTCGCCAAGACGCGGCAGCAGAACGCAACTCGCACATTAATCTTAACCAGACAGGGTAGGGCAGGGAATGAAATGGAATGGTATGGTATGACTTGGTATGGTATGGTATGAATTGAAATAGTTGCATCTGCATTGCTATGTGAATTTGTGACCATCAGGTTGTTGTGGTTGCTTTTGCATTTGTTTTTGTTGTTGTTGTTGTTTCTGCTGCTGCTGACGACATGCGTATGTGTTGTTAATTGCTGCAAAAGAAACAAAAAAAAAAAGAAAAAGAAAAGGATTACAAACGGAGACGCTGCGCTTAAGTTGCCGGCAATTAGATGTCAGCATTTAGAAAGTTGCAAAAATTCAAGGGATTTGTATATTGAGTGCTGATAGATTTGGTCTGATCCCAATATGATATATATTTACATGAATTCCATATAATTAAATGTGTTGACGTTGCAAATACTCTTTATAAGAAGGTAATAGGAAATGTTTCTACCTTTTCGACACGGACATCGCAAAGGAATATGATGTCATCGAGTTTTTTTAGATTTCTATTTACGTGAAACAAGCTCAACTTTATTTATTCAAATATCAATATGTCTTAACTAATCCTCATGATTTAAATCATCACCATAACATTCATATATACATACATTTATAATCATGTCGGTTCGTTTAAATGATTGTCCATATTGATCGATAATGCTTCAAAACGAATCCGATTTGCTTAGCCTGTTTGGTTACTTTGGCAAAGTATAAACGGAATAACCAAGTCCGTAACCGAGACCTTTTACTACAGACACTCTGGAGCACACTTAGATGCACACGCCCATCGATAATTAGTAGAGATGGCCATTTAGAGGTTGGCCATTTACCCATTTGCCAGGGAAGGACAACCGATGACCATTTTGGTCACGACATAAATCGTGAGACAGAGCGTCGTTTGCAATTAGCAGCGGCTACAATGTCGAACTCTTAATCAAAAGTATTGAGACCCGAAAAACTGTGGTCCTTTTATGGCCCAAGTTGCAAATACACACACACACACACATACGAGGAAGAAAGAGATAGCGAAACAACAAGCATAACAACAACAACAAACATGCGGATGTCCTCTGACACTTCCTGTTTTTCTTATTCACTGATTTTTATTCGCTGTTTGAGGATACGCAAATGACCCATTTGGGGGATGTTATTACAACGGGCCAACCCGCCGACAAGTCCCCTCTATACTCTCCCCTAACCACTCACCACTCACCATTGCCATTCCCCCTTTGTTATTGCCTTTGGTACTTGGTACTTGGGCTTTGGGCTTTGGCTTTGGCTTCGGCTTTGGCATAACGGCACATGCCAAATGGGCACATAAAAAGGATAAAGAAATTATTTTCACATTGAATACACGAGCGAGCTGGCAGCAGATAAGAAGTATAAGAATCAGCAGCAGCAACTCTAAAGAGGATCTCTCTGGCTAAGTCCATTGATGTAATTTTTACAATGTCTTGTGTCTTGAGAATTTCTGGCGCCGTATCCAGCTTGGGTCCTTAAACAATTTCGCATTTTCCTTTACGTTTTCTTTATTTTGCTTTTCCTTTCCTTATTTTTTTTTTCTCCGCTTACGAAACGAGCGTGTGGGGAGTTATTTTATCTGTGTGTGTGTGTGGGTGTGTGTATGGCGCTATTATGACAAGGACTTTGGTTATTGTTTAATAGTTTGTTAGTGCCATTGTTGCGGTGGTTGGTTACGTATACGCCACGTGGCGCTTCTCAGGTTCGCTGTCGCAAAAAGTCAATGCGAAAAATTGCAACGCGTGCCAATAATTAAGTTGTTTCTTGTTGTTGCTGGTGTTGTTGTTGTTGTTGTTGTTGGTATTGCTGTCGTCCTGCTGGTATGATAGCAGCCTTGAGGGTAACCCTTGCCTTTTTATATTTTTCTTCATTTTAGCATCAAATTGCATGACTGCAGTTGGTGTCCTTTTGTTAGACCTAACCCAGGTTCAGGTCTTATTGTCTGAGTGTCCTCAGGATTCCGCCTTCATTGTGAAGCCAACTCTATTGTTGTGGGTGTTGTTGTTGTTGTTGTTCTAGTTGTTGTTGTTATTGTTATGCCTTGTTGCTGTTGCCGGCGTTACGTTATATTTTTTGGGGTACGCCCTTTGTTGTTGCCTGTGCCTTTTGTTTGAGTATTCTAAAAATTAAATGCACAAAAGGCGGATTTTATTTCATCAGCAACAAAACGGGAAACAGCAGCTTCTGTTGTTTGTTAAAGAATCGCCCACGCAAGAGCAGGGGACACTTTTTTTCCTGTACCCCTCCCCCCTCCTCCTATCAACCAACTAACCGGTATCACAACAACAGAATTGCTGTTCTAGAAACAGACGTTCCACTCAACGCAGCTGAGCTCGAGCTATCCTTTGGCTGCATTTCATTTCATTTCTATTCCCATTCCCATTGCCATACTCATACCCATTCTCATTCTCGTTCCCATTCTCATTCCCATTCCCATTCCCATTCATTCGAGCAAACCTTGCACAAAGGTAGAAGGTAGAGAGAAAACTGAAAACTGAAAACTGCTGCGCTTTGCATTGTTTTCATTTTGCACTTCAGTTTCAAAGGGGAATTTTTCCAGTAGGTTTAGGTTTTCTTTTTCTTTTTTTTTTTATTATTTATTTTACCATGCGTTGTTCCTCTTTCATTTCATTTTTTTTTTTTCGTTTTGTATTCTTTACTTTGCGAGATGGAAGAGAATTTGAATTTTGGTTTTGAAAACATACGCTAAATGTTCCAAGGACTATGATAAATTGCAATTTATGCATGATGCGAACTGTTTCTTGAGTGGCATTTACATTTTAATGGAATTTACAATAGATGATGATGATGGCCTGGGGGAGGGTAAATATTTGGCATGAATTGAAAATGTTAGCCTAGTTGGTTGCAAATGAGCGAAAGGACAATTTGAGACTATTTCTTGAATATGTATACTAATATGGTAAAAATCGAATGAATACAGTGATAACTTTTCCTTTCAGATAATTATAATTAACGAAGTTCTAGCTTTGAATTTAATTTGGTTTTCTGCAATATAAATAGGATGAACAGTGGAAAAGGAGCCAAAAAGCAAATTCTTATCTTCTCTTAGAACCACAAAGTCAGTCAAATTTTGACTTATTTTAAAGAGCTTAATTAAGAATTATATAAAAATCTAGATTTATTTCATATTTCTCATTTATTTCCTAAACCAATTCTTGCTATGTCATATAAAACTTTGTGATTCAAAACCAAAAATACAGCTAATGTCTAAAAATGATATTTTCCCTTTAAATGCTTAAATCTTAAATAAAATGTATATTTATTCCAGTTAATATTCCACTTTCTATATCCTGTCTCTTTGCCATAACGTCATTGAAGTTTCCATTCAGCATCAGCACTTAAGTAATTGTAACTACTTCGCCTGACTGATATTGCCTATTTCACAAATTATTATTAGGCCCATTTGGAGGCACATTTTGTGCCCGAGTTCTGGTTGTTTTTGCTCCTTTGCCAATCCCCCTCATTTCCATTGTTGTTGTTGTTGTTGTTGTTACGCCTGTTGTTTAACGGCTTGATGCCAAAAAAAAAAAAAAAACAAGAAAACCCGACACCAACGATGGCTATGAGCCTCATCGCATTCAATTATTTCGGCATTGTGTTTTCCTTTCTGTCTGTCTGATTGTCTGTCTGTCTGTTTCCCAAATAAAAAAGGAAAACCGCCTGCAGCCTCCCTGAGATGGGAAAGAAGGTACGGAGGATGGGAGGAGGCTTGTGTTTGGAGTTGGCTAGAGTTTGGTGTACGTACGCTAAAGTTTAATCTTATCAGTGTGCTAAGATCGCACACTGACATTGCGTACGTCCGGGTCCAAAAACTACTTCATTTGACTCCATTCTCCGCCCTCTACTTTACTCTCTACTCCGGTGAGTGGGAAAGCGTATTGCATAATTTCACAATTTTCCATTTGATGCTCGTTTCGTGATGCCGCCGCCGCCGCCGACGCGCCGTCGAGATGTTTGTCTAATCAACTGTCATTTGTTTGACGTTTCCCTGAGGGAAGACGACGAAGCCGTTTGCCGCCTCGCACTGAGACCAAAAACGCACCAGAACACAGTGCAGAAGTCCTCTTCTCCTTCAGCTTCTCAGTCTGGCCGTTGCCACTCTTGTTGATTGCTGCGGGGTGTATACTGTAAATGGCAAGGCAAGGGTGGAGTAGAGTGAGAAGTAGGTGGAGGGTAATGCTAACCGAAAACGAAAAAAAAAAAAAAAAAAACAAATGGCAAAAAAAAGAAACAACAAACAAGTTAAAAGCCAAACGCGCCCCGGTGACAATGACAACAAAACGTAAACGTAAAGCCAAATGTTGTTTTCAGTGAATTTGATGACTTTTATGTGCGTTTAGACAAGAGATCAGACATTTAAGATGGCCATGGGGTTGCCATCCGCTTCTCTTCCATTGTCCTTGATGTTCGCCTGTCGCTTGTCGGTTGCCGATTGTCGCTTGTTTTAGTGTTTGTTCCTTTTGTTTGTTTATTTGTTTGTTTGCTTGTGTTTGTTCGGTTTAGTTGTTTTTGTTGTTGCTTGGTTGCTTTCTTTATTGAGCTGGTGACCATATCAATTGGCTTAAGGCGCTTTAAATGATTTTTAATTAGCCAAAAGGGGGGGAAGGGTCGAAGCCCAAAAAGTCACACCATAAAAGTGATGTAATAAAAGCAATAGAAATCTTAATAAGAAAGAACCCAGTGAACTGAAAAAGAGAACAAAAGTTTATATAATATCAAAGAGTAAAGTGGGTAATCTATGCATTTTATTTGTTTCCAAACAAGTCAAATTCAGTGAGTCAAATTAATAATTTAATTACCTAATTAATCTTCAGAGTTTTCTACTTTATATAAATTTAAATAAAATGCTGAAGTAACTTTATAGCTTTATATTTAAATTTAATTCGACCATTTAAAATTCAGCTTTGACATTGATATTAAATGATAAATACATAAACAAAGATAAATAAAAACAATCTTAGGCATTAGTTCCCTTTGTGATCATATATTATATACATAAATATATATGTATATATATAAATAGTTAATGAAAGTTTATCAATGCCAAATGCAACATATTGTAATAGTTGCCAAAATAAAGTACATTTCTTTGCCAATTAATACTTGGATTGCTTGAGAAAATTAATGAAATTTAAATAATTGACATTTACCGACACTTTATTAAATAAATATTTCTAAATTTAATTAAAGTAATTTGGAAAAATAATAAATAAGTCATAGATTACAATGGCTTTTATATGGAATCCATATTAATTTTATAACTATTAGTAAAATATGAACATAATATTTTGATGCCAAATTTGATTAGTTTTTAAATTATAGAAATGTCATGTCATTTAAATTTATCAGAGTTCGATTAATGAATGAATTTTAAGAACTATAAATATATAATTTTATCAAAAAATTTTATTTAACTTTTTTTATCTATTTATTTAACTTTAAGAATCTTAAAAATTAACCCATTTAGGCCATAGTAATTATCAGTTAAAATGAAACTAGATGAATCAAGTCCTTAAATTATATATCTAAGCCGTTATTTAATTTTGTTTTTTCTTTTTGTGATTTTGCATTCTGTGAGATATGCAAATATGAAATGTGGCACAAATGAATATTATTGCCACATAAATTTCAATTATGTCAAATATAATAATTTAATAAACACTTTCCCAAAAAAAAACACAGCGAAAACTGAGACAACAACAACAAGAAAAAAATAAAAAAAAAAATGACAAAGAACAATAAATCTTTTTCTTTTTTAGCCATGGACTCTTTGGTGGACCGTTTTGGTCGAGCCGTGTCAAAATATGCAAGAGGGGCAATTAATTAACGCCTCATTAAAATAAAGCCGACCGCAAAGGTTGTCGAAAACTTTTCTCAACAAATGTGGGAAACTGCCAGGTAGTAGATATATATGTACATATATATATGTTTTAGTAGAGAGGCAATGAATTTGTTTGCCTTTGCTAAACGTTCGTTCACTTGGTTGGGTAAAGAGTGAGCCACATGACCACATAACGGCAAAACTTATCGATGGCTCAATCAGCTCGACTTGGTTTTGGTCCACATAATGGGTTGATAAAGAGTTGGCAGGCAGGCTGTCTGACTGGAGACAACCAACTCCCAGTTGTAACATTGAAAATCAGCTCAAATTGCCATTAAGATTTTACGGGCCAAGGTATAGAGATGGGTAGATGGATGAAAATTCGTTGATTTTCGTTATAGAATGGGTTGGCAGTTGCACTGCTACTGCCAACAGGATAATGCAAAATCCCCCACCTCACCAGCCTAAGAAAATGAAGTTGTTTTGCCAGGATTGGTCTTGTTGTCGGTAGTCCATATTCTTGTATAAAACCCTTCAAAGGGTTGGATCCTGGTCCCAGGGGCGACATTTTGCGTTTTGGTTTATGCGTCAGATGCGCAGAAGATGCCGTCGTCATTGTCTTGAGTTGCCTTTACCATCACCATCTCCATCTCCTGTTCGTCCTCGAACTTCTGTGAAGAGGGTTTTTTTTTTATTTCTTATTTTTGTCTTTTATGTATAAAAAATTGCATTTTTAATTATCAGCTACACGAGCCCGCAGGTTAGAAAACTAATTCCCAAGCAACCCCAAGATGGCAGAACCAGTCGTCGGTGCTGTCTTTCATTTTGAATTATGCGCCAAAGCGAAAAGCAAAAAAAGAAATCAGCAAAAAGAAAGCCAAAAAGATAAAGGTACCGCGGGCAAAGACTAACTAAGAGCAAAAAAGGTGGGTTGGGTTTTGGTGGGTGGTTTTGTTAGCTGGTTGGTTGGATGTCTGTTACCTGACGGCATTGATTTGACTTGTAGAACATCGCCAATTATTGAACTTTTACCGGAAAGAAAATTTGCATAAAAAGGTGCTCTAATTGAATCCGCCCATAAGCAGCCAGCAGCCAGCGACCCTTATGCTGAAAGGATTTTCACCCCATAGGAAAAGCAAAGAAAATAAAATAGGAAAATTAAAAAATAGAAACCGCCTAGCGAGTCCTGTTTTTTTCGAAACAGTTGTTGTCCTGCTTTTGCTTTTGCTTCTGTTGCTGGCTTCTGGGTATTCACCATAATAAGAAATTCAAATAAACCGCGCTCGCTGTCATCTTAAGCTTTGCCACGCCTTTTGACTAGCACACGCCCTAGCCTAGCCTCCGTGCCCTCCCATCCACCCCTCCCCTAGCCCCCTTAACTCCACAAATCGTTGAGCCATTTTCCATTTGCCTTCAACATTGTGGGTTTTGCTAAACTCAAGCTTAGCAGCTTTGCCGTCGTCAGTTCCTCGCACTACCAAGCCAAGCCGAGCCAGCATCATGGTCCCGCAGTTCTCGTTCTGGTCGTCGTCCTCTTTTCCTTCTCCATCCTCCTGCTTGCCGCGTCCTTGCGCACTTTCCAGTCGACAGGATTTCTCAAAGATAAGGGAATTGCTCTGTCAAGTAAAGTGATATATGGTCCGAAAGGACTTCAATTTATACAATTTCTCTTATTTTTTTTCGCTACTTTTTGCGTTTTTCTGTTTGCCTCGGCTCTCTCACTCACACTTACCATCTCACTCGCCTCTGTCTCTATCTCTCTCTCTCTCTTGTCGCTCTGGTTCTAGCGCTCTTTCGGTTGCCTTTTTTTTTCTTCCGTCGTTGCTGCTGCTGTTTGGGTACGTTATAGGAATGAGATGAAATGGAATGGGCCGTCAGTGGAGTTGGGGGTTGGGGGTTGAATTGAGGTTTCTTTCGGGTGTTCGGGGGGGTGGTGCTGCGTGCTCGACAAAAATGCGAATTTGCGAGTTTAGTTTATTTTTTTTTTCCTTTTTGCTTTTAGACAATTTTCATTTATTTGTTGTTGTTGTTGTTGTTGTTGTTGGTGTTGCTAGAGTCGCTTTCTGGTGCGGCTCAGAAAGTATAAAAAGCAATATGTTAAATGAGAAAATAGGAATTCATGACCTTCGGTGTGTGCTATAATTTAATACACTATATCCTAGCATTGCTAAGATATTCCATACATATGTACACATACATACATACATACATACGTATTGCCGGGATGAATAAATTCCCCGAATCATATGTATGTATGTGAGGTGGGTGGAGTCAAAGATCGTGAATACGGTAATCCCCGAATGTATGTATGAATGAGTAGCGAATGGAATTTATTCCACCAAAAGGTGGCTTAAGGAATTCACTAGTACGAATGCAGAAGCACTCTTTTAAAAAGGGAAGAGTTATTAACTAAAAGCACTTATTTACCATGATCAACTGCCAATCGGCTAGGAAGGAAGGCTAACACACTTACTCTCTCTTACCTTAGATTTCTATCTAGTCTAACAGCGATACTTTAAGCGTTAAAACGTTTAATAAGTTTATTGGAAACTTTTAACAACTAATCCAAGATGTATATTAATTAATTTGAATCAAATTTGAATAAATTTTTAATAAGTTAACAAATGACAAAGAATAAATTAGTAAACTTAATACTTATTTAAATTACCAAATTCTTTATACAATTCGGGGAAGGAATATGCAATAAAAGATTCGCCTTAAGAAATAGTCAAATTTATTATTGTTAGTATATGTTATATGTTCCGGTATAAACTACTTATTTATTATATATACTAACATATGCATAATCTAATTCAAAAAATATATAGACTTGGCCCATAACTTTTTTATAAAAATACTTGCCCCTTTCACGAGATAAACTATTATGCATACCCAACAAGAATGATAAAAATGAATCTAAAAAAATCATAATTTTTTTATCAATCATCATACTAATGCTAATATACCCTTCATTTTGCTGTATTAAATCGGGGAGATTTAATGTTGGCAAAGTTTAATGGACTAAAAGATGAAACAGAAACTCGTCATACATACATGAAAATAAGAATCCGATATGTACAGAAAAATATGCATTTTAATTTTAATAAATAAGACAAAATGGCGTCTCACAGATTTATGCGACTAAACCGTCACCAACAATAACAACAACAATAATAATGCCTAAGGACAAGCGGAATGGTTAGAAGATGCTTGCTAATGGAGAAGGAACATAAAGCAGAAGCAAAAGCAGAACGATGGAACGATGAAACGATGGAACCAATTTACGTTGGGGAGCATTTATGAAAATGTCGCGACTTCAAATTCTAGAATAAAATGAATAAGTTGAGTCAGTGAGTGAGTAAGTGAGTCAGTGAGTGAGTGAATGAATGGAATCGAGCAGACATTGGACTGAATGGTATCGTTCGGTTTTGGTATCGTTTGGCTTAGCACTGGCTAAGTGGATGGGTGGCTTCAGGGATTCGAATAGGATGAAATATGTATGTATG
Source organism: Drosophila sturtevanti (assembly GCA_018150375.1). NCBI lineage: Eukaryota > Metazoa > Arthropoda > Insecta > Diptera > Drosophilidae > Drosophila > Drosophila sturtevanti. The sequence goes on along the minus strand of JAECWJ010000408.1, from coordinate 4,417,680 downwards.
GAAGGGGGAAATGGGGGATGGGAATAGGAATGAATCTACCAGAGACGAACGAAACTGTCAACTGCAGTGTTTTGAGCTGCGCCTGCAATTGACGGGCGCATTGTGCGGCAACTGTTTTAGGACTGAGCCAACAAAAGCATCAGCGGTCGTTGTCGTCATCGTCGCGCAACAGGGGCAGCCGAGGAGTATTCTCTTTTCCTCTTCCTTTACAGTTTTGTATTTTTTTTTCCTTTTCTCTGTTCTGTTTTTGGTTTAGGGTGGTGGTTGGTGCAAATATTTCGGCCAGCCTGTGGCATAAATTTTTAAAGCAAAAATAAAGCAGTCGGCCAGAAGCACAATCACACACACACACACATAAACATACCAGCACCCGCACTCGCATACACGCACAAAAAGGATGTCGATGGCACAGACAGCAAATTTGCGTTAAATTATAATTAGAATTTCTTTTTTATAGGCAATCATATGACCCGTGTGTGTGTGTGTGTGCGTGTGTATGTGATTGTCTGCTTTTCTTTTACTCTTATTGTTGCTGTTGTTGTAATGTGTCCTTGGGGCGTCATTTAATTGCTTTTACCAATTTGATTTTCAAGTGCCATTAAGCCAGGCACGCCTCCAACCCAACGCAACCCAACCCAAGCCAAGCCACGCCAAGCCAAAAAGTCCCCGCATGAAAACGAAAGCGAATCCATGCCATGAAAATGGGAAGTGAAAGTAACGCGCGTGCTTCAATTAATTGGAAAATGAATGAAAATGGTAGGACGCCAGACACACACACACACACACACACCACACATTCCATATTTGCCATATTCATTGTCTATTTTCGTGGCTCAATGAAAATGCAACCCATGACAGTTTTTGCCACAAACTACAGAAAAAAGGGGGAAAAAACAAAAAAAAAAAAAAAGAAAAAGCAAAGCAAAATGCCTTCTAGTCCCTCATAATTAATTGCGTATGTGATCTGGGCGAAAAATTATTAATTGCCACAACTGGCAACTGTCGCCATGTTTGTTGTTGTTGTTGTTGTCAAGGAGGAACCTAAAAATCACTCTTGTTGCTGTTGTTGTGATTGCTGGTGTTGGCATTGCCGTTGCTGCTGCTGTCGTCGCGTTGTAATTTCATGTGAAATCTGACAGAAGTCTGGCCCTACACGCCGTGTCATAAGTCGCATGCAACACAGCGGCTAATTGTTAGCAGCTTCCTTCGTTACAATCATCCCCTAACCACATCTCCCCTATACAGACATCTTGTTGTGACTTATTAATAGAAAATTAAAGCAATTATCAACCAAAAGAAGAAAAAAAAGGAAAACGGAAAATATGGCAAAGAAATCGACTTGTTCTGCCTTGCATGAGTAATTCTGCGCCACATGCGACACCAACAACAACAACAACAACCACAAATAACAGCAACAAATGACAAAAACACACACACACAACAACATGGTTGCCAATATGCCTGCATTCATATATAGAATATATTATGTATATATATACATATATACATTGTTGTATAGGAAAGATTTCAGTGACGCTTCGTTGCATTTCGCATGAAATTAATTACTTTTGGCACTTTTCATTGAGCAAAACATTTTCGTTTGCCATTTTCTGTTTCTCATTTCTTCGTTTTTTTTTTTTTTTTGCATTCTTTTCCATTCAGAGAGACCCAAATGTGAAAAATTGTTGTAAAAATTAATTAAGCGCCAAAAGCAGGAGCTAAGTAACAGCGGCAACAACAGCAATCAAAGAAAAAATCCCTACTTCCTATACCCCACCAACCCCAACATGTACGAACAAAACAAATCATCATTGGCTCACTTCAAACCACTCAAGAATTTATTCATTCATTCATTCAATTCATTCGTTCGTTCGTTCGTTCGTTCGTTCACTTGTGCGTTCGATTCATCCATCCATCCATCCATTGTCCAGTCAGTTGTCCAATTGTCCATCCATCCATCCATCCATCCATCCATCTATCTATCTCATCGTTCAGTCGGCATTTTCAATGCAATCTCGAACACTGGCTAATTAAAGTGGTGTCCACCCACCAAATGGATATGCCCAGTCGCACAATCCTGCACTTGGTCAACTGAAGTTCAACTGTCTTTCTGTCTGTCAGCGCCCTGACACTGGCAACTCTAGCAGTTTCTGTTACTGTTGTTGTTGTTGTTGTTGTTGTTGCTGGTTTCTGTTGCAACTGCTTTCAATTTGCGGTTTTTATGAGAATTTTTGCTGCTTTTTCGACATAACCCTTTTGCAATAGGTTTTTCAAACTGTTGTTCCCTACACATGGAATCGAGGTATATTTCAGTTTAGTCAGGAATTACTGTGAGTCAAAGTTAGTCTAAGAATTTAAAAGTATAACTAAAATAAGCGAATCTATTTATCACATTAATCAGAAAATTAAGATTGCAGCATTCAATAAGTTTTCTTTTTATATCGGCATCTTTTCATTATATTTAGTTACAGTTTAAACTTTAAATATCAATTTCCAGTCTATCAATTACTCAAATGAAGTGGTTAGATTCACCAAAAATTCAGAGAGATAATACAAATTTTGTTGAAGAAACGGAATGTAGTTCTATTTAAAGTACATAAAAATGTTTTTACATGATGATTGATTAAATGATTTGAAAAAAAAATTTAAAAAAAAACCACTTAGGCAAGGAAATATATTGAAATTTGCTAAATATTAATTCATTTCCTCTCCACATACTTGATAACATTTATTCCTTTAAGTCCTTACAAATAACTAACTGCTTAAATGGTGAAAAGATTGTTAAAGAATATATTGAAAAAGGTCCTTTAAGCTCTAAAAGTTCAGTTTATCTAGAAATTAATATTACAATTGCTGAATAGATATTTTAAAGATCATATCGTAAAATAAATATTTAAGCTATAAATGTTATTTTGGTTCGAAAATTTATTTTGAATAACTTTTATTATCCATTTGCTTGGGTTAAATATTATTGCTCATTATATAGGAGGAAATTTTTCATTTTTTTATTAAAAGTATTTATATACTTAATAAATTTAATTGAATTTTGTTTCGCTTTATCTCTTTCTTGTATAAGAATTTTGCATTAAATGTATAATTTCTTAGGAATTCACGTCTAGGGATCTTTTCTGTTGCTTTATTAGTTATGTATTATAATTTTAAACAAGTAATTCATAATCAATTTAATAATATATTAAATATACATTTAAATATATGAATATTTTAGCTTAATATATATTGGTTCAGTCCTTGGGCACTATAAATGATTTCCTAAGTCTAGATGCATTTTGGATGTAAATTATAGTTTCTTTTAAAGATTTCCACTAAAGTTTCATAAGTCTTTCTTCCAATGCCTCGCAAGTAAAACCTTGGCATTACATAAATAAAGAGTTCTTATGAAAAGCATTGAGAAACTTAATTTAATCTAATTTGTTTTGGCAAAATTAAACCTGATTAGACCTTGATTTAATCAGCATCTCAAATAAAAAACTGTAACTAAGCCACTCTAAATGCTGCTCAGGGCATTATCTTAGTCTCGAATGCCTAAAAAATAAGTATCTATTCCTATATTGGCTTATCCTTATATGGCTATACCGATTTTACGACTAAACGACTGACGCTTCATATACATATATATTTATTTATTAAGACTTAAAGCCGCACATGAAGGCCTAAAATGTGTTACCTTCCCCCTACCCTCCTTTCACCCGTTTTCAGAGCAAGTTGTATATGCCCATTTGAAGACTTTTGAACAGAGAAAATGGAATGGAAAAATAAAACAAAAAATACAATCTTCGTCATAATTATATTTTTGTTTTATGGCCTGCAAAAGTGACCAGCCCACCAGAAGGAAAAGAAAAAAAAACAACAACCAGGCAAATGTGGCAAAAGCATGAGTCTCAGGTTTTTGTGTCTTGGTGTGTCATAAAACACAAACTGTTGCATAAATGACACCTAGACGGTAACAGGATGGTGCAAGCCACCAAAATGGAAGAGAAGTAAGAAGGTGGTGGAATGAATGCCGCCTTTAGCAGTGGGTGCTCAGAGTTTATTAAAAGCGTTTTCCGTTTTGCCGACTCAATGGAGTTGATGTGGATGGGAGAGGGGGAGGGGGGAGTGGAATATGGTATGGGAGAAACGGTACGGATATAATTCAAACAAATTGACAGCCACACATTACGCAATGGGCAATGGGCAATGGGCAAAGTTGCAGCAGCAGCAGCAGCAAAAGCAAAATGCAACGTTGCACTTTTGGAAATGGCTGCAAAAACACGAACCAACAGCAGCACCAATTCCAAGCTCTGAGAATGCACTAGAGAAAGAGTGAGAGAGAGAGAGAGAGAGAGAGAGAGAAGAGAGAGAGAGAGAGTGAGAGTGGGCGAGAGAGAGAGAGACAAATCTAATTGCTGAATGCAGTCGATGCGAAAGTGCAAAATCATGTCAACAGCAATTTTCCATTGTTAACTGTATATTGTTGGTTCACCACATAGAGACACTAGAGAGAAAGAGAAAGAGATGCTGTTAGAGAAAGAGAGATAGAGAGAGAAAATTGAACCGCTGGTTCAGTAAGAGGGGAGTGGGGGGGATGCTGCCTGCAATGTACGTATACTTGATTATGGTTTTATTATCACCGAGCGCTGTCATCTCCTTTTAGCCATTTCTTTAGCTAATTTCGTAGAAAATCCTTGGCACTTAAATTTCGAAAACTAAAACCAAAAACCCTCCTACAAAAACCCCACACCCCCACCCCCTTCCCTTACTAACCACTTACCCACATTACAGCAGCACAGATTGCCACGTACAAGTTAATGCGGTCTAAGTGCAATAATATTACTTTACTTCATTTATTTTGCGCAAAAATATAACAAAGATGTGACAGCCAAGAGCAACAACAACGGCAACGGCAACAACAACAACAACAACAAAAACAGCAATAACAACAACAACAAAGATAACCAGCAGCAAAAGGAGAGAATTGCCAACCAAGGAAACTGATGCTGGGATACTGGAAGCTGATGCTGCTATCCCAACTGATGTTGCTGCTGATGTTGTTCCTGCTGCTGCTGTTGCTATTGCTGCTGCTGCTGCTGCTGCTGATGCTGATGCTATAGCTGAGCACGCAATAATGATGATGTCATTGTCAATGGTAGCAACCAAGTCACACTGTACGAGAAAAAAAAGACAACAGCAACATAAATTCAATGTCTTGAGACGACTGCTAAGATACCCATTAAGTGGCAGGGTAGCTTGGCATAATTTGATTCCAAATATAGAAATCTTATAATACGCATACAATTTTTTTCTTAATTTTCTAAATATTTGTAAAATTTTTTTTTTTAAATTATTTTCTTTAATTCTTTATTCCATTAAAGCTGAACTAAAATTGGATAAAGTTTTTTAAATTTTATAAATATTCAGTGAATAATTTTCATTTTCAAGATAGGATTTTTAGCAATTATCAACAAAATTATTTTTGTATATTAATTTATTTAATCATAAGTCCTTCTTAAAGCTATTTTTTCCTTACTTTGATTATTGAAATATATATTTTATCGATCTAAGCTATTTTTTTCTTACTTTGAAAATTGAAAAACTGACTAGAACTTTCACTTTCTGCTTATATGACCAACAAAGATTTTAAAACTCGTATTTATGTGTTTTTTTTCTGTCTAAGAAATCTGTGTAATATACAGATCTATTATCTAATTAAGGCTATCCTTAATGAAGAGTTCAAATTTCGCCACACATTGGTATTATATTATAAAATATACTTTTTAAAAAAGAAAAAATAAAAATATAAAGATACCTATACAATAAACAAAGATATAAGGACATTTCAGAGGTCACATGCCCATTTAGTTTTCCAGGAAAAACCGTCAGAATCCAAACAGTTAAGTTGACTGAACCAAAGATGATATCATTTAAAGATTTATTAAGTACTTTTAATGCTAACTTGTTTTAAATTTAATATTCCAATATACCCCATCTGGGAAAATATATAAGGGTATATATACTATAGCAAGAACAACGACAATGTCAGGGCAAAAGCAGAGCAGCTGTAACTGAATTAAGCATTAAGTGCGGATATATAAACAACCCCACCGAAAAATCTTTATATCTGTCAGTCAGTGTATGTGTGTGGGTGTGTGTGTGTGTGTGTGTGGTGTATATGTGGGTTGAAGACAAGACATCCAGAGATATAGCAAACAAGACTAAAAGAAAAGTAAAGCGAGCAATGGGGGGTGGGGCATAAAGAGTTGTACAAAGTTCGTCTTGAAGGCAAATGCGGAAGGAAGTATAAAATAAAATGCAGCAACTGCATTCTCAATTCTCCTCTCTCTCTCTCTCTCTCTAGATATAGCTCTTGCTCTTTCTCTTTCTTTGGGCAGAAAATATGCTTAGATTTTAAGAAATTATTATTGTGACTTTTATAATATTGACCAACAATAATATAACAATATAACCAACTAACAGTAAAACCAACCAACAAATTTGTTGACATGCGCAAAATTTTTGGCCACAGACATTTTGCAATTGTTGTAAAATTTCTTGTACTATTTGCAACAGCAACATTTTCTTAACTTTCTAATATAAATTCTAGATATGTATGTATGTAGGTACATATATAGAAATGTGTTTGTGTATATATATTTAGTATATATTATAGCTACATCTGCAATATACGAGAATGCAGATAGACTGTTGGAAAAGTTTCTTCGTCTCATGTTTTACTTTTCGATACAAGTATTTTTCCATCTTTTGGCAGACAAAACAGACAGTTGGGCGTTGTGTGGGCGTGGCATCAACTGACATGTGTTTTATATAAATTTCAAATTTGAACGAATGCTTTTGGTGTGAGTGTGTGTGTATCTCTGTGTGTTTCTAGTGTGTGTGTGTGTATTATGTCTATGGCAAAAATCAAATACATCGACAAAGAAAATGTAGATGAGAGGAAAAACCATTTTTGATTGCAGTTAAATGCATTAAAATTGATTGCTAATAATGTATGCAAAGAGTGAAAGAGATGGAAATAGCTATCAACTAATGGTTAATGCAAATTAAATTGCATTTAAGTTCCAAAAACACATTCAAGTGAATTTTAAACATAATTAAATTTCTTTAGTCAATGAAATTGAAAAGATTTCAGTTAAAAGTTTTAAATGTAAATTAATAATACCAAAAGATTAAATGTTTTGGTTTTCATGTGCAACAAAAGCATTTAAAAGAGATATAGAAAGGCTTTTTTTTTGTCTAAGATTTATTCAAAGTTAAGTTTACCAAGAACTTCATTAGGAATTATGAATTTAATAAATTCACTTTGCATAAAAGCAGCAAAATTAATTAGGTAAGCAATCATCCCTGACGACTTGAAGTATACCCTGTACCAATAAAAGATATTTCATAAAATCGGACTTCGTCGAAATACTCATTAATTGAATATAAATTTTCTTGACCGGATTTTTGCAAATTTTTTCAGTGTAACCATCGTTAAAATTTGCGAAAATCGAGTCGAAAATTAGTTTTCCAGATTTTTATGCTAATTAAAAATGGCGTTTCTAAGAAGCAAATAAAGACATAGTTTTTCAAAATCAGACGAGATTTGACTGAATTGGAGCCCTCTAGCTTTAAGTAGAGGTTCCTTCGAAGGATTTGTCTGTGTCTCCTTCTTTTAATTTTGAACAGCAATCTTCTGGATAATTTCCGTAAAAAAAAAAAAAAAAAAAATAAAAAAATTTTAATTTTAAAAATTTTTTTTATTTTCCCCTTTTTAAAATTTAAAAAAAAAGGAGAAAAATTTTTTTTCAATTTTTTATTCTAAATAAAAATGCTTTTCTAAAAAAAAAAAAAAATAGTTTTTCATAACAGACGAGATATCTTTTTTTAAAGAATTTTTTCTTTTTTTTGGATTAGGTGTTCATACAGACGGACAGATGGACAGATGGACAAGGCTATATCGAAAAATATATATAAAAAATTTAATTGCTATCTAAGAAGTATAATAAAATAATTAAGCTGACTAGTTAAATTACTGCTTAAAATGATTCAAATTTGGTTCCCAAAAGTATGCTATGAACACTGACAAATTAATTACTATCTAAGCCTAAATCAAAATCTCTTTAAATAAATCGTGACTAATATACGCTTACAATTTTTGAAATGAAACATTGCCATAAACTTCTTTGTTTAAAGTTTTTAAAATTTGTGAATTAAAATGAAAATTAATATTTACTAACTCTCAATGAATTTGCAAGCCTTTAGGCAGATCTTTCCCCATCAAAAAAAATCTCATACTCATTCGCTTCACTTTTCTGATTTCTGAAGTATACCATAATCTGATCATTTAATCTGCATTGGAAATCATTATACGCATTAAAGTCAAGTAGAAGAAACACCGCACAAAACACAAAAATAAAACCAAAAAAAAAAAAAAAAAAGAAAGAAATATATAACAAGCCCGCAGCAAACTGGGCTATACACACACAGATATCTATCTATATATATATATGTTTATATGTATATACATATATGGACTATAATTTATGCCCGCCGATGCCGATTGTTTCGAGCACATTCGCACACTTCACAATCTGTTCGAGTTACATTTTTATTGACAAATTGCGTTGATTTTTGCCATGAGGGCTGGCTGATGGGCTGGGATTCAGCCGCATCAATGGCACTTCAAACTGCAAACGACCGGAACTAGCAATTGTCAATGTTGATGCCTCCCGCACGGATTACAGAATCAAGTCCGGGTTGATTTTGACTAGGCCTCTGCATAGGCCTCGATTATGGGTATGGATATGGGCATGGATATGGGTATGGGTATGGGTATGGGTATGGGTATGGGCATCGACAGCTCGACAATCAAGCAAACAAATTCAATTATGTAAATGTAGACAGAGACATCAACACTGATGATATACACAGATTTATCTCTCTCTCTCTTCTCTCTCTCTCTCTCTGTTTCTGTTTATTTGAGATATCTACGTGTCTAGCTGCTGTGGCTATATTAAAATTATGCCAGGAATGCCAACCAACACCGCCAACATTCTCTCGTGCTCACTATATATTTGTGGAACAATTGCTACACGCGACATGAAAGTGTAAAGCTAATCGAGACAAAAGTCAACGTCATGACATATTGAAGCTGTCTGACATCTGCCCACGCGGCTGGGCAATAGCCACTGGTTTCCAGCGGTCCAGCAGGCAGGCAACCAGAGATCCAAGCGTCCAGTGCACTAAATATTTCATTGAATCAATTGTCAAAACAAAGTTTTTTTTTGGATTGTCGTTCGCCACACAGTGGACCGCATGAAGCTGTCGGCGAGACGTGGCAACGGCCCTGGTGTTACTTTCAATTGAGTTTAATTAAATTTGTAAGTGAATCTACGTATATATATACGTATATATATATATATATAGAGTAGGCCGACGACGACGGCAACTTAAGAGCACATTGTCTGTGCGTCTTTTCTCTGTGTACTTGCCTCAAGCGAATGCAATGTTTCTCGTATTCTTTTTCTTAGTTTCGACTCCTCCTTCTCTTCTCTTCACTTCTCTTCTCTTCAGTTGCTTGTCATTGTCTGCTGAGACAATTTACATAATTTAAGTCATTTAAATTATCCGAAAACATTTCAATTCACATACTCCATAGTAACATGGCACCCACACGCCCACTTACTCTAACCCGCAGTCGCGCCCGCACCCACACCCACACCCACATCCATATCCATATCCAAGTCCAGCCCATTGTTTGTCCTCGGCGACTCTCTGACTCTGAATGATTTTGCGATTATGCAAAGTGCATTAATGAGTTTCGGACCAAGGAGTTGAAAGCTTGAGGAATGAATGAACGAATGAACAAATGAATAGATAGATTGACGAAAGTATGGGCATGAATGAAATGGTAATGGAAAACACTGTGGATATCACATTACAGTCAAAAAGACAATGGACCAATGTCTTGTAGAATGGGTGGGGTAAAAGCAGTTTGAGGTTGGGTTTTTACTGTATTCAAATGAATCCCCAAATTGGCTAAGATAGAGATTATTGAGTTAGGATTTCAATTTCACTTTCATGCTGAAAACACAGACAAAAGATATGCAGATAGATCCACGCCAAATTAAAGATTACTAAGTGAAAATTGTTAAAATGTCTGTGAAGGGAATTTCAAGATTAAAACTTAGTTATCATCATTCTCGGATTTTTTAAAATATGAAAAACTAATCGTATTCAAAGGAATTATCCATTCACCGAATATTAAATTATATTTTATATTTCTAAATCACTTGGAATGGAATGACAATATTAACTATCTTCAGGTGCTGGGTTTAAATTGCATCTCATTTTCCAATGAAATTTTTAAGTGTTCCTTCATTTAGCTTAAAATATTTTTGTATTTAACCAAAGCTGTTGTGATTTATATAATATTTTGCCGAATATCAACTCTCATATCAATTCTCAATTTTATTAGCAGTAAAAAGGATAATGACTTCAGATTTTATTCTAAACTAATCTGTCAATGTGTCCTTCATGGTTAATGCCTGCAAGCTGATTTCTCCAATCATTTACCATGCCAATTTTCAATGTTAAATAAAAATAGAATATTTCTTTATAGAATGGGAACTCATAATGCATTCGCAATTCCCATTCCCCTTTCCCTTTAGCTAAACTGAGTTCCCTTTGGCTTGTTTTCTCTTTCTGTTTGTGGTAATATTTTCTCATAATGCGCTCGCACCTGCTTTGATCTGACCCATTGCCTGTCCTGATCCCACTTAAGTCCTTTCGTATATTTTTTTTTCATTTTTATTATTGTTGTTGAACCCCGGTGAATGCAAAGCCTACACTTGCCTAGCCGACAATGTGGATGATGATGATGCCATAAAAGAGATAAACCCGTCGCATAAAATGGTGTCACATATGCGCAACATTAATCTGTTTTGAAATTATAAAAGTGGAGTATACGCAGTCAAAAAAAAAAAAAGAAGAGAAAAAAAAACGGAGTAGAGGAAAGAAAGATACATAGGAAATTAAAATAACAACCACCACAAAAAGGGCAAGTGTTGTTGGGATGCCCGAACTGGTGGAGAGGGTATAATCAAGGGGTTGGGAGGGCAAGAGACTGCGGCTTTTGTAAACGCAGTTTACATTGTTTGCCCTCACACGCACATACACACACACAAACAGAGACACTTTCACGCGCTCTTTTCCCCACACTCTCACTCACGCTCTCGCTCTCTTTCAAATCATATTCATATGCAAAACGAGAGTAACAACAACAACAACAACCACAATGTAATACAAAAAGTAATGATGCCGGGAACACCAGGAACGCATGACATTATGCCAACAGCAACAACAACAACCAAAAAAAGATAACAAGAACAACTGGAACTGGAACAACAACTGAAGCAATGATCTCAACTAGGACTAACAAAGACAGAGAGTGTGAGAGGGAGAGGGGTATGTGTAAGGAACGGTTGACAGGAGGCAACAATAACGAGGGAATTACGAGCATCAAAATGCGCAATGAAAATAAATTAAAGTTTTAAAATAATAACAACAGCAACAACAAACCAGGAACAAGGAATTACCATAACTAAGGGAAGAACATACACGCACACTGGCACACACAAACACACTCATACGCACACTCACACTCACTCACTTACCTACAACTTGGTGTGTAGGTGGACAGTGAGAGAAAAACTTTTTTATTTGTCCTTTGTTTTTTTTTTATTTTTTGTTTTGGGGAAAATAAGAAATTTGCATAAATTGGCAGCAAAGAATATTCTTTTTTTTTTGGTTGTTGGTGTTGTTGTTGTTGTTGTTATTGTTGTTGTATAGCACCACATAATGACCACTCGGAGCAGCTGTAAACAGCTCGTAAAAGTAATTACAGCTGCCGACAGTCGACTATAATAAGATGAGCAGGGGAGGAGTGGCATGGGGTATGAGAAAGGGGGGGAGGAGGTATAGGTACAGAGGGCGGAGGTGTCATAAATGAGGCGGGTATCTCTCATTGGACTGGCCACTAATTATAGGCAACTTAAACGCAACTAATTTTCACACTTGGAAAATGATTAAAACTCCATTTGTTTGTGTGTGTGTGCGTTTCACTCTTGTTGTGTCTGTGTGTGTTTGTCTGTGTGTGTGTATGTGTGTGTGTGAAGCAACAGCATGAGCTCGCCACCTTGGCTAATTAATATTAATTGAATTTCTTGGCCACTACTACTTAGGATGCCTCTCCGTCTGTTTGTCTATCCGTGGCAATCTATGCAGCTGTTGGGCCATAGGCTTGGAATTGGCCAAAGATAGTTAAAGAGTGAGAGAGAGGAGGAAAATGTTTTGCTTCACACCGGTTTTTGACTCGACCAGGTCACGAAAACCCCCCCTTTGTCCAACAGATATAACTCATATATGTAGGAACCAGATGAAGCGTGCTATATAGAAAAAAATTTCTGGCAATTATAGTTCAATTATATTACTACATACATATATGGGAATCGAAGCAAAAGAGAAAAACTGGTAAGGCACGCAATGCATTTTGAGGGTCCTGCTTCTAACCCTTGGTCAAAAGCGGGTCACTTAAGGTCCACTATATACAGTTGACCATCTGACAGTTGGCAAATTGCAACCACTCTGAACCCATGTCAGTTGTCAGTTGGTCAGTTTGGTGTGGGCGAAATTATATACAGGATAAACGCATGGGCGTAGGCGGAAATAAATCATCAAGCGAAACAAAATGTTCACGATTATCGAAAAACGGTTTTGGTATTTTCAATAATATTTTAATTAAAAGGTTAATGTTCTGGATTAGTACATTATCTAGTTTGCTAAACCAAAATATAGATAGCATTAAAAAAACGTTAATTTTATTATATTTAAATAATCCTTGTAGCAAAGTTTTATAGAATATAACATTTTTGTCCCAACTTTTGTCAGTTCCAAAAAAGAACTGAACGAAATCTAAAAAATTGAAGAAATAAAGTAGTATTTCACAGCAGCTTCTTATAAAGATCCTGTCTTATCCTTTATATTATAGTTACGGAATTCTGTAAAACTTCTTTTCGTCTAGGAATTCCGATCATCGTCTGGGGATTGCTAATTGATATTTAATTTCTTTAACTAAAAATTTTTTCGAAATCATTTATCTTTCTGTAACTAAATATGAAAACAATTTTAATGATATTTTTTTCCATAATTTTTTATTTCATAATTTATTACAATTGAAAATTATGTTCAATATTTTCTCATATTTTTTGTTATTCATTTTCTTTTTATTTTTAGTTTTTTGTTCTATCTCTCATCAGAATTCCCATTGTTGATCATTTCATCTTTTAGTTTTTTTTTTTTTTTTTTTTATTTCTTTACAGAGAAGCTTTTCAATTAGTTAATTAATTTAATGATACTTTGTTCGTTTTGTTAATATATTCATAATTTATATTTAATTCAATCTGACATTTTGTTTAAAACTAGCAATTTTAGTTAAATTTAATTTTTACACGCACAAACATTTATTTAATTTATCTCGAATGAATTTATTTATTTATAATTTTCTTTCATTTCCATTTTGGAATTATTTTTTTCTCTTGTTGTTCAGTTTCGTTTCGCATATATGTAGGTATTATTGCAACTGTAGAGATCGATTCTAATCATAAATAATAGATAGCTCGATTCCTCTGTACCTTTATAGAGTTTGCTCGCTCGCTCGCCCGTCCGACCGCTCGCTCTATCTCTCTCGTTCTCCCTCTCTCTCTCTTTCGAATGGTGTGTCGCTTTGTCTCTGTCACTCCCCGTGGGGTTTACATTTTTACTTGAGATGCTGTTGTCGCGTGGGTAAGTTCTGTATAAATTGTTTGTGCAATTTTAGTCTATGCTCAGGGTTGCTTTTGCTCCGCTTTTTTTCATTATCAACTAGCATTAGATTAGATTTAGTTTTTATATTCAATAAATTACTATATATATACTATATATATATAAGTATATATATATATTTATATGATTCATGTAGATCTCTTTGCGCTATGTACAAAGTGTATTTTCAATGGGCGAACTTTTCTTAGTCAGAGAAAAATGTACAATATTCATAATGTAATTATAATAATATATATATATATGTATGTATAATAATAATTGTAATTTAAATGTTAATCTTATTAATCATATATTAATTATTTACGGCGTATACATTAAAGTTTCGAGAAAAATCACATTTTAATTTAAATTCCGACATGAACAAAAGTTGTTAAAACATAAAATAAAAGCATTTGTTATCATTCATTTTTATTTTTTATTGAACACGCATTATCAATTCAGTTTCTCTTGTAACGTTAATCAACACTGAAACAACAGCACTGCCAGGCAATATCAAAACCGTTTAACCCATCGCCACCTTGCCACATTCGAATGGAATTCAAATTTGCATTTATTGACATTGGATTTTAATTGGATTAACTGCTCTGGTTTGTATTTGCCATGCCCATTTAGTTTCTGCCTTTAATCAACTAACTTTTCATTTACAAGAAAAATATTCAGTTTTCGTCAGGAAAGCAGCGGGAAAACATATATCCATACTTTCAAGTATGAAATATATCAAAAATAAAAATTTAAATAAAATATTTGTATATCCTTGCAGAATCTCAAAACATATACCCACATATCTAGTTTCTATAGTCTTGTTCTTTCTGCTATATATACACATGTATATACTATATAATTCTGAACTTATTTTATATATTTGACAAAGCTTTAATAAACCAGTATCTTATTCGGGGATCTATTTAGATTTATTTCCCATGGAAATAATGTAACATAAAGGCAAGGATATATAAAAATCGGCATAGCCGATAATAATCAAACGGTAAATGATCCTTCTTTCCATACTTTCTCGACATTTGAATCCAGATGTTGGTTAATCAGTTATTTAGTTAGTTAATCGCTTTCTGTGCTCTGCTTTTGGTTCCTTTTTGCTTAAGCCATAATCTAATTATCGTACACACACACATATATATATATATACATACAGTATTAAGACTTGCATTTAAAATTTAATTCATATCATATGTAGATGCACATATATATATATATATATATAACTATAGTTTATGTTCTGTATATAGACTCGTATACATCATTCATTCCATCGTTTTTCATTCAATTCAATTTTCGGTTTTTGTTTTTTTTTTTTTTTTTTGTTAAGGCGTTCTGTACAATTTGCGTTTAAACGTTGCTCAAGTCAATTTTTGTGTGTGGATTAATTAACTACTATATATATATATATATGTATATATATATATATAATCTAAATATATTTATTACTAGCGATGCATGCGATCTGGTATATCGTATAGTTCTGTATATAGCGAAATTGTTCAAATTCAAATTTCGTTTTTTTAATTTTATTTTGTTTTTTTTTTGTTTTATTTCCCCAATCTAGCAAATTTTGTTGTAAATAAATTTTCATAGTAGTTTGTTTTTGATGTGCAAAATATTCACATAATTTTAGATTTTTTTCCTAAAAGTTTTTATTTTTTTTTTTTGTGGGGGGAGGAGGGGGTAGATATTGATTCTTAGAGAAGTTCGTATACATTTGAGTGATTGTTTCGAGTGTAGGATTTATAAGAAGATAAGAATGAGATGATGTTTGGTTTTTCATTTCCCTTTTTTTTTTTTTTTTTTGTTTTTGTGTCTGCAAAATCATTATGAAATTTGTATGCAAAAGAAGCTCAAGTTTCCATTCCATGTAAATTGCTAAAGTTGTGTTTTATGGTTTTACTTTTTTTTGTTATTCTTTGTTTTGTTTTTCTTCTTTAAAATAGGTACTCACTTTTCCACACACACATACAGATTAATACATACATCGAGTCTATTTTCAAATTAAATACAATACTTAAATTTCAAATTTGTTGCTCTCTTCATTTACGTATATTCGTTACCATTTTTTTTTTTTTTAGTTTTTAGAGTTTTCTTTTTTGAGTTTCGAAAAACAATTTAAATTCAATGAATTTCAGTTCAGTTTTGCAAATAAGGCTTTAATGGGATACAAAAAAAAAAGAGGAACAACAAAACCAATTTCAACAATAACCAAAAGTAAAGTAAAACGAATTTCGAAATTCTCTTAGAGAATTTTGAAAATTTTTCGTTAAACAAATGCAAAACCATGAACCAAAAAAAATAAAAAATGCAAAATATTTCATTGTTTTATTATTATTATTATTCTCCGGTTTCTTTTTCTCAATAATTTCATTTCATTTGTAATTTTTTGTTTTTTTGTTTTTTTTTTTTGTTTGTTTGTTTGTTTGTTTGTCAATAAATCGTAATCATCGCTTTCTCTAATTGTAATTAGTTCAAATTAAATCATTAATTAAGTAAGTTTAATAATAATAGGCATAATAATAATAATAATAATAATAATAGTTAACTAAATATAACGCATACAAGATACAAATTAAAATACATAAATAAAGTCATAAATTTAATTGTAATCATAATTTATTATTATTTATATATTTACGTATACATATTTAATATTTATGCATTTATTCTTATTTACCCATACATTTATTATGATTCTTTTCCACATATTTTTTTCCCAGTTTTTTTTTCTTCACTTTACAATTTTTTGTTTGCTTTTATTCAAATCGGGCCATGAAAATAATACTACAAAAAACCACACACAAACTGAAGGATTCAAAAAATTGATGGACAAAAGGGAAAGAGGAAAACAATTGAATTTTCATATTTCCTCTTTTGTTAAATGGAAATCAATAAAAATTAATAATCAATTCCATTCCATTTTATAATATTCTTTGCTGTTATTTTGTTGTTGCTGTTTCTTCTTTAGTTTTTTTTTCTTCTTTTTTTTGTTGTTTGTTTGTTTGTTTAAGTTTTGCGTAAAATTAGAAAACAATTCAATTTATTTAATATAAATCATCTAAACGTAAGTAGATTACAAGTAGGTATGGTTTATAATCTATATATATATATATATATATATACATATAAGAATATATATATATTACATATAGTTATTTTGCTGATTTGTTTATATGTACAGTTATACATACATACTATATAATGAAAACAGATAACTGACTCGTTACATAACTAAAAAATAATAAAAAAATATTTTAATTAAAACTAATTAGCAAAGAATTTTTTATATTTTTTTTGTTCAAAATTAAATTAATTTTGAAGCAGTACATTTAAACTGCTCTGGCTATATATATATATATATATGTTCAGGGCTGTGTGGGCGGGGCATTTTTTCGCATTATTTTAACTAAATTCAGAAATTTTTAAATCTAATTCAAAATGGATTAAAAGAACAAATTGAAAAAAGGAAAAATAATGGTTTATTTCCATATATATTTAATAATAAAGTTCAAATCGTTAATCTTTTTCTTTTTGGTTTGTTTTAAGGACCAAAATTTCTGGCTTAAATTTCTGTAACGGTATTTTGTCTAGGATGGGATTGGGGTTGGATTTGCGCCTAAATTCATGCTTTATAATTTTCAGTTTTTGTTGCAAGTGAAGGAAATTTGCATTTCAAATTGGTTTTTTTTCTCTCTCTATATATGTATAAATGTTAATGTTTTGTTGTTGCTGCTGATGTGTGTGGGATTGTGTTTGGTGTGTGTGTGTGTGTTTTGCTCTGTTTTATTTTGTTTATTTAACTTATAGCTAAGCGTTTCATTTTGTTTATGCATAAATATCTTTTTTTTCATTTTCCATTTTGTTATTTATGTTTTTTCTTTTCATTTTTGTTTTCTTTTTTTATTTTTTGTTTTATTTTGTTTTAGTTTAAGGTATACACAAATAGTTTCTTTAAAATTGTTGTTGTTTGCTGTTGTTGTTGTTGTTGCTGTTGTTGCTGTTGTTGCTGCTGCCGTTTTGTTATTTTTGCTAATATCATTTTGCAAAAGATTTTACTACATTTCTTTGCTTTTAATTTGTTTTTTCTTTTACTATTTACTTGACTGATATTGCCACTCGGTAAGCTAGGTTGGATCTATTTTCCCTCCCCCCTCTCCCGCTCCACACAACACTCCTCAGTCAGAGGTGTTTGGTGGGGGGTGGGGTGTGGGGGGTGGATTGTAGTAGTAAATTTAAGCTATGATTTTGGCCTGCTGCTCAACATCTTCTTCTGTTCCATCTATCGGAGCTGCTGTTGTTGCTGCTGCTGCTGCTGATGTTGCTGATGTTGCTGCTGTTGCTGCTGTTGCTGCAGCTGTTGTTGCTGTTGCCATCTCATTGTCTGCGTTGCATTACAAATGCTGGCCATAGTATTCAGCTGGCGGGTAATGAGGATAACCTTGATGGAAGCCAGGATCACCCGGCGGACGATGCATCATATGCGCCTGACTGTCCATCATATAGCCCATGGCATCATGACCATAACCGGAGGGACCTGGATGCGGTGTATAAACTGTTGAATTGTTGCAATGCCACAAAACCAATCAAAAAAAAAAAACAATGAAAGAAAGAAAGACAAAGACAAAAAAATGCACATAATTAGAAATTGCGTTAGAAATTAGAGAAAAAACAGTCGCACAGATAGATATATATTTTTTATTTTTATGTATTTGCGGACATTTCATCATTTGCGCTATTTCCTAGTTATGGTTATTTTCCTAAGGGTATGGTGGGGATCGGGGGAGGGTCATATTCTTATTATATATCTAAAATAATAATTACCTGCACGATTTGATTGATCAATCATTGGCTGTACAATTCTTCGCCTCGCATTAATAAACCTGTAAGACAAAAAGAAAAACCAAATGATTTTTTAATTAATTAAAAGAAAAATCAGAAAAAATACGAAAGAGGGAGAGAGAGAGGGAGGGAGAAAAGAAATCTTTATATTGATTATAACACAAAGGCAAAAGGCTATTCCCCCCCCCCTTTCTCCATCTT
Organism: Drosophila sturtevanti; assembly: GCA_018150375.1. Taxonomy (NCBI): domain Eukaryota; kingdom Metazoa; phylum Arthropoda; class Insecta; order Diptera; family Drosophilidae; genus Drosophila; species Drosophila sturtevanti. Next base: position 4,398,762 of record JAECWJ010000408.1, on the reverse strand, counting down.
TACTTTTGCAATCTATGAATTATTTATGATATGAAACGGATTTGCTGCTTCTTGCTTCACTTTATGTGTGCAACTTAGCCATAAACTAAACCAAATCTTTAACCAGAGTCACACTTTTTGCTGATGCCCTACAAGAGATCAATGGGGAATGGTACCAATGCCGACTTTGGTTATGATTGTCATTTAATAAATGCAATAAGAAATAATAAGCAGTTTGCTACTTGATCCGCGCTGCCGCTAAAGGATCAACAACAGCAACAACAACAAAAAAAAATATATATATAAAATGATTAAAGCAAAAAGCCGCCATTGAAGTGACAGTCACTACTCTACCTCTGACAATGTTAACCGCATGGGTTGACACACAATCAGAGACAGAGAGAGAGAGAGAGAGAGAGAGAAAGAAAGAAAAAACCAAACAAAACCCAAGTGAAAGAAAATTGAGAGAAAAAAGCAAAGGACAAAAAAAACTGCAACTCCAGATACTTGGCATTAGTCAAAAAGTTAAAAAAAATATATATATATATATGTATACGTATATATAAACAACTTTGACCAGTTAGCAAGAAGGTTAATGCACTGAGCTCCAAAATCAGATTTACTCCCTTTTGAAACTTTTGGCTTCTTATTTTTTGTTTTTTATTTTTTTTTTTGTATTTTTATTCTTCTGCTTTTTCAATTTGCAGCAGTTCATTTCATTTTGGAGTTTCTGGATTTTGACTCATTTAACGGGCGGAAATTGTTGCAACGCCCTGAAAATCGTTTATCAAAACGACAAAAATGGAATTGAGTTCCCGTTTGGCATTTAGTTTATGTATTTGGATTCACTTTTGGCTTACAGATGAGAGGAAGAGAAGGAGGGAGTGAGAGAGGTAGAGTATGTTGGAGGAGTTGGAAATCGATTTGCCCGCTGGGCCAGCTTTTTGATTGGCAAAAAGTAAAAGAAGAATATTTCTTTAGATATATATATACATATATATATATATGTATATATAAGTAGATATTTATGAATACCCCCCTCTCCTCACAATGGCCAGTTATAAAGAAACAAGTCACATTTGCCATTTTATTTATGTACTTACAGCATAATTATAACTTTTCTCTCTGCAGCTGTAACTAAGCGTTAATATTTAAAACTTGGCTACACACAAAATAAAAAAAAAAAAAAAAAAAAAAAAAGGAAAAGAATAATATAAGCAAAAAAAAAAGAAAAAGAAGTAAAAGGAAACTTTTTCGATTACTGCAAGTTTTTGCTAACGTTTTCTTAGCCGACTTACTTTCTGGACCATCTTATTGGGTGTTAATGGACTTTGTTATTTTTTTTTCTTTCGCCCCTCTCCAACTTGATGTCCATATCTAACTCTGTCTCTGGATCTGACTCTGACTCTGACTGCTGTATGTGGTGTTTGGGTCATTTGAATTGCTTCTAATGCCCGTTTTTTTTTTCTACTTTTTTTCTTCTTCTTCGCTCCACAAATTGCGGAAAATAAATATACATTTAGGAGTAGGAAAAGCCCATGGCTATTCCCCATGGATTAGAGGAGTATGCTGGCGGCTAAGGTGTCGTCCTGGCCCAGGCCCATAAATAACCAAAAGTGTCAACATTTTATTTTGCTATTTTCTGCAAAGGTTTCTTTTTTTTTCTCTTCTTTTCTTTACTTTGTTTCTCTCTCTATGTCTCACTCTCACTCTCACTCTGTCTCTGTCTCTGTTTCTCTGTCTGTCTCTATGTCGTACGCAGTGTTGCGTGCCTAAGCGAAACGGGCAGGGGTGGACCTTTCTTTTCGGTTTCTTAGTCCTTGCTACTGAGTCTTAGGGGTCGTTCCTTTCTACTATTTGTTAATTTGCAGTGTGCTTCAGTGAGCGCGAAATTCAATTTAATTGAGCTGAGTGCCTCTGCTCCCCCCTTAGTATAGGGGAGAAGAGAATAAGAAAAAAAGAAATACAACTCTCCCCTTCTCTTTCTTTCTCGCTCTCCATCCCTCTGTCTTTCCATTCAACACTTTGCCATCCATTGGATAGCTCTCACACATTTTTCGCTAGACTTTATTATAGCCTGTCCCCAGCTTAAAAGCATTCCATGGACCCAGACACGAAACCAAAAACTGCATAAAAGATTCAGCAACGCTTTTAACTTGCTTTCAGGCTTTACCATACCCAGTTCCATGGACAGTTCAGTTTGAACTCTTTTCTTTTTTTTTGCATTTAGCTTAGGAGGAGCTTGTCTTGTCCCTATCACTTGTCTCTCTCTCTCTCTCTCTCTCTCTCTGTGTGTGTGTGTGTGTGTGTCTGTATTACCCTTTCATTGGCTACAAAAGTGTCAAGCTCAACCGCCTGTCGCATAATGTGTAAAATTTGAGTTCTTATGCCTAGGATTTGACTCTTATGTCTCTCTGGCTCTGTCGGATTGTCTGTCTGTTTGCCTACTGCCTGCTCCTACCTAACAAGGTTCATAATTTTTATCCTGCTGGCAGGTTGAATTTCGCTTACTTTACATATATACACTAACAAAACAAGTCCATTCAACTAAGACTTAGTTTAGTGTAGAAATATTAATTAAAGAGACTAATTATATTATTACATCAAGAACCTATTTTGTTATAAAATTTAATATATTTTTTATATACCCATTTATATATTAAGTGCAATCAGATGGAATATAAAACCAGGCATTATTTTGATGAAAATATTTTTGGAAATTGGAAAATATAATTCGAACAAAAGAAAGAGTATTAAAGCTTTCACTTTAATTCAAACTATTCTCGCATATTTCTTTTTGCAATTTTTTTCTCTTTTTGTTTATGGCACATCTTATAAATTCTTAGAGTTAACTTTTGCTAGAGATGCTCTGATTCAAACATGAACTAAACAATCATAAACTTTTCAATTAATGGCCTTTTGCATTTGTGCTGATCAGATACATATATGTTAACTATATATATTATGATTATCAACTTACCAATTATTTACTTGCAGTATCGTCAGGCCCGTGTCCTGGGCCAATTGTTTTTTCTGGTCCTCGGATGGGTAGGGATGCTGTAAAACAAAATGAATTAAATTCAATTAAATTAAATTAAATTGTATTAAATGAATGTTTTCCTTTCACACGCCCACACATATATATATATATATATAACCCCCTCTATACTTTTTCTACAAAATGTACAATCAGGTAGACCCCGAAAATTACATCGATCAATCATTGCCAATACAAACAAAAAGAGAGAGAGGAGGAGGGGAGGAGGAGGAGGAGTTAGAGTGAAAGTGAGGGAAATAAATGGAAACCTGTCACCAAATGCACTTGAAATGCTGCACATATTGTTACCCTCTTCCCCCCAATCACCCACTATCGAGTTAAAGCAGAGAAGTTAACATTTTTGTTGGTCTCCTCTTATCAGCATGTAAGTTCTCGTAGAGAATGCATTCCGTCCGTCCGTCCATTCGTCTGTCTCCTTCTTATCAGTGGCGAGTGGCCGTGCCACTCAAAATGTGTCCTCAATTTTGGTTTGGTTGCAACGCCGCGTGTCTAGCGCCAAATGGGCAAACAAAAGCCCCATTTTTTTTTTTTTTTTTGGTTACCCCCAATAAATCTTGCAACTGGATGGCGTGGCTAGCCGCCACAGTGGCGTCAATGTGCAAACAGTTACCCCTCCCCCCACCCAAAAGAGTGAAAGTGCTAAGGAGTAGGGGATGGGCTAGGGAACCTCATAACTCTTACTCCATATCTATAACTACTTCTCACTCCATATATATATATATATATCTTTTTTTTACTAATCTAATCGGCTGGCGCTTATTACAATTTTGTATTTATTTAGTTGTTGTCGTTGTTTGTTTTATGTTGACTCGATGATTTCCTAAAGCTGATTTTGATCTTAAACAAAAGTTTTGTATATTATAATAGGTAGCATATATCTGTATATACCTATATATATATATGTAGAGAGAGAGAGAGAGGGAATTGAAAAAAAGGAAAGGTGATTGCGCGAGGGCGTTCCAAACAGTCACCTGGCCACGGAAATGCCTGTCAATCCTTTTTTATATTTGTTTTGCCATTGTTTTCTCTCTCTTTCTCTCTCTCTCTCTCTCATTCTCTATCGATATCCCTCCAGCCCTCTTCCTCTCTCTCGATCTCTCTGTATGACTGTCTTCTTTGATTGTACAATTGAATCCTTTTGTTGCTTGGTTTTTGTTTTTTTGTTTTTTTGCTGGTTGTTGCTTAACCCTTGGCATGCCGCAAACATTTCCGGCAGCTGTGGGCGTTTTTGAGGGTCTTCCATATATACAATATATATCCCTACAAATGTATATATATATATATATATATGGATTGTAGGTATGTCTAAAGTGGATTGAACAATTGTCTGCAAATGCAATTTGCTTTTTGGTAAATTTACCGTTACCATGTCTTGTCACCAAAAGTATGGGTATGTCAGGCAGTTAAGTATATAAGCATTCCATCTACTATATACGGGCATATAGAGATAGATATATATAAGTATTTATATACTATGTATATATATATATACAAGTTATATGCAATTTATTCAATATATCCAAAATGCAGTACAACAATGTCCAAGTAATTCCAATCGAAATGTGCAATGTTGCACATCCACATCCTCATCCACATCCACATCCATGTCCATGTCTATGTCCATGTCAGTCCGTTTGTCTTTCACTGTAATGCAATTTAGTTTGCCTTGTCCTTGCACAGGACTCAAGCCACACCCAGTTTGGCAGCTCCTTAAATGCATTTGCCTTATTGTTTGTGTTTAATAAATTTTACTTGTTGGTTTGCTATTGCCGTTGCCGTCGTCGTCTGCTCCCCGACAGCAATATTTGTTTTGCTGTCCTAAACAGACCTATCCAATGGCTGTGGCCACACCTAACCTCCCGCACCTCTCTATATACATATATATATATACATATATATATATGCATATGTATGTATATATCAAGGGTCAAGCACTATGAAAACTATATGAAATTTGCGTATTGACAAATAAACGTAGAAACCATGTAAATACAATGAACATGCCAATGGCCATGTTGCTGTCGTTCTCTCAGACTCAGACTCAGACTACGATTCAGTTCACATATCCCAATGTTGATCCTGGTGCTGGTGCTGGTCCTCGCTCTGATCCTAATGCCAGTTCTAGTGCACCTTAGACCATTTGCCATGTCTTTTGCTTACGCAAAATGTTCGTTCAAGAAGTCAAAAGGCATAAATTACATGCAGGTAAATTAAAATGAAATTTATTGCATACTTTGTGGCGCACAACTATGTTTGTTAGAGCAAGACAAGAGAAACAGTGATGGAGAGAGCGAGAGAGAAGAACTTGCATATTGATTTAAGGCAAATAACTTTAATTTTAATATACAGCAAACAAAAATTTTCGTTTTCCCATTTACAAGCAAAAAAAAAAAAGTTGCATCAAAATTTTTCTTTTTTTTTTTTTTTTGCAGAGATTTTCAATTGACTTCAACGCTTATTTGCAATGCAATTTCTTTCAACTCTACCAATTAGACTAATGAAAGCAATTATGCATACACACACACACACACACACACACACACTCGCACACACACATACACAGTATACTAAAATTTAACCAAGCGTTGGCAAACATGTCAAGTGAAACAAAGTCCATTTGGTTTATTAATTTACCATACGACAAAATAATTAATTACTGTCACGCCTTTAAGTTGCTTTTTGCCATGTTGCCCAGCCCCCTTGACTTTGTCTTAGTCACCCCCTGCTCCCCCTTCTATGGTATTCGTCTCTGATTTCTGTTTATATACATACGTGTGTGCATATGTGTGTGTGTGTGTGTGTGTGTGTCTCGCTCCACTTTTCGCCCATGTTGTGTGTTTATTTAAACTTGGCAAATGAATTTAAAACAATCAGCACACACACACATACACACACCCAGATGGATCTTCTCTTCTCGCCTTCCCCATCTTTTGCCCCTTGGCGCTGACAAGTGCCTGGCAGGCATAGGCTTGGATTCCGTTCCCCTTACCAATGATGTCAACATGACTGCAACGCCGTGACACATGGCACAACAAGCCCAAGAAGTTGCTGGTAATGCACCACATATAGCAAAGGAGAAAGGGTAGAGAAACCGAGTGAGACAGAGAGAGAGAGCGAGAGAGAGAGAGAGAAACACACAGAGGGAGGAGATGTGGAGACCCCAGCGATTCCGCCGCCATTAACAACGCCAAATGCGACGCCATTTGTGAAACAAGCAACACCAACAACAACACCAACAACAACACTAACAGCAACAACAACAACAAACCATATACTGCAATTTGCAGCCAGCGACGGCGCAATGTGAAAATTGCATTGCAACAAAGGCGACGGCCTCTGTTGGCCATTATGAAGATTTTTTTCCTTCTTTCTTTTTTTTTTTTCCAGTTGCACTACATGTCTAAACAAAGCCAAATGAGTGTTTTGACTCTCGGCCAAAGCAAGATATAGCCATAGCCATAGCCATAAGGTGAGTAAACTGAGAAGCGGCTGCGGGTTAAAAGGGTGGAGGAGGAGGGGCAGTCAGTCGGAATTTGCACTAATCGCAATGTTGTTGCTTGTCGTCCTCAAGAGTGAAAGAAAATAATTTGCCACAGTCCCCCAACTCACTCAACAATATGCTATAGAGAGAGGGAAATGGGGTGGTGAGGGGGTAAAGGGTGGCATTTAGTTATGAACAGATGCCCTACAGTAGAAAAGATGAACCAGGTTATGACATTTGCTCCATATAAAAGTTGAAAACAATTAAAATCTACAAAAGAAATTCGATGAATGAAAGATTTAAATTAATTAAAAAAAAACAAAAATTAAAATATGAATTCATTTCGTTAAATGAAAAGGATATACAACAATTATATGCTTAATAATATTTCAAAATAAATCAAAAAAATATTGTATATTAAAGGACCTTTAAAAGGTATTTTCAAAAGTACTTTATATATATTCTATATAAAAGGAAGATTCAAAAGTCAAACAATATCCAAATGCATAGCAAAATGATTTTACTTTAATTTTAATCAATGAAAATATGAATAATTTTTAATGAATGAATTTAGTTTTTAAACTCTGTTTATAAATATTTTCAATATTTAAAGGTTACTTTAAATTATATATTAATTATTAAAAATTTTAAGTTATTAAAAAAACAAAGATTTATAACATTTTAAAAGTTGTTTCGATCTCATTTTAAAAGTTAGAAAAGAAATTTTCCAATTCATTTTTCATTTCGATATATTGTTAAGCAAAATGGCAGAGTATTTCTGTATCGTTATTGGCCATAAAAATGCCACACACATGCAGTTAGCGCCAAACAACAACAACAACAACAACACAACATGCTGACAACAATGCAACTCTTTTAACATCCCTCGGCCTATAGCAAATTCTCCACCTACTTTGACCATTTTGCCAGGGTTTAACATTTCGCGCTTTGTCTCATTTCTTTCTTTTCATAGGGGGAAATGTGTAAAAGGGAAGGGGCTGTAATTTTTTTTCTCTTTCTTTTTTTTTTTTTTTAACCAAGGCAACGCGCAAAAACGTAGGCCCAAACACAGACGACGCGACGTTGACGACGGGCGGCGGCGTCAGCCGGAAGAAAATTGCACACCAAAACGGGAAGAGCAATGGTAACAGCGGAATAAGGGGGGGAGGGGGGGGGAATGGTGAAATGAAAATGGAAATGGGAACGGGAACAGACCTGAGGCATATGGAGGAATCATATGTGTGTTGTATGTATATGTGTGTGTGTGTGTGTGTGTGTGTGTGTGTGTGTGTGTGTGTGTGGTTGTACGAGTAGGCGGAGCACACGAAATGAAACATTTTTTTTTTTTGCTGTTGCTGTTGCGACGTTGCCTTGGTTGCTGTTGTTGCTGTTGCTGTTGCTGTTGCTGTAGTTGCTGTTGGCTGTCTGCAATGCGCGCCAAATGTAAACAAAATATTCGCGCGCCTGCCATAATTATGGCAACTTCAACAACAACAACAACAAGCAAATAGGCAGGCATTCAGCAATCAGCCAAGCATTGCATTGCCCTCGTTGTGGTTGCTAGTGTTATTATTATTATTGTTGTTGTTGTTGTTGTTGTCAGTCTGGCTTTTGTTTTTTGGTTGGCCAGCCAGTGCGCTTAACCCAACCCCAAGACACTCTCAATACCATGCACTTCATTAGCACCAACATTGAAGTCATCATCGTCATCGTCATCATTGCCGCCATTGCCGACGCATATCCGTCATGGCTGTCCCCCCTACCCCCCTACCGCCCTACCGACCTACCGATCTTCTTCATCACTTTCCCCACACCCCCGACACACACAGTTCAGTTGAATGTGTTTTACCAATTGAAGACGATTCAGCCAATGTGGCAATAAATCAAATTGCCAAACATTGCATTATCTAAAATCAAAGTCTTTTGAATACGAAATTAAAGTGTGCCGAAGAAGAAGAAGCAATGAAAACAATGAAAAGAGAAAAAGAAAAACAATTTTCCTAATGCGTTCTAAAACTGTTAATGGCATTAAGCTTGAGCCAAAAAAAAAAAATCAGTCAAGGATATGCAGGCCGACAACGGAATGAAACTGAGCCGCCTTAGCCCTAACCTCCGGTCTTGTGTGTAAGACGAAACGAAAGATTGTCGAGGAGATGTTGCCGCTGGGTAAACATGAGTGATGCGCTGATTTAAACGGCAATTCATCAATGTCAGCGAGCAGAACGAATCTCTAGATAGGATGGTAAGAGCAGGGAAAAGGGAAGGGAGGGGGGCCAGCAGTAGGATTGAATAGGGTGGTAAGGGAGCTATTTTAAAAACTCTCTAACTCTCGATGGCAAAGTTGCCTGCAAAAGCAGATAAAGTCGAGACACACACACATACGCACACACACACTCACACGCATTTCCCCTCAACATCAACTTTAATTTCCGATTTTGTTTGCCTGGACTTTTGGTGGTCATTTGGTGGTCACATTGGCCACACATTTAACCTCCCCCAAAAGAAAAAAAAAAAGCTGAAATTCCATTAAGATTTTTATCATTTTACAGCATTCAGTAGTATCTTTTTCTTGACCAGTTTTGTGTTGACCAAACACATAAAGTCTTATAGCTTTGTGTGTTCTCCTTCTGTGTGTGTGTGTGTGTGTGTGTGTTGCCAACCCTTTTTTTATATATATATATATATATTTTTTTTTTTTTTTTGTGGGTTTACCTTGGGTGCAGCAGGACATCTATGTTATTATCTCATGGTTTTGCCCTTCAGCATCCTTCTGCTTAACATAAAGTGGCGCATAACAAATCTGTTTATTTGTTCAACATCCGGTTTAGCTTGGACTTCCGTTATGGTTGGTTGAAAAAGTTTCAACTGCAGTTTGGCTTGAATAGTTTTATATATACAGATATATACAGATATATATGTATATGTATATATGTTTTCTTTTTCTGGCTTTGGCAATTTGTTTTTAGTATCTCCTCAAGCCATTTATCTAAGCACTTTGAATGGCACAAAATGGTAATCTAATTGGAAGCGATGACCGAACCGAACCGAAAGACAGTGAGTGAGAATAACATACACATACATTGTGGAAATTGCCAGTGAAATTTTTCTTTGGGGTTAAATGGTTACTTAGGCAATGTGGGGAAATGACATCATTAAAATGGAAGTTCAATAGAAATCAAAGTTAAGAAGTTTTTCTTCTTTTTCTTTTGCTGGCGCCTCAAATTCATAGTTATTTGTTTAGTATATATCATAGCCCTCACCCAACCCGCCCCCCCCATTCTCCCTCACCTTTTCCCTCTATTATATTAAGTCTGATCAACTCATTCATTGGAGAGCCACTCATTTTGTTAATCTTATCAGAACTTGGCAAAAAGAAGAGACAAAAACAAAAACAAAAACAAGTCAGTTGAGCTACATTCGCTTATCAGCAAACGAATAGGCGTCTCCATGGGTGGGGCTAAGTTCCTCCCCCACCCCCCCCACACCATTTTAGCCAGTTGTATGTAACTGGTTATGATAAGATCAACTAATGTTGAATGTGTTGTGATTGGTTAAATGTTTAGTTGGTTATTAAACTTACCGTTAAATGCTGAAACAGCCACGCTCTCAATATGTTTGTTGCTACTTTTGGGAAAATGCCACGTTTCTTTTGGTTCTTTTTGCCGCTCGCATCATCATCCTCTTCCCCAGTGCCCTCTCCGCTGCCTATGCTGGCATTGCTAGCATCACCTGTAAAATAGAAGAGAAAATAGATAGAGATTCAGAGAATGAGTGAGTGAGATGGAGATTTTAGTTTAAGTTTAACCCAAGTCAATATTGTCAAAGCACTTTCATATTACTACCTAACCCCTACCTCCCACACTCCCACACACACACACACACATACAGCGATTCTCTAAGACAACTTTTATGTTTGCTCATTTTACCCAGTTGCTGCTGCTGCTGCTGCTGCTGTTGCTGTTGCTGATGTTGTTCTGGTTTATGGCTGTTTGTCAAGTGAGCATAAAATTACTTTACTAGAAGGCACACACACGCACACACACACAATATACAATATCTTTCTACTCTAAGGGGGCATAATGATAATCATATGTATGGATGACATTGTTTGTGGCTGCCGTTTAAGACACTGCAGCAGGTCAGTAGTAGTAGTAGTAGTAGTAGCCATTGCCATTGCCAGAGGATTCGAGTCTGTCTTGGTCTTGTTTATAAACGAAATTAATATTTGTCATACGCAGGCCTACTACAACTACTTCCCCTTCCCTTCCCCTTCCCCATCCCTTTCTCCTTTCCTTCTTCACCCCTCCCCCATCATCTTTGTTGTGTTTGTTTATATGGCTGCTGCTTTTGGTAATGTTCATGCATAATTTTTGGTTAATTTAAATTTTCCAGGCTTTTATCTTTTGTTTGTCTAACATTTTTCCGCCCCATCCACCCCACCTTATAACTAAAGCATTTCCGCTTGGCTTAAGCATCATCATCATCATTATTATTATTATCATCGTCATCATCATCAACTGCTCTATGATTTTGTATATTTTTGTTTAATATTAAGTATGTTATTTGTGTGTTTACTTAAAGTTTTAGTTACACTTAAGTAACTCAAATGCCTCAAAACAGGAAACCCCAAAATACAAAAAAAAAAAAATATAAATGCAAACAATAGGGCTAGGATGCCCTTACATTCTACTATATATACATATACACATACATATATATATATGTATATGTTTATATATGTATGATAATATTGCATAATTTCATGCTCGCACTTTCATTTCTCTTTTCATTTTGCTTGTTTTTTGATCCCGTATGCCAAAACAAATATTTCTCAACAGCAGCAACAACAACAACAATAACAACAACAAAAGCATTGAAATATATGTTTAAACTAGTGTTTCCTTTTCTTTTTTCCACCCCTCAACACTTTTTCTTCTTCTTTTTTTTTTTGGATTGTATTTTTGGTGAGTGGTTCATAAATTTTCCATGCTTTATCTTTTGCATAACACCTTTGGCATTTGCTGCTTTTCATTAATTTTTCATTTAACTCATTCATTAATTTTCAACGTAGAAAGAATTCATGGTAGCACATGCCCCAAAAACACATACATACACACCTACGCACACACACACACACACACACACACCTGTACGGGGTAGTGAAATATTCAGGGTGCCAGACTTCACGCCATTTTGCGTAAACCGGAAGTTGGTTTTGATTAATTTAGTTGCCGATGGAAAGACGTTTGTTGAGTGGTCAAACCAAGCCAGGCATGCCATAAAAAAGAATACATACAAAAAAAAAAATAAAATAAATTTTAAAGGCTAATTTAGATAGAAATGGAATAGTAGATACCCTAACCAGAAAAAAAGAGTTATACATTTTCTTTATTTCTTTTTATTTTCATCCACTACCTGGCAGAAGTTTTTCAATGAATTCATTTGTACACAACCGGAAAGACTTTTCGCCTAGCCCCCCTCTCCACCTTTTAAAAAGTTGTAAAATTAATTTACCAGAAACTCCCAAAAAAAAAAAAAAAAAAAAAAAAGGAAAAATTAAAATAAAACAAAAGAAGAAAAGAAGAAACGAACGACGGAGCTTCCCAAAGACACTTGTTGGACCCTTTCTAGCGCTTTGCCGCCGCGTTGCAATCTCAACACACACACACACACACACACACACTCATTCATTCGGTTCTTCAATGGGCTTTGCATAATTTAGCAATTATGGAAATGCGTCAATGTGGAAATATATAGAGAATGGATTCTCCTCTCCCCCTCTTGTCCCATTTTGTATTTAATACTCTCTCTCGCTCTCTCTCTCTCTTTGTCTTTGACCAAATGTAGAATTTTCATCCATTATGGTAGAGAATCGAGCGACTTCTTCTTCTTCTTCTTCCTCCTCTTGTTGCTGCATCGTATTCGTCTTTTGGCTTATCGGACAAATGTGAGCTGCACTTTAGCCGGGCCACATTGAGCAACTAGCTGCTGGCACTTAACAACTTCATTAAAAGTTGTTTATGATCCTCGAAATTGATTATTCCACTCATACGTAAAGCGTCGTATTCCACCTCCCCCTCACCCTTCCCCCCCACCCACCATCTCTACAGAGAAGACCAAAGAGCTGAGAGAAAAAGAAGGCAGACCAAGGAGAAGGAGGATGAAGATGGAGCCCAGGCACTCAAATCGCGTCGGGCGCGCGCTTAAGAAAACATGAAATTGATTAATGCATTTGGCTGCAAGGAGAAGAAGAAGAAGAAGGAGGTGGTGGAGGAGAAGGAGGAGGAATCGGAGGTGATGGTGGTGGCTGGTTGGATTGGTTGACTGAAGAGAACCGGGGGTATCTGCTGGTGATATGTAAATTCCTTCAAGTGGATTGCACTTTACGCCGACGACTCTTAACAATTTGAAGTCATTTCTTTCGTTTTCTTTTACATTTTCTGTTTTGGTTTTTCTTGTTTTTTTTTTTTTTTTCTTTTGTATCTGCTCTGATTTTTACATTTACTTTGTAGGCAGGCAGGCAACAGGGCCAAGGGGTAATAGTGGGAGTGGTAGTGGGTAGTGGTCTGGATGGATCTGGGTAAACCAAAACACACACAATTAATCTTTGGCAAGAGTGGCGGCTGCTTATTATTGTTATAATAACGATGTGCAAAAGCACTTGTGCCACTTGAGAAAGGGGCAATCCCCCCCCACACACACCCGATGCTATCTACCACCCCAAGTTCCACTACCAATCATTCGCTTTTTCTCTACACAGAGATTAGGAGCAAAGATCTCTCTCTCCCACTCCCTCTCCCTCTCATCTTGGATCTACAGAGTTTTTTTTCTTTTGCCCTCGAAAAGTGCTTTTCGTTGTTGCCAATGCAGGCAAGACGATAATTTTTAATTGAATTGTTAAGCGGAGAGCAAAACTTAATTAATTTTCACTATAAGTTTGTCGACTTTATGGAAACCCATCGACCGCATACTAAACCCCGCTTCGCCCCACCCCCCCTTTCCAAACTTGGCCCCTCTATAAGTTTGTGTTGTGTTGGGCAAATAAATTTGATGCCGTCGCAATTTTCGTTGCCATTTTTGTGGGTGGTTGGCTTTGCCTTTGCCTTTGCCTTTGCCTTTGGCTCTGGCTCTGGGTGGCTGCTGTAACAAGCATTTTTATTTATTATTGGCTTAAAGGACGTAGGACGAAGGACGTTGCAGGCAGGATAGACAGTCAGACATAGAGAGAGGGAGAGAGGGAGGGAGAGAGGGAGGGAGACAGACGTGTGTATATGTTGTTATTATTGCAAGCAAAACCCCTAGAAAAAAAAAGAGGAAAAGAAAAATTCTATAGATGGAGAGGGAGGGGGAGAGAGAGATAGGGGGAAACGGGGGGGTATTAGGGGCTGCTGCTGCTGCTCAGTTTGTTTGGTTGTTTGTTGTTTGTGCTCTCTCTCTCTCTCTCTCTTCTTCTAGCCATACATTTCTCTTCGTGTTTTTCTTCATTTCTTCGCATTTTTATTTTATTTTCTACAATTGCGCAAAATTCCAATTTGCAGTAAATTTTGCGATTTTTCCTTTATACGGACATACAAAACATTTTTAGTTTCCTGCTGGCTTTTCTTCCTTCCCACCTACATATATACTACGATATATATCCCGCCCTCTCTCCAACCCCACCCCCTTTTTCGAATTGAATGAAGGAATTCAAGCAGCTGCACATTATTTAGTTTTGGCCAGAAAAACCAACCACAAGGAAAAGAAATTCTCGTCTTCTTCTTCTTCTTGCTTTCAGCCTTAATGTATAGAAAATACTTGAGCCAACATTTTCAACAAATATTTCCTACTATGATTATGCATTATTTTTTCAATAACAAAATGCACTTTTCATTGCCTGAACTGAATTGCAAATGGAAAAACCGAAGAAAAAAAAAAGATTAAAAAAAAAAAAAATAAAAAAAATAAACAAAATTGCTTTTCAAAATAAACAAAAAGGCATTCATTATGGCAAAGATGCAATACAACAACAAAAAAAAAAAAAAACAAAAGAAAAACCAAACCAAACCATTTTCCAACTACTTGAATGAATAATGGAAAGGGGAGGAGGTAGAAGAGAAGTATAAAGAGGAGAATGTGGAGGCAAGCCCGCTAGTAGTTTTCAATTAGTTTTTAAATAAACTTTTTCTCCCCCCTCCCATTAAAAAAAAGAAAAAAAAAAAGCAAATGAAAACCAAACGCCCAACTTTCCATTTTAACATTAGACATACAAATCTATGTGGGTGTGTCTGTGTGTCTGTGTGTGTGTGTGTGTGTGTTTGTGTGAATTTTCATTTAAAACAGTTTTTGCGCCTTCGTCTTTCGGGGCAATTTTCATTTTCTTTCCATTTTTGTTTTGTTTATATACATATGAATATCGATGCCAATCGTCTGTCAATCATTTTTCCCCCCTGAATATGGCGGAAGTCTGCTTAAGCTCAACGAAACACAAAACTTACCGACTCTCGAGTGTGCGCCTACATATATAGTATGTACATATATATATATATATCTACATATTTTTTGTATACCTATGTATATACATATATATACATGGTTCAATGAAGAACTAATTGAGTTTTGCTTAAACAAAAATAATAATAATAATAATAATAATGATAATAAACAGCAGCCACAAAAGACTGACTATATATATACACACACACACACACATACATATATGCATGTATGTATATATGTAAAATATATGGTTATTCCTTTGGCATCTTTAATTGAATTCAAAACATGTCAAAAGAAATCAGCAAAAACGCTTTGGGTGGCATTTTTAGTGGACCAGACGACTCTTTTTCTTCACGGAGAGAATTTGTTCAACGGTTTGTCACACGGCCCAAAAGAGCTTCAGCTGCAGCTTGGCAAACACTTGAAAGACATTCGCCCCCCTCTAACCTACCACCCTTCTCCCTCCTTTCCTTTCTACACCTAGAAGTGCTCAGTGTGTAAGTGTGTGTGTGTGTGTGTGCCCTCAAGTGTAGGCAAAGAAGCTGCGCTTGAGCTGAGCCCCCAACTTGAGCACTTGAGTAAATCATGGACACGGCAACAACAAACACACACACACGCACACTCAAACACATACACACACACACACTTTAAGCCAAGAAAAGGGCGTCATCATCATCATCATCATCATCTTTAGCATCTCTTTGTTATTGTTGTTGTTTGTATTTCAAGTGGGTGGCTGGCTGAAAAACAAACACTTGAGCTTTAGGTCCAAAAGTGAGACCTCCAAGGTGTTCCACCAAACAACATCTGGGTATTCCGCTTATTAGCCATAATTCTTAACCTTTACCGGTTTATTACCCTCTCTCTCTCTCTCTCTCTCTCTCTGTCTGTCTCTCTCTCTCTCTTTTTCGTTTGCTATCAACTTTATGCATTGTAAAACGTGATAAAGATCTGCAATTAATTTTCCCTCTTTTTGTTTCTGTTTTTTTTTCTTTTTCTTGTCTAACAATTACTAAATAAAAAAAAAAAACGGAAAAATGATTAAGTCTCTGGTATGATCGGTAAATTAATAAAGCTTAAGCAGCAGCGGATGGCATATGGCATATGACTTAATAAAATATTGAAAAATTGCACCGGCGCTTAGATAATTGATAGATGGGAGGCCTTGCGGCAAATTTTATCTCTATAAAATGTACATAATAAAACAATACATTACAAAGTGTTTAATAGTTATTGCAAAATAAACCACCACCCTCCCTCTCTTATCTCCACACTCTTTACTTGAATTGATCCCCATTCTATAATGGTTGATGGGGTTCTATTTGCTAGTGGGTTAAATGTTGGCTTTTGTTATTGTCATTTGGAGATTGATATAGTTATCCGATGATCTATCGTTCAATGTTTGAGCCACTCATTTATTTGAAATTATATTAATTGTCAATACAATTTAATCATAGTCATTTTTGAAGAATTAGTTTATTAAAATTTTGATTTAAAAGCTTCATAAATAAATCGATTTAAAACTACAGAAATTCCAAGATAACACAATCTATATAGGAATTTATATTTCAAGTTTATGAAAACAGTAGCAAAATATTGATCAAATATATATATATATATAAATAAAAACAATTGCAGCTTAACAATTTTTGGTTGTTTATCAGAGTATATATGCTTAATTTCTTCATGGTAAAAGTTATGTATTTCAGTCAAACACAATATCGAAATACTTCATGCAAAACAAAAATGTTTAAAAAAAATCCGTACAACAATTTACCAATTATTTGCCTTTCACTCAAGAGAAGAAAAAAAGCAATTTTCCATCCATCTGGCATACAATAATAATTGCAATTTCCTTTAACAAAAATTTTCATAGGCGAAAAACTGACTGCAAATTATGAGAGACTTCAGAATGATGATGGATCACCAATCGAGCAACGCCATAAAACGGCAACAGGTCAATAAGAACAACAACGAGTCAGGCATATGGCTAGCTGGCAGGTTGCAATAAGCAATTTTTGTGGCCATTTTTTTTTTTTTCTTTTAGCTGTTGTTTGGTTTTGCTGGTTTAAGCCAACTCTTTTCAAACCCGGTAAGAGAGATGAGCAAAACACAGAAAACCAAAAAAGATCAGGCAAGACACACACACACACACACACACAGTTTGAGGTATTAACACAAAAGCGGCTTTGCCTTTTGGCTTAACCATGTTCGATATATACACTTTATATATATATATATATATATATATATATATTGATAGGTATGTATGTATCTATATGGAGATACTTTTTTTTATGGTGGATTTGTGTGATCCGCGGCAATATTTTGAGTCGATGCCTGAGACCGGGCATCATTGTCGGTTGCTTGCATTGTTTGCTTTAACCGGGCACAAAAAATTCACAACAACAACAAACAAAGCAAAACAAAAAAAAAAAAAGCCGAATAATAATAATAATAATAAAAATAATAATGTTGCAAAAAAAAACTTGTTGCTGGTTGCTGGTTGCTGTTAGTGTTGCTGTGGGGATGCTGCAACATGTTCATGCCTCATTATTTTTATACGGATTTTTTGCGGTTCGTTTAGATGGCAGCCTAGCCTTGGACTCTCAACATCAGTTTCTCAGGCTGTGTATGGGCCCAGTTTTTTTTTTTTCGTTTTAGTCAATTTTTACTAACAACAACAACAACAAAAACCAAATTGACTAAGGAAGCCACCAACGAAAAGTAGCAGCAACAATTTAAAAGTTTATTAAAATTCCAAGCAACAGCAACAACAACAAGAACAACCAAAAAAAAAATATATATATATATATATATATATATAAGCCAAGCCAACACATGTTTTCACGCCTACCCAAAAAAAAAAAAAAAAGAGAAAAAAAACTGCCGAAAGAAACGCTGTCAGAGCAACCGCCTTATATGCAGATTAGTTCCATATGTAGCTCTTGTTGTTTGCCCCTTTATCCCCCTCCCGCCCCTTCATCCACTTTTTCTCTGTCTCTCTCTCTCTCTATTTTTCAGTTTCTCCAATTCTTTGTACATATGCAAAATCAAATTATTCAAATTCAATTATTGTCAATTTTATTTATTATTAATGCGCATAATTGTCAAATTTGCCAAATTTATGAACGCCGTAAAAAAAAAAAAGAAATATATATACATATATGTATATACAACAATATCTTACGGATATGCATATATATATATATACACATATACATATATAGTGGAGTGACTCTTATTGCCTGTGGTTGGTTGCACTTCTCCGGCCCCCCCTTGGACCCTGCTCTAACCAGCTCCTCACGAGCTTATGCAAATATTCCAATACACAAATGTAGCGACGTCTGGACAAGATTTGTATTTTTGTTGTTGTTGTTCTTGTTGTTGTTGTTGTTTTTGGTGAGCTCAATCCGGGCACGAATTTATGAGACATGTTGAAATGCATCTCACCTTGATTATATGTGAATATCTTGTTGGGGATGTGTCTGTGGATGTGGATGTGGATATGGATGTGGATTTGGATGTTCGAGACAAGCCACCAAAGACGCCCCAAGACCCGTTGGCAAAGAGTTAACTGAACGGTGAAAAAGATTAATGGCAAATGCGTTTAATTTGTTTATTTTTATTTCTTTTATTTTCGGGTGTTCTTTTCTGTCTGTCTTCTTTCTATACGAGAACAAAGTGTCATGGGCAAAGAGTCACTCACATTGACACGTCATTTGAGTTGGGTGCAATCTTCCATAGAAATATACGAGATATGCATTTATATACATATATATATATATATATACATATATATATGCATGTGTGTATATATAGTTTCTGAAGCTAATCGGATTTGAATGCATCAATCTAAAGTGTGAAGTAGAGTTGGGTATATAAATAGAATATTATAAGAACATCTTTTTTTTTTATCATAATCAGAGACGATTGGAAATTTGTATGTTATCTATGGATTAATGTTTAAATCAATTTTCAAGAGATATATACAATGATGCATGAAGAGATCGGTTAAAGACTTTAGAGTTCTTTTTTTTAAATGCTGATAGGTAAAAAAATTCAATGTATAAGGCAAGCAAATACTTTAGCGAAAATAGTTTAAAGTTTTCTAATATGAAAATTAAAATGTTGTAAAAATATTGTTATAAATTTTAAATGGCCTTCACTCACTCAAAATTAAAATAATTTCAATTCTAAATTTCATTCTTTGGGTTTCATGAGAAAATAAAAGTAATTTAAAAACTTTATTTCCATTTAAGTTTTGAAAAAAAGCTAAATAATATAGATAAATATATATATATTATAAAATATAAAAAATATATATAAAATATATATTCCATTAGTTTGAGGTATTTAGAAATTACATAGGAAAAATATCGACATAAAATATTACTACCATTAAGATATACATACATATTTCCCTGAACTGCTGGGAATCTTTTTTCACTCTTAAATCAAAAAGTTAGCCCTGATTTTTAAATAATTATATATCAAATTGTTTTAGCAAGCCACTTGATAATTGTAGCTGTATTTTATATTTTTAATTATATATTTAAATGAGATTCATGTTCATATACATGTATGTATATATATATATAGAGTCAGACACAAGTAAATGTCAGAATTGATTTGAAAAGTAATTTCTACTCTCTACTTTCTTTACATTTCCCTTTATAATGGAAAAAAAAACAGAATTAAAAGAACCTTCATGTCTTGGCAATATATATACATATATCTGATGCAATTTCCTGTTTTCATTATTCTCGACATGATATTAAGCAATTCATAAGCGTGTAATTTCGTTTAACTGAACAGCAACAACAACAACAACAACTATAACAACAAGAGTAATACAAAAGGAATATCTGCAGTTGATTTTTGACATCAAAATTGCAGCACAGACAACGCGCCAAACTGAAAGTCAAGCCCAAGAGGCACGAGACGAAGGGAGGACCCTTAAAAAAAAAAAAAAAAGAAGCCAAAAGCCAAAAGAACATCCAACAGACATCGGCATTGGTGAATTGGAGGATTGGAGGATTGGTTGGTAAATTGAGATGGGAGGAGAAGGGGATCAGTTGCTGCTGTTAGTCATTTTGTTCGTCTTCTTCTTGTGTTGGTATTATTATTATTATTATTATTATTATTATTTTTGTTGTTTTTAATAACACACTGGAAATGCTTTTTTAACAGCATGAAAATTATAACGCATCAGTCACGAAACACACGAAAGGCAACAAAAACGCTGTGTGAGTGTAGGGAGTACCGCTGCATTGCCCTTCCCCTTTACCCCTTCCTTTACCCGTTCCCTTGTTCCTTCGTTAGTTCGTTCGCTTGTTCGTTCGTTTTACCGCTCACATATAAAAGCTGCATGTGAAAATCTTTCAACACAAAAGTGCAAAAACGTTTTCCTATCTATCTCTCTCACTCCTATCTCTGACTCTCTCGCTCTCTCTGTTGCTACCTCTCTCTCTCTCTCTCTCTTGCTCTCGACCATTTTTGCTGCGCTTTGACTGTGTCGGCCATATTGGAGGGGAAAACTGAACAAAGAGTGCAAAAACAACAACAACAACAAAAAGCTAAAACACAACAGGGAAAAAAATGTGTGTGTGTGTGTGTGCATGTGTGTTGTTTTTTTGTAACAACAAAATGGTTTATTAAGAAAGGAAATGGGGCGTTTTGGGCGGAATCCGCAAGGAGGAAAGGAAACGAGTACATACATACATACCGACTAGTTAGATACCCTTTATAAGCAATTATTAGTTAGAAAAGAAACAAAAAGTTTATCTAATGGATACCTAATTAATTTCCTGTTTTTCTTTTTATGAAAAAGTGAAGATTAAATTTCAAATTGGCATCAGAAATATTAATCTTAACTGATAAATCTGTTAAATATAATGTAAACTAAATGGATTTTTCATTATTTTAACATTAATTAAAATAAAATAAAAATACATATATATGAAATTTAAGTTCCTTTTTCCCCAATTCCCAAATAGTTCCACTTGAACATTGAAATATTGAAAATGAAACATTTGCCATAATTTCAAATGATATTCCATCATTTGTCTATTATAGATCTACCCAATTGTTGACATTTTTATAGGGTATCCATCAAGAAGAACAAGATAAGCTAAAAACAAAAAAAAAATGTATCTTGAATTTTTGTATTTTTCTTCTTTTTCTTTTTTTGTTATAATATGCAAATTACAGTTAATAACATGAGGCGGTCGCAGCATAAATTATCACAACACACAACATAGATAGATAGAGCAACAATAACAACAGCAACACACACACACACACACACTGACATACACACACATTAAGATGAGATTTTTTTTTCTGTGTGTAGAAAAATCAATGACCTGCCTAGATTATGGGAGATTCTAATTTGGAGGCTGCTCAACAACTGTCTAATAATAATGAAATATTTCCAAAATGAACAGAAACAACAGCAACAACAACAACAACAACAGCAACAAGAAGAAAAAATGTTGTAAGAACGTGGACCAAACTGATTTCAAATTTAAATCTTATGCTGTGACCTTTTCATGCCTGCCAAGCATATCGAGATACTATATATATAAATATATATATATATATATAACTAATGTGTGTGTGTGTGTGTGTGTGTTTTTCTTAATTTTGAAAGCGTATTAAATTACATATACATATGTCTGTCTGTCTGTAGCAAGATGCATGCCCGCCTCCGCCCCCGCCCTCCATCATCATTGGCATTAGTCACAAAGTTGAAACAAGAATTTCAAGTATGTTTAAAACCCAAAATCACCAAAAAAAAAAAAAAAAAAAAAACCGAAACCGAAACAGAAACAGAAACATCTCGTTCTGGGTTATTCTACTCTGTTTGTGTTTCTGTTTCTTCTTCTTCTTCTTCTTCTACATGGCATGGATGGGTATGGCTTAAAGTATTTCACAGGAAATCTTTGGAAACGAAACCCCAGCGTAGTATCTGCCGCTGCCAGCCTACCGCTCTGGCTCCCCACCCCCTAGTCAATCCATTCCACTTTACTTCATTCCATTCCACTCCCTAGTCTCAGTAGTGCCAGTGCCAGTGCCAGGCACCACAACAATATGTTCTACACATTTCTTTCTACTTATGCTGCTTTACCCGCGTTCCAACTTTAACTCCAACTCCAACTCCATCTTCATGTTCATCGTTTGTACATGTGTGTGTGTGTGTGTGTGTGTGAGAAATCGAAATCCCAAAAACTAATCCTATAATGCCTGGAAACGGCGACGACCCGCACACACACACACACACACACTCACTCACGCACGGCTACATTTTGAAATGTGTATTTCGGTTCTTTGGTTTGGTATTTCTTCTGTTTCTTCTCTTTCTCATTTTTCGTTTCTACTTTAACCCCACACCACACAGCACACAGCGCACAGCACACAGCACACCACACACAAACCATACCCCCAACTCCAACTCCAACCCCATCCCCATACCACCTCATTCCATCACAACCAGCACCTATCTTGGTTCGGTTCCCCCTCTATCCTACTATGTATAACCACCATGAGATCCCCTCAAGAGGGCCGAGCGTGCGCACAGTCTATAATAATGATAAGATGGCTCTTAATCAGAAAATTTATATACCACGGCATTTAGTTATAGTTGTTCTCCCCCCCCCTCTCCCCCCATCACCTTCCCTTTGCGTCAGTTCTGAACTGATGATGGGTTATGCTCGTTTATAATTATAGGTCCTGTCAAATGCTAAATGAAAGCCCCATCAAAGTTCTCCATGGCCAACAGCCAGTCATACAATTTTCAGTTTTCAGTTTTTAGCTGATTTCTTTCTTGACTGGTTGACTTGGTTGGTCAGTTTCACATTGGTTGGCCGCATCTTGGCCATTTTGCTAAAACTTAAAAATTATACGAAAGAGAAAAGAAGAAAAAAAAAAACAACAAACTTACCGCTGGCACTCGTTCCAAAATTGTCTGTAAGTAAAAAAATTTATGAAAAATATTAGTTAATGGATTAGAGAAAATAAAATACAAGCTTATCTCTTAATCAAGAACCTAATTAAATTAATCTAACAAACAACAACAACAATACAAAAGCAAACAAATTTCTCAGGCCCAAAAAAAAAAAAAAAAAAAGAAGAAACTCTCAACTATAATAAATCTTTCAGTATTTTGAAAAACCCCGAAACAAAAATGAGATTACCAAAAGGCTCAGCAAACAAAACCAAAAAAAAAAAAAAAACAAGAGCAGAGAAAAAATTGAAAAAATTCGTGCAGACTTTGTTGACCGCAAATTGTTGCTGTTGTTATTGTTGTTGTTGCTATAAAAATATGATATATATTCACACAATCTCGCACGCATAGACCCATTGAATGTTTCGTGGAAGGGAGGGGAGGGGGAGGAGGGGGGTTTGGGGCCAGGGATGCGGCGGCAATCAATCAAAACTATGTGAAGCCTTTTTGGAATCAACGCAAAGTGTGAACCAAAAATATTTGGAGCAAATCAAATGCAATAGAGTCACAAAAACAAAAAAACCAACAACAACAACAACAACAAAATAAACCACATTTACACACAGAGAAAAAAAAAGAAGAAGATGAATCCAGTTGGATCCGACTTTAAAACCCGGGTTATATATTATAGCCATAGAGTGAGTATTGTGTTTGCAAATACCCAGTTAATATGATTTTTGAAAGGGTATATTAGGGCAATGAAAGTGAAATACAATCGTTAAAACAAGACATTAAGCATCTATTTATATTTACTATCTATCTACTTATATATCTATCTAGATATATTTTTTTAATAATCATTAAAAAGCGAATGGTATAAGGCTTTCCTTTTTATATTTTCCCCTTCGCAAAGTAAAGATAATATTCTATTTAAATTTTGCTTAGTAACTAGTCAGAAAAATTTTGTGATATTGTTGCTAAAATTCTAGAAATATGTTTAAAAATCCAATCACCCTAAAACGACTCTAAATTAATTAAATATTTTTATATTGACTAATAGAAATATGTAAGATCTCTTTTAAATATATAATGCAGAAGGAAGAGAGAATAAAAATGAATTGAGGTTTAAATAAAAGTTAAGATAAAATGATTAGAAAATTGGGAAATGAAAATTTTGAATAAGTTTACAAATTACTAAACGTTAGATCAACTAAGATTAACTACTATAACTATAAACTAAATAGGTCTGAAATAAAGTTGGAATATATCTTGGCTAAATCCGGGGGGATCAGTAAACAAAAAAAGGAGAGATCTTTTTCCCATTTTCCGCACTTCATCTAACACTATTTATTTGTTATTAAAGGGTATCTACCAGTCGTTGCTCTAACTGAACAATAGACTTATTAATTTTTTGTTGTTTGGTTTGTTAAATTCATTTTTTTTTGGGACCTGCAAAACGTATTATATTTTTGGGCATTTTCGCACGCAAATCATTTTTGTTTCTGCCATTTTTTTCGTTGTTTTTTTTTTTTGTTATGTTTATGTTTTTCTTATGTTTTTTTTTTTAATAATTTTTCTTCTGTTGTAGCGTATGTTTTTATGGAGATTTTATTATGTGGCTTAAAGCATTATGCAAATGTCTTTAATATGTTTTAAGGCGATTTCGAAAGGTTGACTAGCCAAGTGGCAGTAGATTGCCAGAGATCTTTGCCAGATCATCTTGCCATCAGTTTTTATTTTTTTTTTTTTTTGAAATATTCATTTTACCATTCTTGAAATAATCTTTTCCTTAATTTTTTATTTATATATATATATGTATATACCTATATATATTTCTTTTTCTTCCCCGTTTTTGCTGCTGATGGCTGATCTTCTTATGCCCAAAAAAAAAAAAATAAAGGGAACTTCCTTTACTCGCTGTCTCCCCCTCTTGTATTTTATCTTTAAGTTGGCCAAGTCATTTAGTCACTTTGTAATAACATGGCTAAGAGTATTTTGTGAACTTCGTTGGCATCTTTTTGTTTTTGTTTTACCCGCTTTGGCAATGGACGCTTTCTTGTCATTTAAGTCATCGAACACGCATTGGTACATTGTACATGGTGTCGGTGTCGGATGGGTTGTAGTTGTTGTTGTTGTTGTTGTTGTTGTCGAGTCAATGTCAGTGTCCTGCAACAGCAGCGTCAGCCATTGCAATCCATTCCAACCAATCCATTGCTCCCCCCCCCTACTCTCCTTTACCCCCAACCAACCACCATCAACCGACAACCAAACAGTTCATAAATAATCGTCTTAAGTTGATGGCAATGTGGCGACTGCTCCAGCGATTGCTCTCCTCTGGGTGGCTCTACAGTTCAGTCCACAGTCCAGTTTCGTCCACTACAGTCCAGGTTCAAGTCCAGTCCCAGTTCCAGTCTAAAGCTAAAGCCTTCTTTCTCAGCATTGCGACAGATTAAGGCCCTGTGTGAGGCTTCCCAAGCTCTGCGGTACTTAACAGCCATTGCATTTTTTCTTTACGTTCATTTATTTTTTGTTCTTTCCTTTTTTTTGGTTTTTTGCTTTTTCAAAAACACAAAACAAAAATAAAAAGTATCTTTTGGATTGTTTTTTCTTTTTTTTTTTTTTGTGTTGTTGGTTTTGTTCTGTGTGCAGTGGCAAACGCATAAAAGAAAGCAAAACAATTTTTCGAGAGTTGCTCAAATATTCCAAAAACGTTTCAATGAATGTCGCCGAAGCAGTGCTTCAATTTTTTCACCCCCATAACCACTTCTCCCCTCCACCTACCTCTCTCTTACCCTTTACTCCTCCCCCCCCCACTACACCCCCTCACATCATTCAAACAAAACATTTGTCGTGTCTGATCCCATTTTAATATTCTAGATACTTAAATAAAATACGTGTCTGGCTTGGCCAACAAACGTTTATTGTTTGTTAATTGATTTTGCCTGGGAAGTTGTTTGGTTAAAATGCAAAGTGCAACATTGAAATGTGGCGGTGACATGAGAAAGGGGAGGGGGGCGACTTTGCACAAAACAATATCAAGAATTTGGTATGCAAAATTTGTAAGTCCCCCAAACAGAAATCTTCTGGGTCTCTGACTTAAAGAAGACGACGACAACGACAACAACCATGCTGAGTATGGGGTTGGCGTGGAGAGGGGGTTGGGGGGTGGGGGTTTGCCATTGGTTACCATCATTTAAGGTTGGGGGCACAATTAATTTGCAGACGGCAAAGCAGCCTTGAGGCGGCCAAAACGGTTGACAATTGTCAAGGACTGCGCCAAGTTGGCGGCTTAAAAGTCATCATCGTCATCGGTTGCGTCTGCGTGTCCTACACTTGGTCTCTCTCTATCTTTCTCACTCTCTCTCTCTCTCTCTCTCTGTCTCTCCATCTATCTCTGTCTCTGTCGCCTTCTTGCTCTGCATTTTGTATAGTTCTTTTTGTTGACTCTCTTGACAGACTGACAGCTGAGTCTATGAGACTATGGAGTCTTTGGACTTGGGTCATTTAACGGTAATTACCAAAGCAAACTTTCCGCGAAAAATGAACGCTTGCTTTTCTCTTATTTTTCCTTAACATTTTCCAAACTATTTTTTTTTTAGCCAAGAGTTGGTGCTGGGTGCTCAAGTGCCGACAAAGCCTTAGCCCAAGCCAAGTGAAGCATAAAAATGAAGCACCCCGAAAAATGAAGAAAAAAAAAAAAGAATATACAAAAAAATACAAACGGCAGAGAAAAACTTGCAATGTAATGAAAAGAAACCACACGATTTTCCATTTTGCCCACAACAACAACAGCAACAACAACAGAGAGAGAGAGAGAGAGAGAGAGACGAAGAGGAGACTCTCAAGCGCGACTCCAAGTCTATTTATGTGACTATTGAAGTGGGCCTTGGGTCCCTCCAAAAAAAAAAAAAAAAAGAAAGAAGAAGAAAAAAAAAATCAACATTCAGACAAAACTCAAACTCTGAACACTTTTCGACCAGGTGAAGAGGTTTCCTTTACTCCCTCCTCCTCCTCTCTCTTACTTTTTTTTTTTTGTCGGCTTTGGCTTTGATTTTTGCTTGATTTCTTTCAAAATCAACGACGACCAAAATGGAAGAGGGAAGGAGTGATGAGGGAGGAGTGTAGGAGCCGCGAAATAGAGATGCAGAGCAGCCAGCAGAAGAACCCAAAAGCCAAAGCCAAAGTCAAAGATGATGCTTGAGCTGTTGCTGTTGCTGTTGTTGTTGTTGTTGTTGCATGTGCAGCAACTGTGACGCCATTTTCAGTGTAGCTCCAAAAGAGCCCCAAACGTATGCAAAAGAGACTGAAGCGACCCGTAGATGTCTAAAAGGCAAACCGCCAAAAGGATAATCAGCAACAATTTAGTATTATTACACCACGTTTCGAAGCCATCTCAAGAAGAGAAGGACCAAAAGAAGGCGCAGGGCGTACATACCTATAGACACACACAAACACACACACAAACACACACACACTCACACACATACATATATAGAGTGGGATAGAATAAAGGCAAGGGAGAAGCACACACAAAGTTGTCTGTCAGTTTACTTGGCGTTTTTTTTTCTTTTTCTTCTTTTCATTTTTATTTTTAAGCCAGGGCCAAGACCAGACCTGGCTGAGCTCTCTCAAGTATGCATTTCAAAGAAAATCATTATTATCGATGCGGCAAAGACTTTGGCACAGAGAGGCAAAGGCAGAGGCACAGACACTGACTCTGACTCCGACTCTGTGGCTGCTGAGGCTGTGGCTTCACTTTACTTCTTTTTTTTTCCATCTTCCTTACTTTTTTTTAGTTATTTTTTTACTTTTTCACGTAGCCGTAGATTGAGTTTCAATGGAAAAATGATTTGCAAATTGACTTTAACGAATTGCTCGAGTGAGCAGCAGCAGCAACAACAACGGCAACAACGGCAACAACAGCAACCTGCTAGCTTGGCTTAGCCTTTTGGCCATGTTATGGAATTTTGATTACATGGCAAGAAAAGAAGAGCTTGCAGCATTAGATACTCTCTATTAAAATAGAGAAAAGGAGAAAGATAGACAGAGAGAATAAAGATAAAGAGGGAGAGAGAGAGAGAGAGTGGGTGTAGGATTGGCTTATTATTGGCACGCATTTAGTTTTCGATCAATTTCAATAACAATAGAGAAAACCAAAAATCAACTTCAATATTCCTAAGAGAATCGTCTCAGTCACAGTTTGTGATAGCAATGTCTATATTCTGTCTGTGATCCATCTATATATATATAGTGGGTTGTGGCCAATAGTTTTTGGGGGCCAGTTATGGCCATCGTTTTGCCATGAAACACCATTATCAGCATTATAACACGGTCTAACCGACCGACCGACCAACCAACCAGCAAACCAACCAGTTGGCTAAAATGGCCTGGACTGGCCTGGACTCGAAACTGCCAACTGGTAACTGGTAACTGGCTTTTGTTTGGCCGTTGGGCTCCAGCTAGTTCGTATATCATTATAGAAATTACCTACTCTAACCATTCGGTTGGGCATGGCAAGGCAGTCAGTCTGGCTAGGAAGGCAGCCATTGTTAGTATTTTGCCATTAACGTTAACTCTTTTGGCACAATCTGACCGTCAAGATCTTATACTCGCGTATGAGGTTTTGCCTCCCCCAACCCAAAAAAAAAAAAAAAAAAATACACGAAAAAAAGACCCAAAACAAAACAAAACAAAAAAAAATTCAATTCTAGCTGTAAATTATGAAAGAAAAAAATAAAAATAAGCAAAAAAAAAGAAATCTAATAAAAACCCACGGCATGTCAATTTTCAGACTGATAAGGAATATTTTAGAGATAATAATATTGTGATATGATAACTTACCAGGACTACCAAGGAAGACTGAGGAATACAAACGCCTTGAGGCATCTGCATTTCGAGCATCGGCAGGTGAGGACCATTCTCTTCGACACCATCGTCCTGTAAATCAGATAGAAAAGCCGCTCATTAGATAAACATATATAGATATAGATATAGATATTTTGATTTTTACAATTTTACTTAATACCAAAAATGAAATGAAACGAAATGAAATGATAGATAAAATGTAAACGAAAATCCAGTAAAAGCATATTTAATGCATGTTAGGCAAGAAGTGCTAAGATCTTAAGCTACTTTTCCTAGACCCCTCCCGACTGACACACTTGTCAAACACAAAGCCTTCTCTCATCGATACATTGACAGCTGTGGAATTGAATGCGTTAAGCCCAATGTTTCCTATATCTACATACATATGTATATACATACGTACTTATATACCTATATCTATGGGTAAATAGCTGTGAGGCTTTCATCAAAATATATTATTGACAGGTGGGGCCTACCAATTGCAATTGATTGTTGCTGCTGTTGGCTGTTGCTGCTGTTGCTGTTGCTGCTGTTGCTGCTGCTGTTGATATTGTCAAGGTTTCTGTCATTCAAAACTTAAATTGTTATACGGATAACCCAAGTGAAGTCCATGCTTGGACAATAAAAATTGCAACAACTCTGAAGTAGAGGTTCCTACGAACGATTTCTCCGTTCTCCTTCCTTTGAAGGATTTGACCAATCTTCTATAGGCTCTAACTTGGCCATCTTTTTGACGATTTTGAAAAGTTTTACAGCAATCTTCTGGATAATTTCCATATTAAAAAACTGCATTGAAAGTTGAAAAAAGTTGGAAAAAAATTTTGTTCGGATTTTTTCCATTTTTTGCAGTGTAACCATCGTTAAAATTTGCGAAAATCGAGTCGATAATTTGTTTTCCAGATTTTTATGCTAATTAAAAATGACAGTTTCTAAGAAGCAAATAAAGACATAGTTTTTCAAAATCAGACGAGATTTGACTGAATTAGAGCTTTTTTAAGTAGAGGTTCATTTGAAGGATTTGTCCGTTGTCCTTCCTTTTTTCCTTCCTTCTCCAAAATTTTTGGGGAAAATAGATTTAAATTTTGATTCAAATCAAGTGAAATTAATAATCGAAAAGAATTTATTACAGAAAGGTAATCGAAAAAAAAAGCCTTCACTATTGCATTTACCTTTCAATTACTCTAAAATCTGATTATATTTTATTTAATTCATTTAAACTTCTGCAAGGTATTTGTCTTTAACATACACATACATAAATATTATACATTCATAACATATTTATAAATATTATACATATGACATATATAAAATTTTGTTTCTATCTAAAGAAATTATATATATTTCAATGATATATATAACGCATTTGCATTTTGACTTTAATTTATTCCAACTAATTGTAAATCGTAAAATCTACAAATGAACAATCCCCAAGTAGACATTAATATAGATATATATGTATCTATATATATTAGGTAAAGTATCCTTTGTTTCATTATATTTTTATTTTAATACCTTATTCCGCCTCTTTTTTAAACACTTTAAAGACTCAATTATCCAATGGTAAAATGAAGAAGAATAAAGAAAGGAACAAAATGCACCCCTCTTAACCTTCTAATGGACACTTTAAGAACATAAAACTTTAAATGAAATACGTAGTGCTAAAAAGAAGAAGAAGAAGAAGAAGAAGGCACAAGAAGTAGAATGAAAATGGCGCTAATAATAATTTGGTTTATTGGCTTTAAAGCACAATGAAGACACTGGGCGGTAAAAATTGAGGGGCGTGCCAAGAGACCAAAGTGAGCGAAACAAAGAGCCCACCCCTGTGTGTATGTGTGTGTGTATTTGAGTGTGGATGTGTTTGTGTGTGTGTGTGGGGTTCTTTTTTTTCGTTCTTCTGTTTTTTCCTCTTTTTTTTTTAGCAGCAGCAATTTCTATTATTTTTTTAAGCACTTTCTTGAGCTCAACGAGGGAGACGACGCACCTTTATTTAAATTTGTCTTGGCCAGTTGCAACAACAACTACAGCAACAACATCAATAGCAACACCAACAACAACAACAACATTGAGCTGCTTCGTTTTCCTTAATGGCCAATTTTCTTGGTAGTAATGGGCACGTTTTATGGACGCTTTTGTGGGGTGTTTATCGTGTACACACTCACAAGAGGGGGCACACACACACACACACACCAGCAGTGCTGGACAAAAGAGGGGCAGCAAGTACAATGGACTATGCAATTTAAATCGAGGGTTGTTTCAATAATTGCAATAGCAAAGAAGATAAAAAACAAACCACGAAATTCATTTTCATTTGTAGACCAAATCAATGACTCATTAAATCTATGTATGTATGTATGATATATATAGTTATATATTTTTATATAAATTATTTATTTAACATTTTAACTAATATAAGAACTTAAAAATAAAATAAACTATTGTTGTCATGGCACCTACAAATGACTAATGTACGTACTACGTATGACATAATATTTTTTATTTTGAT
Source organism: Drosophila sturtevanti (assembly GCA_018150375.1). Lineage (NCBI taxonomy): Eukaryota > Metazoa > Arthropoda > Insecta > Diptera > Drosophilidae > Drosophila > Drosophila sturtevanti. The sequence goes on along the minus strand of JAECWJ010000408.1, from coordinate 4,367,453 downwards.
TAAAATTGTCACTATCACCTGATATTCTAAGAAACTGATAACTATTTAAGTTTAATAAGTAATTACAGTTTGTGGTTTTTCTTTTTAAACAATTAGTTCTTTGAAACTCAAAACGACGGAATGATAAAATATATATTGATCTATGTTTGAAATATACATTTGCAAGGAATTTAGGAATCATTTTATAGAAGAATCGTATAAATATATATGATGGAATCATTATTCATATATGTATTTGTACATATAAATAATTTTTTATTTTATTTAAATGGTATTTTCTCTGGTAATTCAATAAGTAAACAATACAGATAATAAAAGTAATATATCTATAAGGTATCAGTTATACTTCAAACCCGAATATACGAAAAATTTCATTAAAAGTTAATTCCAATTGAAAAATTGATGTAAAAACGTTTCTAATATAAAATTGAATTGATTAAATTTATTTAAATAGTTACAAAAGTTCATATGCTCTTTATTCTCTGTTCAAAAGGTTATCAATTGAAAGGGGAAAAAAGAAGAGGAAGGCACTATTACCTGTTCACCAAATCGAAAGAGACAAATGCAATTAACTAACAAATCAGCTCTATATACATTCATATATACAATCAAATCAAATATTTAACGAAATTCATGTATAATAATGGTGAAGGAAGTGGGAGAGAGGGCGAGACATCGGGCAACTAAACCAAATTGTTCGCACATAAATCTTTGCACTAAAAATTTTATTGTCGTTTTTATTGTAAAGAAATAGAATAACAACAACAACAACAACAGCAACAAAAATAAAAGGCAGCAAACGACAGCAGCCAAACAGTCTGCGCTGCCAAAGAGAGCCAAAGCAGAGCTAAGGCAGAGAACACTCACTCAGTCACACACACACACACACACTCACACATAAAAGACAGACACTCATTCACTCATTTTCGTTTATGTATTTCCCCTTCGCTATACGACGGCTTATCGTATCGTAAGTCGTTGCTTGCTTAATATCGTAAGAAGGCAGCGCCATTGCTTGACTCGCATGTATGAGTGTTTGTCTGTATGTGTGTTTGCGTGCGTGTATATTAATAAGAGTGAGTGAGACAAAGCTAGTAAGTGGAAAAGAGAAATGTAATACACACATATACATATATCAAGTTGAGGCGAATTTGGAAGGCGAATTGCCAGCCAGAGTCAATAATAATAATAATAATAAGGGAATGCTCATTTTTCTAGACAAAGTTAATGATTTTTTGGTTAGTCCCGGTTATGCAATGTTAAATCAATATTCTTGACTAAGACAACTTTAATAATATAAACTTCTTAGACAATTCTCTGACTCTCATGCTCTGCTTTAAATAAGACAGAAGAGAAAATTTCTATCCTTTGTTTCTTCTTTTTTTTTGGGTTTTTGGTTTTTGAGTTCTTTTTTCTTTTGTCTTTTGATTTGAAAAATTGTATTCATCTATTGTCTATTAATAGGGAGGAGAACCTATTTTTGGTTTCGACCTCATTTTTCTGTCATTTAGCTAGCACTCTTGTTAAGTGTAGAACCCCCTCTCCCTCTCACACCCCTCGCACTCCATTAAACCATAATGATAGGGAGCCTGAAGTGGCTGAGAGTGTTTCGTTTTCTTTTTTATTTTCTTTTTTTTTGTTTTTTTTTTTTTGATAAAAATGGCGCTAGGGCCATTGATTAGGGAGGGGCAAAAATGCATTCTCTTATCATCAAGTTCAAATGCAGTTGCAGCCAAAACATAGAAAAGAAAAGAAAAAAAAAACGAAACTGACACACATAGTAGAAAAAACCTTATCCCCCACCCTCATCGCCATACCCCTTCACGCTCCATAGTCATGAGTTTAGTTGTTCTGTTGAAAAGAAGAAAAAAAAAAAACTATAGACGAAATGAATTTTCCACATTTTCCATCGCCTCACAATATGAGCTGTATTTGTATATAGTCTCTGTGTGTGTGTGTGTGTGTGTGTGTGTGTGTTTAGATAAAATTGTGTTTCGAAAGTGACAGTTGAAATGATTTATCACTTGCCAGTGACTGCAAGGCGCAAACGCCAGTACCAACCCCACCCTCCATACCTCCCCCTCCAACACCCACCCACCATCCACCGCAGACGCTGATGGGCTCCCCTTCTGTATCCAAACGATTCTGTACCGCTGCTGCTGCTGCTGCTGCTGCTGTCGTCAAAGTTTTTAGCACAAGCTCGCCAACGCTGCTCTTGGCCCCCCATCTCCACATCCCCCCTCTACAACGAATCACACTCTGCTCCTCCCGCTCCTATTTCTGCCGCTTCTGCTGCTGCATGTTTGGCATTTTTGTGTAGAAAAATTGAAAATTGCTTTTTTCGTTAGCAGACAGAACGTTCTATATCCTCTTCCGCCGCCCTCCCTCCCCCACCCCCTAACCATAGTTTTTATCACTGGCAACTTCATCTTTCCAATTTTCTACTATTTGGCTTTTGTTTCCCCTACATGTTATAGGGGCTCCTCTCAGTCATTGTTGCCACTGCTGCTTCGTTGCTGTTGAGTTTTTCCATATGAAAATTTAATTCCGTAACGCCCCAACCCACACACACACACACACACATACAAAAGTTAAGCCCACCCTCTTTTTCACCCTCCCCTCCCCACCCACCACCCCGTCAAGCAACTCTCCAGCCTTTGCCTTTTCCCGTGCGAGCTAATTTAAAAATTTTTGTAATTTTTTCGCTTTGCTCTTTTGGAATTTTTGCAATGCGCGACAAAATGATTTATGTCGCTGCCTGTGCAAAATTAAAAATATTACAAAACAACACCAACAATGCTCACACATTTAAATAACATAAAAAGTATATATATATATACATATATAAACATATAATGGAACAACAACAATTGGAAAAAAAAACGGCACACACACAAAGAACACTTAAAGCTTTAAAAATGAAAATGTTACTGTGGAAATTTTCATTTTGGCCTTTTCTCTTACTTTTATGCCGAACAATTTTTGTGTGACAACAATAACGAAAAAACAAAACTATTTAATAGACAAAGAGATGACTAAATGATACCCTGTAGCCGAGAAAATTTATTAACTTATTAAATTAGACTTAATTTCGTTAACTTGATAAAGTTGAATTACAAATTTGTGTATTTGTTTATATATTAGTTAATATATACATATGTATTTGATAAAGTATGTATGTAGATGTATGTATGTAGATACATATATCGATCTGCCGGAACATCTTTTCATCTCATTGCTCATAGGGTAACAGAAAAAGGAATATATAAAAAATAAAATGAAATAAACCGCAACAATTTTTCAACATTTTGCACGTGTAAATTTTCCAATTGGTTGAGCGCGTGAAATGTGTGAGAGAAATCTAAAGGTGGGGGGAGAGGGGACAACGGACGGATGGCAAAAAAAAAAAAATAAAAAATAAAAATGGGGGGGACAGGCCACAGAGACAGATGAATTAAATTCTGAGGGTGGTTTTTCTGTGGCAATACAATAAACTTAGTCAATGGGCGTGTCTCCGTCTGCCTCTTTATATATGAATATATATCTATCTATCTGTCTATCTATCTACCTATACCATTCCATCTCTCTTTCTCACTCTCTCTCTCTATGATTATTATTTTATCTTATGGATGGATCCCATTATTGTTAGTTCTCTTCGATCTTGGTGGCAGGTGCCACCGGAATTAATGATCACATTGTGGCAACTATGAATGAATACAGAAACGAGTTAACACAATGGAAAATTTGCATGAAATGTATCTTTTAGGGTTGGTCGTGTGGCACTGCCCATATGTGGCCTGTGACTGGCCCAAAAACTGCGACAGTCTGGCCATTTGCATTGCCGTCGGCGGCTTTTTGGATACGGTACGGTACGGTACGGTTACGGTTACGGCAAGGTGCGTTGGCCCAAACCAAAAAAAAGCAAAAATTCCGACTGAAAAAGCAGACAAAAGCAACCAAAAATAAATTCAGATAACCCAAAGAGACAAAAATACATTTTTTACCTATGATGTCAGTTTTAATACACTTGCAATATATATATATACATGTATCTAAAGGAATTATATTATATGTCAATTTGATTTTAATGAAAGAATTTTATGAATATTGGTTATAGATTGATATTGGTGAGAAATATTTAATATAATAAAATAAAATAGTAAAAAATGAAATATTTAATATGTAGTACGAAACTTCAACAATGAAAAGCCATATTAAGTATATCGACAATTGCATTTCCATAGATTTATTTATAAATATATAAATATTTATATATAAATATATTTTTGTAAATTTATTATATATAATATATAAATATATTTAATTTAAATTATATATTATATGATAGAATAAGTTTGCATTAAAATTAAACATTTTCAATACACTTTCCTATTCTAATATGAAATATTTTTCATCAAGATTATAATTCCTAATGATATAAAATATGCAATTTTTCTTTTGTTTTCTCAAAAAAGGAATTTTAGAATCATTGGCTTGGTATGAAAATATGTTTTTCTATTAGGTAGACCATTTATTTGTTTATATAAAGGTAATTTAAAAATTGCAGGTGAATGAAGATTGAAATATAATATATGGCAGGTATAATAAATATGAAAAAAACTACAGCATGTTAAACTTTTTATATAATATCAATTCGATCTTCCATAAGTATTTTTGACTTTTGATCTGATTAGTTTTAAATTGAATTCGTAAGCAAGTTAATAATATATAAAATATATATCCCAATGATGCAATTCAGTTTGCTCATCATATCATAATATATGTACCCTTCAATTTGCAAGAGTATAACATACACACACAGACACACACACACACACAGACAGACATGTACACAAACAAGTTAAAACACCCAAAATGCCGCAGGGGCAGAGCTTTTAGTCTTTTAGTCTGGCGACTTTGGAGTTGTAAATGCAAAAATGTGTAACGACCAGATGAAAAAAGTAAATGCATATATAAAATACTCATAAATAAATATATAGATAAAGAAAAAACATTATATATATATGGTATGCACATACATATCTATCTGGTCATACATATATATGTATATGTATGTATTTGCTTTTGGCCAGTTTTTGGTTATTTCAATAAGCCCAGTTAACACGTCGTATTGATTAATAAATTGGCTCTGTTCAAAATTTAGATAGAGAATTCAATCTAAGACCACGATAATACGCTTATGAATGAATTGAATTGTTAAAAGAAATTTATTTTACTTTTTATTTTTTTGTTGGTTTTTCGATAAGCCTATTTTTTTTTTTCTTTTACAGGTACCTATTGATTAAGTATGAGAAATCTTATCAGAGATTGTTGTCCATGACAACAATCAGAATTAAATCACATAATATTTGATGGAAAGCAAAAATATAGCAAAATCATGGCTAAGATTTTGGAAACACATATTAACTTTATTTAAGTGCAAAATATTGCTTAGAAAATTCTTGAAAAAACATAAATTAAAAATGTATTTGCAAACATTTAAAAATATTTCCTAAGATCTTTTTTTAAAAATTGTTTTAATTCTATGCTAAAGATCTTTTTCTTAAAATTAAATAAATTTTACTTTAAAAGATTTTAAATTTCCTGTATTACATATTTAAAATTTGCTTTAAATTTAAAAAAAAAATAATAATAATTCCAACTAGTCTCTACTTTTATAGTCAAACAATGTATCGTAAATTTAATTATTTTGTTAACTTCCACTTTATTTTATACACATTTTTTTCTCTATTTTTTTTTTTATTTTTTTTCTGCATCTCACAAATTGCATTTGGCATTTCATCTCTCTGGCCTCAGTCCCCATTTCCCCTTCTCCCCTCACCCCTTTATTTTATCAATCCTACCACCTTGTTGCTGTTGTTGTTGCTTTATTTATGGCATCGTTTTGCTTTTTGTGTAATTATTCACATGCACAAACAATTTCATATGCAATTTTTTTAGTGCGCCATTTTTTTTTATAATGCCGGTTTTTTTTTTTTTTTTTTTTGTTTGTTTGTTTGTTACTGGCCATCATGGCCGGAAGGTGGCGCTGCTGCAGCTGCTTTACGAGCAAAACAAAAAAAAAAAAAGAAATATTCACCAGCAACAACAACAACAACAACAACAGTTATCTATTTTTGCTCTGTCGCTGCCATTGTTGTTGTTGTTGTTGTTGCCGTTTTCCGTTGTCGTTTTCACAACATTTTCTATGGCCAAGTATTTTTGTTGGTTTTTTATTTTTAATACCCTGTAACCAGAAGCTAAAAATAGAGTATACTGAAGGGACCAAAATGTGTAAAAGAAATTGATATAAATAATTTGTATATATGAAATTTGATAATAATTCAAAAATAAAGCCTCAAAAATTGAGAAAATTCTATATAGCAAAATGTTGAAAGAGAATTTAACTATTTAAATATGTGATTTGATCTATTATTATCCTCTATTCTATATTTAGGATATTTTACCAATGAGACCTTCATATAACATCCTATATCTATAATAAATTATATTTATTTATAAAATCATATATATAAATATAAAAACTAACAAAAACTAGCTAGAACATAAAACTACATAAAATTAAAATAAAACAAAAATTGATAGCCCAATTAAAACTAATTTTACAGGGTATCTAAAGGACAGCTATGCTATTTTAGTTAACGCATAGAATTTTAGCAATTTCTTTTTTTTTTTTTTGTTGTATTCTTAATTTAAATGAAAAAGCTTTTCGCTTATAGTTATGAAAATAATGTATATGGTAGACAAAGCAAACGAGAGAAGAGAGAGAGAGAGAGAGCGAGCTAGAGGGATATAAATGGGGATTGGGAAGGTTTCATCTATGTATAAAATTTAACTAAAATTGTCGATTTAGTTTTTAGCTAACAAAATAAGCTTTAAGGCTTAAATTCCATAAACATTTTTGGGGCCACACCTCAGACTTATTGAGGGAAAAACAAAGGAGAAGGAGAAAAATAAGAGAGAGAAAGAGAGTGAAAGAGAGAGAGAGACAGAGACACAAACCAAAGCAGAAACATGACAAACATGACTTGTAACTTAAGCTATGCAATTTTTGTATTTTTTTTTTTTTTTTTTTTTTTGTTGTCTTTGGTTTGGTTTGTCATCAGTTTTGGCGACATCCTGCAGTTTGCAATGCTTCTCCTGGTCCTGCCACATATCGTTTTACACTTGAAATGAATTTGAAAGTCAGCAAAGGCAGCTCGTAATTCTTGCCTCGTGTTCCCACACACATGCACACACAGACAGGCACACACACACACACATAGAGACACACAGAGCAACAGAGCATCATCATCATCTCATGAAGTTTTCTTTATCTGAATGCAGGCCCGCGACTAATATAAACGTACAATGGACCAACTTAAGCTGAAATGACAGTTGCGACATGTTTGCGTAGGCGTGTGCGATCTCTGGGACAGAAAGAGCGAGTCAGTCAGCCAGCCAGCCAACCAGCTAAAGCAACAGCAACAGCAACAACATTGGGAAGCAAATGTTTTGGTATTAATTTTTCTTGTTGTTGCCTCTCCTCTGACAATAAACTTTATCGCATTCATGTGAATGCACTTTATGACACCTAACCAGAATTGTTGTTGTTGTTGTGTGTGTTGTTGAGACGACAACAACAGCAACAGAACTTGTTCTCCATTGTTGCTTATGTATATCTGAGTGAGAGTGTGTCTGTGTGTGTGAGTTTGTATTGTGTATTTACCTGCTTGTAATTTCCATTTAAAACGCACAAGAAATTCCACATATATTCAGATATATGTATATATATATATATATATATACAACTTTTAAATATAGAATGCCAATGCTTTGAGTCAATTTTTGCACGACTTGATTTAAATTGGTGTATGGTGTGCGTGTGTGTGTGTATCAGGGGAGAGAGGCATATTGGAAAGCTATTTTGTGGTCGCCTGTCTGACTCGTGACTGCTCACTCAGTCGTCCGTTCTGATGGTCACGTGACCCTAATAAATCACAGAATTAATGTTACGTAAAATGGAGTTTGCTGCCAGCCACTGCATTGGCATGATGTCCGTTCAATCTATGTATGAATGTTTGCTGGCAGGGAGTAAATGCAAGATATTCCTAACCCAATATCATCATCAAACTCCACTATATATATATATATATATATATGTATGTTTGTATAGAAGCAAAATAACGGAAATTGAAAAACGTTTGCGGCATTTCTGATAAGCAGAGAGAGAGAGAGAAAAAAAAAGGACACCATTGAGAATGAAATGTACAACTACTTAAAGGCATGAACTTAATTGTCTGATGATTTTTAATAAACCAGACTGGCCACCTCTTTTACTCTCTCCCTCTCCCTCTCTCTTTTCCTCTCTCTCTCTCTCTCTCTCTCTCTCTGTGTATGTGTGTGATGTTGCTTTCTCTTTTACTCATATACGCAGGCGCAGACAGCAACAAACATTGGCAAAAGCCAAGCGCCAACATTACGACCATTAAAAATACCCAAAACGACAACGACAATTTCCTCATTATCGTAAAATTTATTCAAGCAAAATAAATTCATTGGTCGTTAACCTTGACACTGGTTTTTCTTTTTTTTACAGTCACTCACTCATTCAGTCACTCACCCTCACCACATCCCCCTGCTGCCCTCATCCCGTTTTAATATGACTCTCTGTCTGTCTGTCTGTGTGTGTGTCTATAAAATTCATGCCATGATGCGTGTTAAATAGTCACTGCCATTGTAGACAATGGAAAAGCATTGGAAAAACTTAAGGTATGGCTGCTTAAACTTTGTCAGTTCATAATCAAACAAAAAAAAAAAAAAAACTCTTTATATATATATATATTATATATGTATATAAATTGGTGGAATGTGTATTATAAGCATGACTTTTAGAAGAGATTCTCTTTTATTATATTTATTTTTTGGGGAGATTAAACCCTTAAAGCAACCAAATATTAAAAACAAAAGAAACACACACACATACATACATATACACAGAATGAATATATTTAGGTATATTCATGTATATTCATGCTTGTATTATGTATAGAAGGCATAAAATTACGCCTGTAAGTATGCTACAATAATCGATAAGTGTATAGAGTAGTAAGGATATTTTGTGTGTGTGTAATGTTGCTTTTGTTGTTGTTGTTGTTGGTTGCTTGGTTGGTTGGTTACTGCTTGACTGCGTTTTAGGCTGCCAGACACAAGCAAACAAGCAAACAAACACACACAAGCACACACACACAGAGCCAGAGACAGAGACAGGACTGTGCCATTTGTCATGGGGACCCGCGAGCTATTTTTCCATTTATCCGAATTTCAGACTCTCAACTCCTGTTTGTTGGTTTTTTTTGTTGTTGTTGTTGTTCGTTTTAAAGTGTTAATATGTATCCTTGCTGCATTTGAAGCTTAATTCGGTGACAGTTTGTTGGCATTGTTTCCGCCCCTCTTGCCCTTTGTCTGGCATATTTTGTCATTTAAATTTTTGAATTACATTTGATTTAATATGATTTAAGAATTTATAATGGTCTTTAATTAATTAAAGATTTTTTTAAAGATGTCTCAAGATATTTCTAAGTATTTATAAGCAAATCTAAGGGAATCTATTTATATACACTTTATATATATATATATATATATATATATATATAAAGTGAGTTGTCAGCAAACGTCAAGCAAAAGATTTAAAGCTCATTAGTATGATATAAAATTGTCTTTTTTAATACAATAAAGATGTTCATTAGGCATATTTTTTACTCTATATATGTATATGTATATTTACTGTATATATCATGATTTAAATGCATTTAAAAATTGCAATCAAAATAAAATTAAAATCGCACAGAATGAAGAAAAGCTTCGTTATTTTTTCATTTCTCTCCTCCAGCTAAATGCTAGTCCCTGAATCCTTGTGTCTGTCTATGTATATTTATATCTTTGTGAACGCCCGTGTGTGTGTGTATGTGTGTGGCAGCTGTCTGTATGCGTATTGGCGAGAACTTGCGGATCCGAGACTCCAATTTCATCTCCGTCTCCGACTCTGATGTCGTTTTGTGCCCGGTTCTCGTTTGCCTCGTGTCCTGGTCGTTCTTCTTTCGTTTATTTTATATAAAAACCGAATGAAGCTACCAAAAGGAAATGCTACACACACACACACACACACACACACACACACATTCTCAAACATAGATGCTTTTTTTTTTGCTTCTCCTATTTTTCTACATTTCTTTTATTTCCAGTCAGCAGAAAAATTCTTATACACAAGCTGCGTTTTTTTTTCTTCCTTTTTATCCTTCTTTTGGTAAGTGTGTGTGTGTGTGTGTTCCAGGCGAAGCTTTGCTCTCCCTATACTTGTGTGTGTGTGTGTGTGTAGCTGGAGCAGTCAGCTAGCTCACTTTTCTTTTGAATGATTCGATGATTTTAAGCGCCTGCGTTATATGAAAACCAATCGCATCAAAGCACCCCATTAAATTTCATCGTCAGGCATATATCCTTGCCACACACAGACACCCAAAAAGGAAGAGATGTTGGTGCACAAGAAGCAGCAGAAGCAGAATCAAAAGAAAAATAAGAAGAAGGGAAGAAGATGACGACGACGACGACGACGTCGTCGATGACGACCATGAGGACCATGGTCCTGGTCCTGGTCCTGGTTCTGGTATAGAAATAACAACAGCTGCTGCTGTCCTCAATGGCTGGCTGACTGGCTATATGTCTGCATCTCCTTTTACCAATGTTTGCTATATGCCAGAAGGGAAATCCATCAGAAAGCGCAGCCGCTGCAGCTGCTATCCAGCTTCTTGCCTACATTTATCCACCCACTCATCCCCCCCTCCCTTTGTTACCCTTCAACTCTATCGTTATTGTCATCATGGCCATCATCATTATGTGCTGACGTCGTAAATGGCTCTATCAGCGCCATTGTGTGCCGCCTCTTTTTCTCATCTCTTCTTTTCATTTTTGGTTTCTTTTTCCGTTTCTTTTTTTTTTTTTGTTTTTGTTTTTGGGTGACTCTCTCTGACATGTGAAGGCTTTGGATTCGGTGGATGCCACAATTTTTTTTTTTTTAAAGTTTTGTCTGCTTTAAAGTGCTTTTAATGGCTTCATATATGAAGGTTGGCTAACAGCAAAAAAAAAAAAACAAAACCAAAAAAAGAAAAGCACACACAACTCATTGGGTTTGGGGTTTGGTCTTTTTATATACTTCACTTTCCATACATAGCTCAGTCTATCACACTATATTCTCTTTCTCTTTTTTCTCTCTCTCTCTCCCTCTATCTATCCCTGTCTCTTTCTTTCTTTATCTCTGTCTCTTTCAGCTGCTGGTCTGTGTACATTCTATCCTGCCATAGGCGACGCCATCTTCCTATGGCTCGGCTTTTGCTTTATTTGCAGTTCTCATCCTCGTCTTCTTCTTTCCACTTGTATTTTTCTTTTTCCTATTTTTTAGTTTTCTTTTCTTTTTTTTTTTTTAGCTCATGCTACTCCCCGTTCTTTTTATTTTTTTTTTTTTTTTGTAGTTTTTTTCTTTTTCTTTTTTTATGGCAAACATTTAATGGGTTTTTCAGAAAATTGCATTTTCTTCTTTGGCACTCTTTAGCCTTTTTGTTTAGCTGCTACTTTTAGACCGGCAAACTAGAGTCTCAGCTGTTGTTGTTGCTTCTACTCCTTCTGCTGTTCCTATTTCTACCCCTCCCATTCCTGCTCCCCCGCCATTGCTCCCTGCTCCTGCTGCTGCTGCTGCTGCTGCTCATGACCATGGCTGCCATATTAGATTTTGAATGCATTTCCGCTTTTTGCCGCAGCAAGGAAACTTTTGTTCGCCAGCCATGTTGACTACCTCAATCCCCTTCACCACCCCCCCACCCCTTCTCCTTCATACTTTGCTTCATCCTTTCCTCGTATTCTCTAACTCTCTATGTCTGTAGATGTGTGTTTGTCTGTGTGTGTGTGTGTGTGTGTGTAGAAATATTTTCAACTGACTGACAGCTGTGTGCAATGGTGGGCGGGCCACAAGGACGATATTCTTGTGGGTGTGTGTGTGTTTCCTCTTTTTTTGGTTTAGAGTTGGCCCCGCCATGGTTTGGCTCTGACTAGCTGGATGACTGGCTCCTGGTTGCATTAAAACTTTGTTTCATTTTGTTGTTGCTTTTGGTTTTTGGGCTTCAGCTTTTGTTTGATGAAAAAGTCCAAGTTGTTGCGCAAAAAGTTTTTATGCAAGTTTTGCTATTTTGGCAAATGGATAAAATACTCTCCTTAACCCACTACATACAAACATATAAACAGAAGTATATATATATATATATACGAACATATATACACATATATATATTATAACTGTCTATATAAAGAGCTTGGCTATCAATGCTAAGAAGTTTTAATCAAACTTTGTGGACAAAAAGAAAAGTAATTGCATTTACCCGGATCCTCTCTCTCTCTCTCTCCTCAGTGTTAGTTGAAAGTTCAAATGAAATTTAAACAAACAAATTAAAGTAAAAGAAAACTTTAGCAAAAACTATATATGTATATATACACAAATGTCCATGTGTGTATGTGTCTCTGTGTGTGTATGCGTGTGTGTTATGCCTACTGCACACCTTTATACAATGCCTTTTTGGTATTTCTACAGCAAATATTTTTGGTTTTAGCAAAGAAACATTTGCATACCAACAGGCGCAGGGGAAATATGCAAAAAAAAAACAAGCAAACAAACAAAACAAAAAACATTTTCAACATTCCATTCCTTTTGCCATGCGAAGAAAAATAAATAACAAAAAAAAAAAAACGCGATATGCTAAAAAGAAAAACAGGCTGGCCCCCAACTAGTTTTTTTTTCCCTCTTCTTTTGGCTCAAATTAAAAACCCATTTATAGCCTACAACAATTTATTAGACAAATTTCGTTTCAGTTACCTTTAGGGCGGCAATTAACATATATATATATATATATGTATATACTTGATATCCAGCAACCGGTTTATGACTAGAACCGATTATGTGACAAACAGATATTTCGATCGTCTATTGTTTTTTTTTTTCTTTTTTTATTTCGGTGAGTTGATGATCTTTTGTGAATTTTGATTGTCTGTAGCTGTTTTTTGTTTTTGTTTTTGTTTTTTTTTAACGGTTTTGAACGGCTGTAAATCTCTTGTCAAGGACAGAAGCAGCAGCCATCAATGATTTAACGATGATCTTGAGTCGTTTAATTACCGTTCGACAGTTGATTGGCCATTAAAATATAAACATGACTCAATGTGTAGTTAACGACTTGACAAAAGAATTTTCTTCGTTTATTTTTTTTTTGACAATTTTCTAAAAGGAAAACAAGTTTCTTTTCACTTATCTGGGTGTGTGTGTGTGTGTGTTAAATGCACATCAATTGGAAATTGAATGGCAAAAGTAAGAGAGAAGGGAAGGGAAATGTTGGGGAAGACACGCGGCATACTTTTTTTCTTCTCTTTTAGCCGTTTTCAAATTGAAAACGTGTCCAACAGCCAAACAGTCATCAATTTTTAAGCAGGAGTAATCACTTTGTAAACGTTACCCAACAACAACAACAACAACAATAACAACAGCAGGAGCAGGAGCAGGAGCAGCAATGCCAATGGCAACAAGAAGAACTTTTAGCCATCTCCTTTGGGGGTTGGATAATGTTAAAGCTATATGAAGACCCTGGTCCAGGGTAAGCACAAGGACAAGGACAAGGATTGCCGGTTTACTGCCTGACTGCCTGACTGTCTGTCTGACAAGTATGGCTCAAATTATTTCTTGTATTCTTTCCTATTCGCTTGATTTCCAAATTTCTGCACGTAACTACATAAAGTTGCAGAAATTTTTATACAATTTGTTGCATGCATAATTCAAGAGGACAATCGGCACAGGATAACAGGGATACAGAGCAACGGATATTGTGGTGGATTTATGTGAACCCAAAGTGTGTGAGTGCTTTTATGTAAGTGTAAGGGATGGATGCTAAGGAATTATGATGAGCATATAAAAAGGAGTTTGGACTGAAATTTTCGTCCCTTTTTACAAGGTGGTAGTGAAGTTTATAGCCATTGAGAAGTCGAGTGTTTTGACATCGAGATCCACTTGATGGTTATCTTTATGACTGGATACAATTGTACCAGTTAATCTTTTAGCTCTCTCTCTCTCTCTCTCTCTCTTCTATTGCATATTTTAAGAAAATAGATTTTTATCATATAATATAATAGTTATGACTGGTGTAGTAAAAGTAAGTGATAAATGTAAATTTAGATGCTTTTTATAACTTCTTTGAAAGCGAAAACATGAGTGAGTTTTCTGACCTATAATTATATGATGAAATTCTGATTCGAAAAATAGAATAATACAGTAAAGTGTTAATTTTAAATTTCCCCAAGCAGTTAAAGAGTTATTCCTAAGATTTCCCAGTTATATCATCTGCCATTTCTCTAAATGCCCTTAACTAGTTGAGAATTACTACTGAGTGCAATGAAATTAGTTAGAAGGAGGTGAACGGCTTTGCTTTAAGACACTTTACTCCCATTATTACTTTCCACATTTTTTTATTTATTAAAATTCTTCTACTTAATTACCCCTTGTCTGTGATGTAAGCAAATGACGATCAAACAAACAGACAGAAGAAATCAAAGAACATTAAGTCCGTGTTAATCTATCGTTGAAATAAGCGCCGCAATTTGTCTATCAAATCAAACAAGATATGGCCAAAAAAAAAAAAAAAAGTCCATTCACATTTAATTGGTTAAATTTGTTGTATTTCGTTTTTGTTTTTTTTTTTATTTCTGCCAGAGAGTCAAAGTCAAAAGCAAGCAAATAGGCAAATTTATTAAATTCTCATTTATCAAACATCATAAATCAAATGTATCAGATAGTTCAGTTTAGTTTTCTGTTTTCAGTTTCAATTTTTTGATTTTGTCAGCTGGCATAAAACTACAACAAATACAACATACTAATATATTTGGTTTGTCTGTTTTTATAGTTTTATATTTATTTCAAATGATCTATCAACAGTTGCCGTTTTGGCGTTGATGATGATGATTTTTTGGTGTTTTTTTTTTCTTTTCTTTCTTTTGTTGTTATTGTTTGTCGGTTTCTCGTTTTTGGGTTGATATTTGATTTTTATGGATTTCCCTGTCTCGCCTCAAATCTTTTATGACTAGTTAATTTGGTTTGTTTTGTTTCTGTTGCTGCTGTTGCTGGTTGCTGTTGGTGTTTCTGTTGCTGCTGATGGCTTTTATTGGGCGCAATGAACTATAAAAACTAATGTTTCAAACAAATTTTTAGTAGTGCACTTGACAAGCGAAAAAAGGTCGAGTAATAACGAGCAGCGAGCGGCCAGCCAGCCAGCCAGCCATCCAACTAGCCCCACTAGCACCGAGTGTCGAGTGTTGTCAATCTATCAAAAATGTCTGGCCAAATACCGTTTCGCACACTTTTACTTTCAATTTGACCTTTAGCTAACTGTCAAAATGGCTGTCAGAATTGTTATTGTTGTTGTTGTTGTTGTTGTTGGCGTGTTGTTGGTGGGTGTTTATGTTGTTGTTTTTGCATTTGACAGCTAACTCGCTGCGGCTGTCGCATCATTTTTCGCACTTTTGCAATGGGAAACAAAACGCGGCTTTGAACTACTAAATCATTTTTGACAGTTGGCAGCGCTGTTGGCGCCGCAGTTGGGGAAAGCCCCACAGAACAGAGCAGAGCAGAGCAGTTAACGTCAGCCGCACACTTTAACCATGACCTTGAGAACCGTTACAAGCACACACACACACACAAACACACACATACACAGACAAAAGAGCGAATATTTTATTTTTACTTTTGCTTTCTTTTTTTTTTTGCTGCTGCTGCTTTTGTTTATGCAATAAATTAAAAGCAATAATTTTTCATCTTGAGGCAGCGAAGTTCGCTGCGCTAGCAACACCAGCAGCAGCAACAGCAACAGCAGCAGCAGCAACAGTTGAAAGTTCGCCCGCTGCGGCGCAGAGCATTAATTTTGTGTAAAGTTTATACACTCACACATAAGTAAGAGGGAGACACACATACACACACACACACATAAATTCAGTAAGTGATAAAGCACCGCAATGGCAGTGGCAGCAATGCCAACGTCAACGTCGACGTCCTTTGCCTGGGCAGACATTGTTTTTAACTCGTTGCGTCTGCGTCGCCGTCTCTTGTCTCTACCTCTCTGCAATAAATACAGCAGAAAGCAGGAAAAAAAAACGCACACACACACACACAAAGAAAAAAAGCAACACCAACAAAACAATAATTCAACTTGTGGCTATATGGGCCGCTGCTGTTGCTCCACATACTGGTAAACTGCAGGTTCAATGGACGCTTTGCGCCTGCGCAGGGCCCAAAACAAATTGCAAGCAGCAGAGCCGCATTTATAGCCCTCTCGCTCTAGCTTGATGTCTGGCTGAATGTCTGTGTGTTTATGTGTGTGTGTGTGTCTGTGTGTCTATGTGTTTGTGTGCCATTAATTCTAGCGCTTGCCGGCTTGTTTGACAGTTCTGACAGACGATTATTTAAAGTTGTGCTTAAATGCTCTCTCAACTGTATCTCTCTGTGTATGTGTATGTGTGTGTGTGTGTGTGTGTGTCTTTGAGCTCAGGCATGGCCATGGCCAGGGTCTCTCCCTCTCTCTCCCTCTCTCTTTCATTCTTTTGGTACTTCATTTATACACTTGTCGCTCCCCTTTTCCGCCTCCGCCTCCACATCTACAACTACTCCTACTCCTATCTCTTCTACCTCCTCTTAGTTACCTCTTCCACAGCAGACAAATTACATTTTTGGCATATCGTTTTTGTTCTTGTCTGGCAGTGGGTTAGTAGGTCTACCAGCCAAAAACACAAACCTGGCCAAAATGCCAACAAAACGGGTATGATTTTTACCCTTAACTTGATCTCACATTGAAATTTTTGTTTATTTTTCAGATTCAAGTTATTTTTTTCCCCTATTGCAAGTTGGTTTCATTGATTTATTGATATTTAAAGGATTTTATGTTTTAGACAGAATAGTTTAAAATTTAAACATTTTTTTTTTTTGAACGAATAGGTAAATAAGTTTGCAGTGGATTTCTCTATAAGGAAATTTGATGAAACATTTTTGTGATAAGTTGAATTATAATATAGGAAATTATCATCTGAGCATTATGGATGGATTTTGAACTAGTTTTTCTTAATCTTGTAAGTAAAAAGATCTTTCATTAAAAAATTAATATTAAATGCAAAAATGGTCATAACTTTCAAATAGTTTTCAAATCAGTAAATAAAGACTAGATTGAGAAGACATATGTAAACTTTTAAGACGAAATGAAAATAAAAGAAAACTTTACACATTTCCTTAAATTCAGACTTAACCAACATTAAGATAAATTTAATGGCAAATTCATATGTCTTTTTTTCTATATCATTTGTTGATTTTCTAAACCTAACTTAAAGATTTGCAAACTCTGTCAATTGGAGATTATTTTTATAAATTTATGCCGTATATATACATATACATATGCATGATCTTCCTTTTTCTCTTGAAAGAATTGTCATAAAAGTTTAGTTAGTATATAAATCCGCCCATAAGTGGCAGACTATTGCGCAATTTAACGATTTATAAATGCTTTTACACACCATTTTTCAATTTAACACAGCGTAACGTCATAAAATCGGGCAGCTGCTGTTGCTGGACGGATTTTTGTTTTTGTATTTTTATTTTATGGACTCAAGGAGTTTAGCCAAGACAACAACCAAACCCACATGTATGTATGTATATCATAAATCAAAATATCAGATGAAAAATTCACGTGCCAGTGGGGGGGAAGAGGAAATGACTGGCTGGCTGACTGGCTCACTGACTGACTGACTGACTGACTGACTGACAAACTAACTGACTTGGTGGTTCATTATTGAAAGGGAAAAGCGCTTATATAATGATGAAATCGAGTGATGGCCATCCCATGCCATACCAATATCTGTCCTTTGCCATCAAACTGCCACTGCGCTTAGCGCGAAACACTGATTCAATGGGGCAAGAAAAATAAAAAAATATGTGGCACAAGTTCATCATCAAGTGGGCATACATTGGGGCATATATTGGCAACATCAACATTCTGGCTGGCCAACGATGGGCGTAACCAGAAGCACGTTGAAAGCTTTGAGACCGCCAATGTTCAATTTATGAGCCGCAGACAGTCTCTCAGTTCCTCTCAAACCATGCCCTTGCCCTTGCCCTTGCCCTTGCCCTGCTTTTCATCTTCTTTACTCTCATCATCATTTTTTTTCTTCTTCTTTTTAATCGATTGTAGTTTTTAATTAAAATTTAACTTTATAATGATTTTTTATCAGCTGTCCCTGGCCAGCCGCCAAGTCTGTTTAAGTCTAAATTAAAAAGAAATTTCTCATTTTAAGCAAAGAGGACAGACAGGAAGAGGAAGCCACCAAGGATACTGAAATGAAGCAAACTGAACTGAACCGTAGCGGATCGAGGTTGGCGGTGAGTAAACTGGGCGTGGGTTCATGAACGTGATCAGTAGCTACGGACCACGGACTGAAGTATCCCTCATCTTTACTATATAGATGGATTAGTGACAGACATTGCAATGAATCGCTGATCGCTGGCCATTTGATTGATGTGCGAAATACTGTCAGTCGGGCTGATGTTTCATTTTTTTTATTTTTATAGAGGGTGTGTTAACAGGAGGTATAGGAATTGTTGAAAAATATATTCCGAATAGTTTTAGTGGACTTTAAACTAGGGAAAGGGGTATTCAAATTCCAGGAATTTTATCTTTCGTTTTGAAACTTGTAAAGATTCTTTTTAAATATACAAATGGTTAACACCATTTCTAGTTGACTAGTGTAGACTTCAAATAAATGAGTCTAAATCAATTAATTCAATTAATTTAAAATAGTTGTCCTTCTATGGTTAAAATAACTCTACTGCTGAAATTATATTGTGCAGAGTTCCTAGATTATATAAATGGAATAAAATACTATATAACTTTCCGTAAACCAAGCAAAATCCATCCTCAATTAAAATCCTATTCAAATATATAAAAATATTGCATATCTCTTATCGATCTCTTGATGCACCCTTCAAAAATTTATGTAGGTATATATAAATATATATATTTAAATACATTTACTTATATTCAAATAGAAATTGTTAATAATTATAATAAATATATGTGTTAAATGGACTTAATGTGGAATGTCACTTACCATCATATGTTAGTTCTGAAGGATTGAGTGATGATAAGAACTTACCATCTGCAAGAAGAAAAAAAAAGAAGAAGAGAATGAAAATCAAACATTAGTTTACCATTAACAAATCGAATTAAGGCCATTTATTTTCATTAGAGCTAACAAACAAGAACAACAACAACAACAGCAGCAACAAATAACTAACAATAGCAACCGCATGCATTAAAATAATTATAAATAAAATTATAAAATATCATCCTTTTATTTTTCCAATTTTTTTTCGATTTCGTTGTTGTATTTTGCATATATTTTTTTATGTTGATAATTTTTTTTTTCGTTTTGCATAATTTGCGCATTAAAATGGCAATAGTTCAATTTGGCCAGTTTGTTGTTATGTCATTTTCCACACCTTTTGTTATTGTTGTTGTTGGTTTTCTCAATTTTTTTTTTTGCCATTTTTTATTATTAATTTCATTATTGTGGAGCATTTAATTTAATACACGATGCGCCGCATTATGCCCAATAATTATTTTAAATTCACTTTGACAAGCAATTTTTATTGGATCTCCTTTCCATATCGGCCTAGTGCCCCCCCCCCTCCACTCTTCTCCTCTTATTTCCTACTCCTCACCCCCCTCCTGTGTTTGGGCCATGTTAATGTTAATTTAATATTTTTACATTGTCTCGTGTTTTAATTTTGTTTGCGGTTTGGCGCGTTTGTTGCCATTTTTTGTTTTTTTTTCTGCATTTTTCTCATTTTATTTTTTTTGTTTGTTATCATAAAACAAAAATGCAAATTAACGCACAATGTTTTTTTTGTTGTTGTTGTTTGTCTGTTTTTTTTTTTCATCTTTTTTTTTTGTATTGTTAATTATTTATGGTTGTCAGAGGAATGGATTTTTTCTCTTTCTCGTTCAGCTCGGTTTCGTTTTCCTGCATTTTATTTGCACGCATTTCATTTTAATAAATTATTTAATTTTTATGTCATTTTTATGCGATTAACAAAAAAAAAAAAAAAATAAATAAAAGGCTATCAGAAACATTAACCGAAAGTTTTTCTTTCACTTTTTTTTTTTTTGCATATTAAACTAAGCTAAAATATAATAAATGAAGAGAGAGAGCACTTCCTATATACATATATAATAATTATTATTTATCATAAATTAAAATTAAAATTAAGCTAAAGTTAAAAAGTATGTTTTAAAGAACAATTGTTTAACTTTTGTAAGAATAAAAAAAAAACCGAAAACAGTTCATTATTAAGAAATTATTTAAAAGAACTTTAAAGTGAATATTTTCTATGTCGAAAATAACGAAAACTAATTTAAGATTTTACAAATTTTTTATATATTGCAACGATCTTTGATTTATGTATGTGTATGTGTCATTTATCATCAATATGTTTTATATATATTATATAATCTGATATTGTAAAAAACTATATATCTGTTGTTATCAATTGATATTTTATTACCAAAATCGAATCGGAGGTGGATATCAAACTAATGTTTATATATATATATTTATAGTTAATAAATCCATATATCATTAAAAACTGTTGGGTTCTAGAGAAATGTAAATGGTTCCCCTTTTCCCTACGGCCATGAACCATATTGAAAACAAAACAAAAAAAAAAAACACAACGAAGACCTTCAACCTTTCTTAGATTCAATCTTGACTGAATTTGTTGTAAGTTTTGTTGTTGCATTTTGTAAATAAATCAACGATAATTAACCTTCCCGAAGCGCGTAGAAATAATTTTACTGTCAATGTTGTCAACACTGACAGTCGAACATCTTAAATCATTTTGTTGTTGCTGCTGTTGTTGTTGCTGTTGTTGTTGGTTGCTGTTGTGGTTGTTGCTGTTGTTGCTCCTGTTGCTGTTGTCAAACTGAGCAAACTGAGAGGAAAGAAAACGAAATTAAAAAGCGCAACATCAACGGACACTAAACACGGTTAAATGATCAACGCGCCCCGAAAATGCCAAATGCGCAGAAATGAAATGCCAATTCGCACTCCTTGAGTCTTGAAAGAGATGATGATGATGATGATGACCACGATGATGATGATGATCACGATGATGATTGTAGGACTCTCGATGACTCCTGTTTTTGTACTTTGCGACTCGCGACAAAACACCTTTTAAAAATGCACGGCAAACAATCGAGGGGAATCGAGGGGTTATCGAAGGGAAGGCAGGGAAAGCTCTATCTCTGACTGAGACTGATGCGTAGACGTCAAAGTGGTGCTGATGCTGTTGATGGTGATGATGATGGTGCTTCTCTTTGTGGTGGCAATTAAATGCCTTCAACGCTAGTCGTTGCCAACGCCTTAAACCTGCCGCTAATGTTGTTGCTGTTGCTGTTGTTGCTGTTGCTGTTGTTGCTGTTGCTGTTGCTGCTGGTAGCCCTCCTTCAGTGTTGACCACAAATAACGCCCAAATATGGCGCAATTTCATTCGCAATGCAACGAATCGATTGCCAATGAGAATTGAGGCGATGCCACCGATGCCGATACGATTCGTTTCGATTCGAATCGATTCGATTTATTTATCACCTGTCGTTGAAAATTGAAATTGCATTTGCCTGGACTTGGAGTTGGAGTTTGGTCTTGGTCTTG
The DNA here is from genome assembly GCA_018150375.1 of Drosophila sturtevanti. Classification (NCBI taxonomy): domain Eukaryota; kingdom Metazoa; phylum Arthropoda; class Insecta; order Diptera; family Drosophilidae; genus Drosophila; species Drosophila sturtevanti. Next base: position 4,345,628 of record JAECWJ010000408.1, on the reverse strand, counting down.
GTCTTGGGATTCGTATTGCAGTCAGAAATGGAGTTGAAACTTGATGTTGAAAATTGGAATTGGAGTTGGAGTTGAAGATCTTCTTTTTCATTTTTTTGTTTTTTTTTTTTTTGCTTTCCTTTTTGATTTTGTTTTCTTTTTGCTTTAGTTTTGCTTCTCTTCGCTCGGCGCTCGCCAGGTAATCATTGTCAACAATTAATGAACGACCACTTCGATCTGCCTGTCCCCGTCGGTCTGTCTGTCTGTCTCTCTATTTCTCTGTCTCTGTCTCTGTCTCTATAGGCGTGGCAGCCTTTTAATGAACAGCAAAATTTTGCTTTACTATATCATGATCGTTTCTTTTTTCATCTTTCTTTTCTTTGAGTTGGCGAAAAAATAAACCTTTTCTATTAGACTCAACAGCCAAAAGGGAGATGGAGTTAATATGTATATATATATATATATATATATATATATATATATATTGAACCAAGAACTCATCAACATAATGTAAGATGTTGCTTGGGGCGATAATGAGCTATAATGGAGACCCCAGACCTGGAGTCCAAGTGAATGGAACTCTTAAGAGCCCCAGTTTGCTACATTTTTCGATTTTTCTTCAATCTCTCGGTCTCTCTCTCTCTCTCTCTTTCCCTCTCTCTCTCTCCCTCTTTTGTTTTATTTTGTCTTCTTTTTGCATATTTAAAAGGCTGAACACTGATCGACTAATCAGGCAGCGGGCAGTGTATATATTTTTGTAGTTTGTTTTTTTTCTCTCCAGAAAGAAAGTGCCGAATGGAGTTCGCCCAGAATGGAGTTTGTTTCGCTTATCAATGCACTTTACCGGCCTACACGTAAACCTACTTACATGCGTTAACTTTTTGTGAGATAAACTACCACGATCCATACCATGGATGATGATGATGATGATGATGATGATGATGACGATGATGGCCAGTTAGAGAATTGATTTCAATCATTGGGCATTTTAATAGTTGGTAAAGTAAAGAAAAAGGATACTAGCTTGATGATTGGCATAAGTCTTGGCAAGAAGGAGTCATTAGAGCGGCAGCCACCAAGTGCGCTTAACTGAAGAGACGAACGACATTGGAACCAACTAACATCTGGTTAAAATGGAAGACACAAGTAGCTATCGACTCCTTGAGTCTTCTCGCTGGCATGTAGACATTTTGTTGTTGTTGTTGTTGCAAACAAAATTGTCGACAAATAGTTTACACAAGCATGAAATTTTGCTTGGTACCCCACCAGACAAACGGGGCCAGTGAAGCAAAGAGGCCAACAGGCTGACTACAAAGAATGTTGTAGCTTTGTGGTTGCAGTTGCTTTTTTCATGGAATTTGTGCTAGAAATGCAGTTAAAAGTACTTGGAGTGGGTAACAGGTGGAGAAGAGATAGTGGAGCGGAGAAAGGTAAGGCAGACAAAAGACTTCTTATTGTTGGCATTATATTGGCCTAGACTACTATAATACACCTGCTAAAAACTCTTACCAATACAACTGGGTGGTAAGCCTCAAAATGTATTTAATTAAATTATCTGGTTCAGCTATATACACGGTCATTAATTCATATCAAAAAGGGTAATTGAAAACCGCATAAATTAAAAAACAAAAACAAAGAAAAAATAAGAGAGAGAGAAGAGCAGGAGGGAGGAAATTTTTTATTGTCATATTCTTCTTCTGCTCCCTTTTTTTTTGGTTTTGACTGGCATTCCATTGGGAATATTGCAATATAGCCCGCTTTGACATTTGGCTGCATTATAGTTTAATCTTATTAAAATATTTATTTTTTATTTTTATATTAAAATATGCATGCAATTTGTTAATTTAACTGCTGCGTTTGCTGTTTGCCCCGCCCCCCTCCCCACCTCTCATTCAACAAACACACCTATATACCCTCCTCCCCCCTCTTTGCCAATTTATTGTTGCTGTTGGTTTGTTTTTGTTTTTGTTTTTTTTTCTGTGTTGCCAACAATTTTGGTTGCCTTTTTTCTTTCCTGTGGCATCCACTGCGCTTAATTGCATTTTGCATATGAATTAATGAATTTTTTATCAGCACATACACCTACTCAAATGTATATAGGCTTATATGGCATATATCTATCTATATATATGCATATATAAATCGTATTGCATATGCAAGCTTTATTTATTTGTTTTTTTTTTATGACACTGATAATGCAATGAAAAATAAAGGAAAAAAAAAAAAAAAACAAAAAACAATAAATGCGCCAACCACAGAATGCTTTTTGTTTTCCATTTTATTTTTCGTTTTTCTTTTTTTTATATTTTGTTTATTTGTTATTTGTCATTGTTTTTTGTGTTGTTTTTTGCTCGGTTTTTCAATATTTAATTTCATTTGTGGTTGCTGGGACCGCCCATAAAAGGGACAGCTATATATAGAGTTAAAGCTATAGAGCGATAGAGATGGTAATAGAGACACAAAGCGATTACTATTTCAAATATATATACACTGCCAGCCACTTGAATAAGAACACCCCAAATTTGTTTTTATTTGTTCTGGCATGTCAAAACTATTCATATTATTAACTTGGTTTTAATTTATAATCAAAGTTTAATGATTTCTAATGAGAATACATACATAAAGTTGCCAATTAATCGATTTGTTTAATTAAGAAAAATATTTTTATGAATAAGGTACAAAAAAAAAGGATGTTTTTTTCGTTCACTTGAATAAGAACACTTGGTGAAACTGTTTAATTATAAGAAAATGCGATAAAAAAATTAAGTTTTAATTTTTTAGAGTAAGCTTACAATATTTATAACGCTTTAATAGTGGATGGACCCGCCTTTATTTACTAATACCTCGTACATTCGATTTGGCAAAGAGTCGTATCGGCTATTTGGGTAATTCAGAGAAATTTGCTACCATGCAGCTTTAATGGCCTCTATTAGCGACTCCTTTGTGTCGTATTGTTTACCTGATTGGAATGTAGTGTAGGAATATGGAAAAAACATGAAAGGTCGGACCAAACAGACGACTAAGAGAAGCCTCCAATTCTCGCCACTCGGACGCCAAAATTAAGTCCGATTTAGGTATAGAAGCTAGTGTATCCACAGTTCGTCGAGTTATCCGGTCAAGCAATCATTTAAGAAGACTAAAACTGAAAAAAAACACCTTTGAATATGGTTCGTAAGGAGACTCGTCTTCCTTTCGCCCGCACCTGTATGGCGTGAAAATCAGAATGGAAATACACCGTATTTTCTGATGAAAAAAAATTCAACTTGGATGAGCCAGATGGATTTAACTACTATTTCCACGATTTGCGAAAGCCAGAGGAGTTTTTGACTCACCATCATAGCCGGGAAGGGGAGTTATGGTCTGGGGGCCATATCTTACTATGGAGCCTGCGAGCTTCAGTTTCTTACATCGAGAATGAATGCCGTGGCGTACAAACACGTTTTGGAAAAGGCGTTTCCTCAAATGGAAAACCTGTTCGGAAGTCTCAAGTGGCATTATCAACAGGATAATGCCCCGATTCATAACGCCCGGATTGTTAAAGCATGGATCCAGTCCCAAAACGTCGATTAGCTCGAGTGGCCGCCATATTCACCTGACCTCAATATTATTGAGAATGCTTGGGGTTGGCTTTCTAGGAAAGTTTATGGATCAGGTAAACAATACGACACAAAGGAGTCGCTAATAGAGGCCATTAAAGCTGCATGGTAGCAAATTTCTCTGAATTACCCAAATAGCCGATACGACTCTTTGCCAAATCGAATGTACGAGGTATTAGTAAATAAAGGCGGGTCCATCCACTATTAAAGCGTTATAAATATTGTAAGCTTACTCTAAAAAAATTAAAACTTAATTTTTTTTATCGCATTTTCTTATAATTAAACAGTTTCACCAAGTGTTCTTATTCAAGTGAACGAAAAAAAACATCCTTTTTTTGTACCTTATTCATAAAAATATTTTTCTTAATTAAACAAATTGATTAATTGGCAACTTTATGTATGTATTCTCATTAGAAATCATTAAACTTTGATTATAAATTAAAACCAAGTTAATAATATGAATAGTTTTGACATGCCAGAACAAATAAAAACAAATTTGGGGTGTTCTTATTCAAGTGGCTGGCAGTGTATATATATATATATATATATATATATGTATATATATGTATAATGAATATGGCCATATGTTAATTTCTTAGGGGACACATAAACTAAAAGTATTCCTCATAACTTGGTCAAAACTTTATGGCATTTAAGGTCTAATTTGATTAAAAGGTTAATTTAGCTGTCTATATCTGTCTATATCAATCTATTCGTTTTTTTAGTGATTTTATAAACTGATATATATTAAATTTATTATGCAAGAAAAAATAGATGAAAACTAGGTAAAGGTAAATGGATAAAGCAATTTCGACTTTTTCTAACGGTCTTTCTACTTGAATAGAATTTATTTGAATTTACATATATTTAATATATTTTATGGCAGAAAATGAAATTCTTTTTAATTTAGTGACAATTTAATGACTGACTATATTTTATATATATATAATTCTAAACTGCAGCTTGTAAAAAAGAAATGATTAAAGTGAAGGGCTTACCTAAATGAAATCTGAATTCAAATTGATATAAACTAATGCTCCAAAACTTTTTGAAACCTTTTTCTTACATATGCCTAAAACTTATTGTAGTATATATATTTCATATAGTATAATCGAGCCTTTTATGGAGGACTTCTATCCAAATTTTCAAAACCTAAACTCTCTTACTAATTTATAGTCATAAATAAAACCAAAATTTATTAATACTCCAAACATTATTTACTGTTTTTAAGATAATCTTTAATACCCCAAACATTATAGGAATATCATTTCCTTTGCTATCATTAACAAGTCCTTGACTAATGCATTTCAAACATTTATATAGATATATATCTGATACAATGATCCAAATAGTTGCATTTAAAAATGCCACGCAACACATTTGTGGCATAATAATCGACTTTGAATTGAAATTTCCTAGAAAATGAAAATAAAAAAGGGTTCGGACTTCATACTTCATATCCATCACATTTGAGAGATATCGAAAGTTGGTTTCATTAAAATGCAATTAATATAGGTTTTCAGCACATTTATGCCTTGGGACTCCCGAAGGCAAATTAACCGAACTAGGCGGCAACTAAGTCGACAAGGCCCAAGGCCTAATACAAAAAATTAGGGTGCGTTATAATTAATAACATTTTCAACACACACACACTAACACACACGCACGCACAAACATTTCATTAACTTGGCATTAAAAGTGAGAAGAACAGGCAATTGCAATTGTCCAAATACTCGACAAATAAGTGAGCAAAGAGACAGAGAGTGAGAGAGGAGAGGAGATACACGTGTAACTATATACATATATATATTTACATATGCAAAAGAAATGCACGCAACTAACTAAACATAACCTATAGATATATGAAACGATATATATTGTATTATACATATACATACTATATATTTTTGTATATATGACTCAATCCATTAACGTTTTGATAAAAGATCTTTATGACGACACTCGAAGCGACGGCGGCAATCATCATCATCAGCAACAATAACCAACCCAGCAACACCAACAGAAATTGCTTTGGTACGTGTCAGTTGGTAAGAAAAGGCTGACATACAAACAGACAGACAATCCAACACACACAAGCACACACAAACACACACACACACACGAACAGAGAATGAAAAGTAATTGCGTTTAAATGCGTTTACATTAAGCCAAAATGCAAGCCAAGTTGGACAGTCGAAAATGTTGTCGTTTCTGTTCAGTTAGCCTAATTGCGGGATGTGGTGCGGAGAGCTGAACTGAACTGATGAAGAGGGGGGAGGGGGGAATTACCTCTCTATCAAGGACAATTATTATTACACTTGTAATGCGACCATTAATGGCATTATTCATTTGAAAAACCAAAAAAAAAAAAAACAAAACAAAATAACAAAAACTAAAAGTGTTACACCATATCCGGAATGAAGAAGGAAAAGACTATCGAAAGAGTGGGTAGAGGACGGGGGGTTAGGTGGGACATATGCCAGTCTGGATATATCTTTATCTTGACTGAGCGACTTTACGACATGCTAAGCCAAAACGTAAAACACTTTACATTCCACCTAAACTTCCCTCTGGGCAATACTACTCTCCCCCCGCACCGACCCCCCGCGCACTACTCATCTTCTTGTCTTCCCTTTGGCTTCGCTATTTTTACGACTTTTTAATAGTTCTCACATATTTTTTATAGATTTTTCTACGCTGCTTTCTTCCCTTTGGTTGTCGCCCTCTTCTCTTCTCCCTCCTTCCTCTTGCTTGCTCTCTCTCCCTCTCTCCCTCTTCCTCCATGTACTCTGTATGCGCTTTGATGGAAATTATTTGTTTTTGTTATTTTGGCCAGCCCATAAAATTGATTTCCTTTTCTTGCCTTCTTTTTTTTTTTTTTGCTTGGTCTTGAGCGTTTACTCGATTTTTTCTTTCTTCTGTATACCCTTTATTCAAGGGCTTAAATAGGAAGGGTATATGATATAGATAATCTATCAGTTGATTCAGTGAAATTATACAAATTGGTTTAGCTATAACTATTACTTAGAGTCGGGTATTATTTAGATAAAAAGTCAACCAATTAAGGCATATTGAATATATAATCCACATATATTTCTTATATGAAAAAGGATACAAAATTTATTTGTAATACCATATTAGAAAAATTATATATCGAATGATATAATTTTATATTATTTACTGTGATAAACCCTTTTTGAAAGTGGAAAGAGTAGGGTCAAAATAATTGAAAAGTTTTTCAAAGAAAATCAAATAAATTTTTAGCGAAAATATTGTATATATATAAAAATGATATATTTCTAATTAATTAAATAGAAAATAGTGTGAAATATATGGCCAACATTTCAGCAAGAAATTTCACTATACTTTTCTACTTAAAAACAATCTCTTAGAGTAAGTTATAGAAGATATATGATTAGATTTTCAAATCTTTTCAGGATCTCAGTATTTCTTTATCGAAAGTACAATTAACATATTAAATATATTTCCACCTTTCACAGGGCAACTTCCAGTCGACCCTTAAACACGGAATTTTTAGTTCATTTTTTTTATTTGTTGTTGGTGTTTTTTTTTTCATGTTTTTTTGCCTGTCATAAAATTTATGTTTATGTCGTAAAATTTAGTTCGATTTTTGTGGCTGTTTTTGTTGCTTTGCTTTTTGATTTCGTTTCGTTTCGTTTCTCTTCTCAGTCTTGGCACTAAAAACAATCAATGAAGTTGTTGCTATTGTTGTAGTTGTTGCTTTTATTGTTTTTTTTTTTGGTGTGTGTGTGTGTGTGTGTGTGTGTGGACCACACCAGGTGTTGGAGCAGAAAAAAGGGTTTCTTTTTTATTTTTACCTTAAGACAATGCGGCGTATACGCAATATCCTAAAGGAAGCTTCTTATTGGATTTGGAGGGTGAGGGCAGACGAAGGACTAAGGGAATGGTTGGGGATGGCATTGTCGCCTTGCTGATATAAACAAACGACTGACATTTATTTTTATTACACACCTTTTTTGGTGGGGGTAGCAAGGGAAGGAAGGGGAGAAGTTGCTTTCACTTTTGCCTAGTAGATTCTAGTTATTTTAATGCACATTTCGTAGGCAATTCGAAATTAGGCAATGTTTGCCAATGTACTTGGTCTCTCCCCCCTCCCCCCACCACCACCCATCTCTTTCTCTTTATGTCTGCCAAGGTGTGTGTATATATATATATGTGTGTGTGTGTGTATGGGGGTTGGTGGGCTTTTTCGCCCTTGCCTTATAAAAAAGTAATTTTCTCATTTCTTGTTCTCGTTCGGGGCTTTTTGTATATTAGAAGAAATGGCTTTATTTATTTCTTATATGTATGTAAGTGGCGGCAAAAACTTTTTGCTCGATTTCTTCTTCAGCTTCTTTTTCTTTTTTTTTTCTTTCTTTTTGTCTTTTTGTGGTACCCTATATAACCATGATATATATATATATATATATAGGGCCAATTGGAGAGAAGAAAGTAAATTATAGTTCATATTCATATAGTTTCTGATTTGTCTTCGAAAATATATATAGTTCTAGCATCAAAAGATATTGATATATATACATATTTCACAAATATCTTATCTAGTCGAAATATTCCTTTTTAAAAATATTGATTTCAAAAGATATAGACACTAAATTGTTATAGATTAAGTGATAGATCCTTGAATCTATTTGAATTATATTATTAATTTCTTTTACAGACATTTCAACTAAATACAGGGTATCTTACAGTCGTTGGTTTTACTTATATTTTTATTTTCTTTTATTTTTTTCTGTTTTTTTTGGAGTTGGTTTTGGTATTTTCTTTTTTTTTCTTTCTCTCTCTCTCTCTCTCTTTTTCTTGTGGCATGTTCGTTTTGCTTGTGCCCCGTTAAATTGGCAAGTTTGTTGTGCTAAGTTTTTTGGGTCTCGGTACTCGGGCACATAAATTAGACGCACAAATTAGAAATTATGTGCGCATTTAAATGTGAAGAGGAGACTCCAGAGTTTGCTCCAGTATCCACTGGCTGGCATTTTCTCCATCTCTCCATGTCTCACAGTTCCATATGTTGGCTAATGAAATGGCAGTGGGGAAAAGTGCCTTGGACGTTGGTTTTGGTTGGTACTGGCACAGAAACTGGGGCTGGGGTTGGGGTTGGGGTGGGGCCGGTGCTTTGGCTGGGGCTGCCTTTTAGTCAAACTCAATGAATATTTGAAGAGGCGAAAAAAAAAACCGTACACACACACACAAAAAGTTGTTTAAATTTAGCCCCAACAGTCACACAAAACACACACACACATGTGTGTGTGGGAGTGTGGTGGTTGGAGGGGTTGGGGTAGAAAAAGCAATTCCACATTTGCGTTATTTGTGCTCTTGTCTTCATTTTTCTTCTTTTTTTTTCTTGCTTTTTTTTGGTTCGTTTTGTTTTCTTTTATTATTTCATTTTTTTTTCTTTTTTTTTTTTGTGAAGGAGACACGAAACACAATTGACAATGTTATTTGTGGACAGAACATGACACAAAAGGCACCCAGATGAGTTCAACGATCGTCACAAAAAAAAAAAAAAAAAAATAAGGAACAAAAAAGAAAAATAATAAGAAATAAAAGAGAAAAATAAAGACAGATCACACTGCATAAGAAGAAAATACATTTTCATATTCAAATGTAAACTTATTTGGAGATCAAATATTTTATTAATAACTTTTAAGCTTTCCATCTATTTACCTGGTAAATCTGGAGTGGAATATATAATTGATTTTAAAGTTGGTTTATAATTTCAAACTTTACTTGACTTAATGCTGGCAAAAAATTAAAGAATTTTCCTTAGCTTGAAGTATGAGAATTCCCGCAAAAAGTATTAAAAATTTTAAGCTACGAAAAACATATTTGATTTTCTTTTTTTTTTTTTAACTTAATAACTTAAATTGTGTCTACATACTAAATTCTATCTCTCTATCAATCTATAATAAATATATATTAGAAGAAAGTATTTCTCCATCCCAGCCGCTCCCCCCCCTCCCTCATCTAGATAAGATTCTAACGGTATGCTTATGACCTTTTATTCCACTCTCCGATATTACAATTTCGACAACTTTATTTCCGTTTTTTGTAGCACCTAGAGCCAGGTCATTAGTTTCACACCCTCCCCTTCTCCTTCAGGCAAACATCCTCCTGTTCAGTCACTAATGTCATTTATCATTAGACGGCTAGCCTACAATTTTATACTAGTTATCAAAAACATAATAATATGTATATATATATATATGTATATAGAGAGAGAGAGAGAGAGAAATAAATAAGTATGCATACAACAAGCAATATCAACATTTTCTTCCTGTGTTGACGCAAGATAATTTGCTTTCACTTTTTCCTTTTTTCTTTTGTTGTTTTTTTTTTTCTTTTTTGCTACCATTACAAAATGTCAAATTTTCTCGACGCACAGACACGGAAAGAGCCACGCCCACTGTATGGTAAACAAAACGACGCCCATGTTATGTTGTAGAAGGGGGGGGCGGAATTTAACAAGGTAGGTAGGTAGTTGTAGGTGGCATAACATAACATGGTAATGGTAGAGTCAAGGCGAATTGGTCAGGTGACTACTACCTACCTATACGTGAATGTATATACACGCCCCAACCCAGCACAAGCGCATAATTTGTCATTGAATGTTTGGTTTTGGGTCGTTCTAGTAATGTCTTAGGTGTTGCTTGGGAATGTTTGCATTAAAAAAAAAAAACAAAAAACAGGAACAAAAAACCACATAAGAACTCAAACGAAAACTGTGGGGAAGAGCTTTTGCTTCTGTAACTCTGGAAAAGGCAGTCTAGCATTTCACTTAATGGGCGTGTTTGTGTGTGTGTGTGTGTGTGTAGCCACTCGAGAAATTGTTGCTGGTGGTGGTGGTGTCCTGCCTCTAGAATTTTTTGTTGCTTAATTTGCGGTCAGCATTTAAAAAGCATTTAGTAATACAGTGATGTCCATTAAAGTATGCCTAGCATATACATAGTTCCAGTTTGTCTGCTATTATCTGCCATTGATTTCACCGACATCTATATATATATCTCTATCTCTCTACATGAGTATGTGTGTGTGTGAGTGTGTGTGTGTGTGTTCTCTCTGAGGTCGTTGGGGCTGGCTGACATTTAATGTATACATATATGTATATACATATAGCCATATAATTATAATTGCTGATAAATGTTTTATACTAATAAACACTTATACAGCTGGGCAACAGGGGGCAGATGAAGGGGCAGAACATTGGGATCGGGACGTGTGACGCTAATGACACTTGGCGTCGTCGTCGTCGTCGTTGTCGTTGCCGTTGTCGTTTCTGTTGCAAAAATGAAATGATTTGTGTGAGAGATTGCATGCCTTGCAGTGATTTGTGATTTGTGTGTTGAGAAATGCAATTTTAAACGGGAAGAATTTGCAACGACTGCAACTGGCAAAACTGGCAAACTTGATAAGCCACTGTCATCAGCAGCATGCATTTCTTGATAGCTCTATTAAGTGTCTGTCTTCCCCCCTCCACACCCTCCACCACTCTCCACGCCCTCCTTCATCATCATCAACTTTAGCTTGCCAATCATAACAATCTCTTCAAAATGGCAGACATACACACAAAAATCATATTAAATGAATGAAATGTGAATATAATGAATAATAAAAGTCAAAAAGGCATGAGTTGTCTTTTTTTTCGTTTTTTTTTAATGACGACCCAAAGTTTGAGTAGCAGTAAATAAGTATAATAAATATATATATATATATATATATATATAATTTATGTGCATACATAATGAAATATATTAAATATGTATATACATATAAGTATATATTCCTATAGGGTCAGTTTATTCTTATCAGCTGGTCAACCAGCTGTGTCTAATTTATGCCATCAGTGTACAAAATGAAATAGATCATAACTATATATATATACATGTATATTTATATATACTTATAAAACCTAGACAAATTTCAAGTTGAGACCACCCATGAAAAATTAAAACATTTTCCCGTAAATTTCATGCCTCAAAAACAAGAATAAAAAAAAAAAAAAAACTGAAATGAAAAGAAAAAGGTGAAGGAAAGGAAGTTTGCATTTTGTCTGCACGCGGCAACCCTCCAGCAATTGTTGCTGCTGTTGCTGTTGCTGTTGCTGTCGTTGGTGTTGCTTGTTTGTCAACTAAGTTGAGTCTCTCAGATAGAATAGATATTGTTCCACCCTAAAAAGCTGGTGTTGATGATTCTGTTGATGTGCTCGTTGAATGCCCTAGTCCAATACCTATATATATAAAGCGCAGGCCCAAAATTGCAAAGCCAAACCCAAAACCCAATCCCGAAGCTAAAGCAAAACCAAAGGCAATGAGGGGATTGGTTAGTAGGGTAGTAAGGGAGGGTGGAGAGGGGGGGGCGGGCGAGATTCAGGGAAATTCGATGCGCATTCTATTCATTGGCGTGTCGGGCTATACGAAATATGATAATGTGTGAGGGCAAAAGGAAGAAGAAAAAAACGCAACAGTCAGTTCGTAAATTTTCATTGTAAAATAAGAAGCGACTGTTAACCGTGTGCCGCGAGTGTTCCCTGTTCCCAGTTACCAGTTCCCTTTTCTTTTCTATTTTTTTTTTTTCATTTTTAGGGGATGAAGATGTATTGCCCTTTTGTGCAATTTGACGTAATGTTACATAAGCTCTCTACCCGCTTTTTATTCTCTCCCTCTCATTATAATGGTACATTGCATATTTCTGTTTCAATTTTTATGATTGTGAATTTTTTGGGTGTTAGGTATACAACACACACACACTAGACACACACACATACATACTATATGTATGTACATACGTGCAGCAGCTGGTGTCCCTTTTTTTTTGTTGTTGTTGTTGTTGTTGGTAAGGGATTCAGAGTCCTTTTGGCTACGTGTAGATACAACACAGATATGGGCAATTTTTTGTTTTTTTTTTTTTCATCTATAGAAAAGTTCTTCATCTTTTTTTTTTTTTTTTAATGCGTAAAATTTTAATTTTATTTTTATTATTGTTGTTGCTATTGTTGTGTGGTACTATTGTTAATATTGTTGCTGTTGTTGTTGTTGTTGTTGGTGGTACCATGTTGGTGGCGGAAATATGTGTTAGACATTTGACAAAAGAGTTAAAAAGTTGTGGGAAATTATATATCAAGCAGATGTCATAATGAATTTTAAGATAAAAAAAAAAATAAAATGATTCCTGGTAGCTAAAGGTGCGAAATGACTTCAAAATAAAAGAGAAATTTCATAGAAGATTTTTACAACCGAAAGTAAGTGTCGAGTTTTCCCATTGTAAATTTGTTGGTCTTCAATCTTTAAGAAAATTTTTACTATCTTAGTCAAATCGAGCAAATGTAATGCAATTAAAAGCAAACCAAAAGAATGCTTTCACAAATACAAAAGAAGAATAAGGTAAACTGAAGCAAATGAAATGCAGAAATAAAAAGAAATGAAAGAAGAAGGGGGGGAGGGAAAAAAACTCCCAGGCCTCTGTTTTCTCTCCATGAGAAAATGTCAAGCCAGATCTGGAGTAGAGTAGAATGAAACGGAACTGGCCAGGGGCGAGAAGTGGTGAGGTGAGGTGATGTGGTTTGTGTGTGTGTGTGTGTATGGAAAAACAAATGAAAATTGTCTAATTGTGCGTGGTAAGATAACAAACAGTTCTTCCTGTTATTGTTATTGTAGCTGTAACACATTTCATCAATGTAAATAAGCAAAAATGTTGTTGTTGTACGACACAGCAACAACAATAAGATAATCGCCTTAGTAGCAAAAAGTGCACTCGAGGCAATAGCAACAACATAAGCAACAGCAACAACAACATCAACATCGATGATGACGACGACGACAACGACGACAATGTCCATAAGGTCATGTCAACCATGAGGATGAGAATGAGAGGATTGTGAATGAGGAGAAAACGAGGCGGCTGCGGCTTAAAGGCCGCAATGACAAAAACAAGCTGCCACAAACACACAAATACAATACACACATACGGACACACACACACACATACACACCAGTCAATGTATACCCATTCTTGCCACCCCTTGAACTTTAAAATTGTAACAATTGGCAATTGTGTGGGTCTTGCGGCAAAAAGCGGAAAGGATAACACGCACTTCTGAGGCAAAGACTAACCCCCCCCACCTTCTCTAAGCAACCCTAACCCTTATCTTTAGCTCTCTTCCACGGGCAAGCCATGAAAGTTAATTTACGTCACGCAGCATTTTCAATCAATGTCAAAGAAAAGTGACGGACTATGAAGGGAGGGTAGTATATAGTAGTATAGGATCTATGAGATAGAGAGAGAGAGGAGAGATTGAGTGAAAAAAGAGGGAGGGCAGGGAAACGGTTGTCCCCCCGCTGTTGTTGTTTATTTTCATTTTCGCAGCTCTAAGGCAATCAAATTGATCTCATTTTGATTTGCATTTAAGCGACACTTGAACCTGAATTCAATCTAAATAAACACATACACAAGCACACACACACACACATAATCACAGTCTCATGTACACGTACACGCACACACATGCACACATTTAAATTTTAGACACTCTTGACACTTATCACTTGGGTTTTTTTGGGTCTTTAATTATACATTAACGAAAACATCATCACCATATCATATAGATAGATAGATAGATAGATATATAGACAGATAGATCATAATTTTAATTCTCTCATTCTCCGTTTTTCCTTAATTTTCCATTCTTTTGATGAGGGTGTTCTATAATTATAGGTTTCACTGTTGTGGAATCTTTCTGCTTAAATTTATTAATTGCTTGAATTATTTATAGGGAAAAACTAACTTCTAAACTGAGCCGAATTTCATTTAATTTTATTTTAGGGTTAGAGATAATTATAAAGGAAATTCAAATTCTAAAGTTATGGCAATTGAAATTAAACAACTTCATATTTATGAATTACTTATATATATAAAAGAGATTTTCCTAATTTAAGAATTATTATTAAATTTCAATTTTCCATACAAATGTTTTAATATTATTTTTATTTAATTTACAAAAACCTTTGTTAAGTTTTTCGTAAATTAAGAAGCACCACAATGGATAAAGAAATAAATTTAAATAAATAAGGCATAAGGTAATTACTATAATATTAAATTAGACTCGATCTTTAGCAATCAATGATAGATAAAAGCAAATTTTGTTAACAATCAAATGTATTAACGTTTTATGCATTAGTTTTCTTGAACAATTTATACAACAATTTAATGGAAATTATATCGCCTTTACATTAAACAAGATCTTATATATTTCTTCTCTATATTTACTTGAGAATTTCTGCATGTTTATTCACTTAAAGTCCTTCACCTTCATTGGGTAATTGCCTGACCTCATAAATTTACTACCAACTCTCAAGAAAATTTCAAAATTCGGGAAAGCAAAATTTTCTGTCTGTTTTTCTCTCTCTCTCCTCGTCTCTCTCCCTCTCTCTCACACTTAGACTCTTTGTCTGTCTGTCTGTTTCTCGCTCTCTTGCACACTTTCTTTATGCTTTTTGCCAAGGAAAAATTCCTGTCAAAATTGATAAAAATCACATTTTCCATTTGAATAACATTTTACGAATTCGTGCATAAAATTACGGTGAACCCTCCGAAAAGCGGCGACGCTGCCCTTCCAACACACACACACACACACATACATATACACACACAAAGAAAACCACAGTGTTGCCCCCTTCCTCCCCGTTCTGTCTCTTTTACTGGCTTTTGCATTGGAATTCCTTCTTTTGGAGAAGAAGAGCAGAGAAGAAGAGAATATCTTTTGGTTACCACATTCCTACTCTGTCGTCATGTCTACTTAAAATGTGGAAAATATCTATTTGCTACGCCCGAAATACGCGCCGCAAATTTTCCAAAATGACAAAAAAAAAGAACAAAAAAAACTAAGCAGAGGAGGGAATAGAATATAGTAGGTAAATGGAAGGGGATACAGAGTGGTATATGTCATTTTCTTATCGTAATATGAAAATTTTGCTCGCTTACACAAAAATTATTCAAGTGTAGATAATTTTCATATACTCCGAGTAAATGACGAAAAAAAAAAAGATGTAGAGAAAAAATGCAACTCGAACTATGCCAAAATTTAATTTGTCTACAAAGTAAACGCGACATGTAGATAAATCAATCAAAATGGCGCGTTGTCGTGCTTAAAGACAATTTGTTGTTGTTGTTATTGTTGTTGTTAGAGTAGTTGTAGTAGTGGTTGTTGTTGTCGGCTTGCTTTAAAGTTTTACAACAACTTTTTAGACGTCAGTCAGGCGGATTGGCTTTGGATTACCATCGCCTCACACACACACACACACATACGAAAAAGAGGAGACGAGAGCAAAAAAAAGAAGATGAACTTGGGTCTATGGCCAAAAAGTTATAGACTCTTCTTCTCTAAGTTAAGCTGCTGCTGCTGCTGCTCCTCATCTACTTCTTCTTCTTTCTCTTTTCTATATGGAATGGAAACTGCATTATCACCATGGACCGACCTACCACCACTCGAGAAGGTAAAAGACGATGACGACGAGTGGCCCAAGAGTGTCTTTTTCGAGTGTTGTTTGTGAGCGCTTTTGTTGCTTGTTGTTGCCGGCAAATAACAAATAACAACAACAACAACAAACAAACACACACACACATGCACATAAAAAATATATATACATTTTTGTTGTTGTTGTTGTTGTTGTTGTTTTGTTTTTGTTTTCTTGCCTATCACCATAAATAATTCAACCTGAAGATGGAGCTCCATCCTCGCATAAAAATCTTCAAAAAGAAGCGCCAAGTGCAAACTACGTCAGACGCACTCAAAAAAATATACAGAAAAAAATGAAAAAAGGAAAGAAATATTGAAAAATCTATTTTAGCTTTTGCTTTATGAAATACTCTTTCAGGAAAAGGCATATACTATAGTTACAAAAGTCCTCATTGTGTACAGAAATAGTATATGAATTAAGTATATTACAGGATCTTATATATAAAATCATTCGAATCTCTTGATATTTAAGATTTTCGAAATCTTTTATAATATATAAAAATGATTAGAATCTGTTGAAATTTAATGATCACATTGATCGAAATCTTATGCCTCCTTGACCTAAAGTGATATAAGTTATAGCTGCCAATTCGTTTTGAATTATTAAAAGTATTTCATGCTTAAGATTTTGAATAAATTGAAAGATTTCAGTAGGAAACTTCACTTTAATTTCACAATATTTCAATTGGCGGAAGATTTTGGTTGAATACCCTATAAACATATAGTATATATGTAAGAGAACACTTAACTTTTCAAGGGTATAAATATTTCGGTTTTAGTTAAGAAAAGCTTAAGGCTAAGCTTCATGAGTATATTGCTTCAAGTTGGCGTTGGCGATTGAAGAGTTTATACACACACACACACACACACACGCACACACACTTGCACACACTTACACACACTGACAAAGAGCAGAGTTAAATGCAGAAGACAGGCAGTCTAGAGTTAAAGCTTAGGGCTGTCCCTTTTTTTTTCCAAAGTGCCATGTAAGTTGTTGCTTATGTGTTACACTGTTTTGTCAAGTACTTTTGCTCAACAACTCACACACTTGTGTGAGTGTGTGTGTGTGTGTGTGCTGCAATAATGTAGAAGAAACTCTTCAGATTTGAAATCAAACAACATAATCAAAAAATGGCAAAAGAAGTGTGAAGAGTTAAACACTTAAAACGTTAGGTATATATATATGATATATATATATTTCGGTATATGTAATATATGAATTGTAAAATATAACTTACCAGGGTCTGATGTATCTAGGACAGGTGGCTGCTGTGATAATGGACCAGGTGTACTACCAGCGCCCGGCGATCGAGCATCATCGTTCATTGCTCCGCCATAGGACAACGATGAGCTTGGCGGCCGCTAAGGAAGAGAGAGAGGGAGAAGAGGAGAGAAATCAATTAATTCAATTCGCAATACGATATATTTATTATTTGTTAGTATTTATGTGTGTGTTTGTGTGTATTTATAGTGTATGTACCGCATGCATTAGGTGTTTGTTAGAATTAGTAACAAATTGCTTATAAATGTCGCTTTAAATTGACACAAGCGACCATAAAATTGAGTCACATAAATACCGACATATAGCCAGTATATATATACATATACATATATATTGTTGGATCATTGGTCTCTCGGACTGGTCACCGGTCTTTTCTTGCCATAACCGTCAGTCTATTTTACTGTCTGTCAAGTTGTCAAAACTGCCATAGCCTGGCCATATTATGATCAAGCGTATGGTCTAGACCTAGGCCTAAACCCAGGCCACAGACCATGAAGAGTAGCATCAAGGCACAAGGCACAAAAGCAAAATTTATATCTTCAGATATATATGTATATACAGATATATATATATAAGTTATCAAATTAATATGCAGCAACTGGCACTCTCTGTCTGACCGTTTTCTAACTAGGAGTAGAGAACCAAAGAATCAAAGCCAAAGTCAACATCCAACAGCAACAACATCATCATCATGATGATAATGATGATGATGATGATGATGATGATGATGATTGGTTGACGACAACGACGGCATATTAAATGCTCTTTACTTTGCAGAAATAAAAAAACATAAAAAAAAAATGTCAATGTCCAGGTCTTCGATTTATATACTAAAAAGATATACTCCCCCCCTCTCCCCTCTTCCACCGCTTTCCCTGCCCCACAACAACAAACGCTACAATTTAAATTCTACTAATAAACGAAGCATTTCTTGTCAACAAAAATTTTACGCATTCGCATTAATTTCATGCACGTGCAAAGGACCGATGTGAGGATAAGGAGAGGTGAGGAGATCCGTTTCATTTTTTTTTTAACCATAAAATTATTATTTTCCCAAGCTCGTAAAAATTCTTGACTTTCGTATATAAATAAATTTATCAATTATATATATATATATATATATATATATATATACATGAATATATATTCATATATATATATATATATATATTTTGTGACCAATTCATTTGGCATGCAAAAAGCAACGCAGAAATTTTCACTAAATATTTGTTAAATCGCATATTAATGGCACCCTCCTCCGCTATAGACAATTTCGATTTAATATTATTAAACAACAAAACAAAATGGTAAACATTTTAATGTGAAATGTTGAGAGTTTTTTTGGCCAGTTTCCAATATGTATATATATATATATATATACCTACATATATCAATTGGTAGTTAGTTCCTGCTACTTTCAATTTCAAAACGCATAGGCTAAACTATTAATAATTAGACACGCTGTCTGCATTTTAATAATATTATACCTAAGGGCATATAAATATATATATATATATTTTATTATTTTTCAAAACTCATAACTAAAAGTTTATGAGGTGCCCCTCTTGATAGTGGCATAAATAATAACTGAGATATCTGATATATCTTTAGCCAATTGTGACAATTGTAATAATATTTTATTGCCCAATAAAAAACTAAAAACAAACTTAATTTTTGTTTTCTAATTAACTATTTAATTTAAGAAAAAAAAATACAACATTGAAACAAAGGGCTGCATTTTTCTCATGGCAAAAAAAAAAAAAAAAAAAAAAACGGACTTTCTTCTTATGACAGGGGAAATTTGATAGGTCTGTCGGTATTTCTTGAAGAGACTTCAAGCCTCTCTCTCTCTCTCTCTCGCTCTCTCTTTGGATCTAAAGTCTGGTCAACTTTATGAATCTTTCACACTTGCCGCACACTTTGACTTCTTTTTGGGTTTTTAAGTCCCTGGACTGGGTCGGCTTATGAGACCATTGAAACTGTATCGAGTTACGGACACGACGAGTGTCGACGAGATGAGAAGATGAGCAGCAGCAGCAGCAGCAGCTAACTTGGAGGATATGGGAATCCTGGTTTACTCTGACTTGGCGGCATGCCCTTAAAAAAATATATATATATATATTTGCCTCTCGTGCTAAATGCCAGGCGGTAGCAGGAGCTGGAGTATGCTGGAGAATGGAGGACTGGAGGAATGAGTTGAGCCATCGATGCGTGCATTAATTACATTTTCAATTAGCAGCCGGGCAAGAAATTAAGCTATCGAATTGCCACAGCACATACACACACACACACACACACACACACACACTCTAAAGAAAGACACACTCTTTGGGTCTTATCACATTGCATGTCCCGTGACAATTATTATCAAATATTGGTTACTATTTAAATGATGAGGCTGACCCAGGTGCCAAGGGGCCAGGCCTACAATCTAACTGCGCCTGTGGTCTGCTTTTAATATTAATGAAACAAAACTGAACCCATCGGCCCAAAAAAAACATCTACATCGCCATCGCCATTTCCCACTCCCACTCTTCCCTCCTCCCTCCACCACTCCAACTCCAACTCCAACTCCTCCTTCTCCTGCTCCTCTTTCTCTTTCTCCATCCAATTCTAATTCTAATTTCACTTCCCTGCCACGTCACGTAAACTTTTTTTTTTCACTTTCAGGCCCTTTGGGTGCATTAAAATGATCAAGAAACAATTTTCGTTTACCTTTTTTTTTTGTTTTTTGTCTCTGTTGCTGTGTTTTGGGGTTTGGGGAATGGCATGGTTTGTGCTTTGGGGCTCCCCCTCTTCTTCTTATTTTTTTATTCTTTGGGCGGTGGTGTATGAGTGAAAATTATTTATTTAAGAGACAACTGAAAGCGCCAAATATCTGACTTTGTTGCTTTTTAAATTTTTAATATTACACAGCAAAAAGAGAGAGAGAGAGAGATAGCATGACAATCGTTTTATTTAAATATTAATAAGAGTAAATAGAACTACCACAAAATGCTAATGTCAAGTGAGTTTAGTTATAAAAGAGGCAAATTTAATTTCATTCACTTTGTGTATCGGTGGTCAGTTTGAAACTTTCCAAATGAGTTGACTAAGTCGGATCAAGTCTGGTTAGTAATTTGAGTGTGTGTATGCGGGTGTGTGTGTATGAACGGCACGCGTTTTGTATCCAATTGCAAAAATCACAACATGCAATTTCTCTCAGCCTGAAGGCCATGTAATTATCTGTTCTCTGACATACATATAGACGAGAGGAATTAATCACTACAATCAACAGTTTTTGGAGGATGAAACTTTTATCCCCCCCCACCCCACTCCACCACAAAAAGTGCTCAGACGCCCACAGTAAACAAAACAATCAAATTATGGCCAACTAGGATTCTGGGTAAGCGTGGGAATTAACATTACAGTGTACAAAGGGGCGTGGCAATGAATCTCCTGAGTGTGTGTGTGCGTTATGCCTGCAGCCCTTCTTCTGTTTCTGCATTTGACATTCGTTCTAGATGAATCCAACAGAAAGGGAAAAGGGAGGTGGAAAGGGGAATGGAAAAGAGGAATTTTTAAGGTGGTTAGTTAGCCCTAAGGCTAGAATTGGGATTAGGCCTAGGTCGGATTCACATTCAGGCTCATTTCACAATTAAAAAAAATTTTCTTCTGGCACAGAAAAACCCAATAATCATTGTCGAGCTCTATTTACTGAGCCACGGTAAAGTGGACGTGAAACATATTTTCCTATTTGTCTGACAAATACACAAACACAATATAGTACCCTCTAGCTAGGAAATTTGAGAGTGTGTGTGTGTGTGTGTTTTTGTGTTGTTTTTTCTCTCCTTTGGTTTGGCTAAATCCATATCCTTAGAACAAATAATTAAATCCTTTTTACACGGCCGCACAGAATCGAAAGACACAGAGACAGAGAGAGAGAGAGAGAGAGAAGGAAGGAAAGTTTTTGCGGCTTTTTCCAGGGATTGGTTTGAGTCTGGACGAATGGTTGAGCTGAGCTGTGGCTGGAGAAAATCCTCCCAGTTGTTTATTTTGATGGATTTGTTGTTTGGCATAGAGCTTTATATGTTTATATGTCTGTCTGTCCGTCTGTCTGTCTGTTTATTTGTTTGTCTGTTTGTGTCGTGTTTGTTGTTGCTGCTGCCGTTGCTGTTGCCGTTGCTGTTGCTGTTGTGGTGGTTTTTAGCGCCCTCGAGTCATGTTTGGATTTGGTATCCCCAAGTCCTTGTGCTAAACCTTTTTGTTAAGAGCAGGAGGGGCCTGCTGCTTAATTAACGGTATATGCCAAGGCCTCATCCAACGACATAGACTGGAACTGTGTGCCACTTGAGCAGCTGCTGTTGTTGTTGTTGTTGTTGTTGTTGCCACCTTTTGTGTATTTAATTGCGCGCATGGCATTTAATTGTTTTTCAAATTTGTTCAAGTTGTAAAATGTGTTCACACATGTGTGTGTGTGTTTGTTAGTGTGTGCGAGTGTGTGCCAGTATGTGGAGGGTTGAATTTTTAATTAAAGTAGCTGCCAGTTGGATTGGAGGAGCGCAATCCTCCTTGCAAGACCCATCATTGGCGCTGGCAAAAACAATTCAATATGGCTGACTTTCGCCCACCACACCCTCCCCCTTTTCAAGTTCCATGCAAATTGCTTTAGTTACGAATATATATATATATATATGTGTCTGAGTGTGTATCACGTGTGCGAGGTATAATTTCAATCAAATTGCAAGTTAATTACACACAATTATTCCACATTTACTCAGACAGCAGACGGCAAGAGGCAAGGTGCGGGAAGGGAGGGGAGGAGGGAGACTAATAGACAGACAGAGGGACAGACGTATTTGCCCGACTGGCAACTTGCATGGAATTGCCAACTTAAATGTTGAAAAGAAAGAAAGATTTTAAATTCTTTTCTTCTTTTAGTCAAAGTCAAATTAAATGTAAATTTAAACAAAATAAAGATCAAATATTACAATTATGTGAGACAAATTAATTATGTAACTGATATATACATATTTGTAATGGTGATACCTTTTAACAATTTTATATATATATATATATATGTATATATTTACCTATATCAGATAAACTAAAGTAAAATTTTTTGGAGGAAAACTTATTATTATGAATTGAGCAACGAATTGCAAATAATATTGCAACCAAATAACTACCAATCAATTATCAAAAATAATTCTTCAAAGATTTTAATTCCATTAGACTATCGATTCCAAAAATTTTATATTTTATTTCCCAAAAACTAACTTACTAACTTTTAATTTAATTTGGCCTTGAAATATAAATTCTTAGTAATGACTCGACAAAATAATTGTTCTTTCATTTCAATTTTATTTTTATGATTTTTTTTTTCTAATTTTCGATTTTAAGCGAAAGGATTGATTATTTTTTTGAGGGGGGTCTGTCTTTTGCCTCGTGCCAAACAAAGAGTATTTAGCAAAACAAATTTAATAATAAAATATGTCTTCATCTAACCAAAACAAAAAACAACA
Source organism: Drosophila sturtevanti (assembly GCA_018150375.1). NCBI lineage: Eukaryota > Metazoa > Arthropoda > Insecta > Diptera > Drosophilidae > Drosophila > Drosophila sturtevanti. The sequence continues at coordinate 4,322,720 of JAECWJ010000408.1, read as the reverse complement.
ACAATAACATAAAAGTCGCGTGAGTTTCCGGTTAAAAAGCAAGTCAAGTGGCTACATGTTAATTTCGTGTCGAAACACTTGACATAATTATAAAATTCCAACATATTCAAAAAAAAAAAAAAACTATTATAAAAATAGTAAAGAATGAGAGATAGAGATGGTTTGATAGAGAAAAATAGAGTGGGAGAGTGGAAGAGTGAGACAGATAGTGAGACTCTGATAGCACAGAGAGGTTAAATAGGTGACATTACTCATACGCAATGTGGCTTTACCTTAAGAAATCTCCTCCAACTGCGCTATCGCAGTCAAAAAAAAAAAAAAAAAAATATCAAAAAAAAAAAAACGAGAAGGCAAAAAAAAAGTACGCCTAAGTACAAGTCTGTGATTAAATATTTATAAGCTGATAAAAAAAATTGAAGCAGGTACACCCAAACGGTTTCCACATTTTTTTTTTTTTTTGTCAACGTTTCTCTACTTTGTTTCATTTTTTTTCAGTTTTTTTTTTTTTTTTGGAAATCTTGTACAAACAAAGAAATTAGTATTTTGATAATAAAAATTCAGAAGCTACCTGAAAGTAAGAACAACAACAACAACAACAACAACCAAAATAGAAAAGTAAAAAAACAAGAGAAGAAGAAGAAGAAGAAAAAAATAATAATAATAAATAGATAAGCAAAGTGCTCTAACCGGCAATGGTGAACGAACGCACGGTGGCTCGCAATTGTTGCTCTATCAACTTATCATTTGTTTGCCTTTGTTATTATGTTACACAAACAGTGGAAAGAAGAAGAAGAAGAAGAAGAAGAAAAGAGTCGACGGACGACGACTCTATGTGACTGTCAGACGACTGACTGACGATGCCTAACTGCCTTATAGAGGAGGAGCCTTCTCCTGAGTGCTTTGCTGACTGCATTTTTATTTCATTTTTTTTTTTTTTTTTTTTTGGCTAAAGAGGCATTGGAATGATATGGGATAGGGCTGGGGGGGGGGAGATGGTGGACGAACTTTGGACGGAAATGGAGCAGCACGCGATTTGCATTGGGCAATGTTCACACAGAATGTCAGGGCGGGTTTATCTGCTCCAATCTTAGCTATCAATTTGAAAATTTTTCGCTAAACCAAATGTAATTCAGCTCAGCTTGAAGAGATTAGCAAAATGTATATAGAGCAAGAGAGATGGAGAGAGAGAGTGAGAGAGGGGGGAGTATATAGAGTGAGATAGGTAGAGGGAAGTATAAAGCGGACTTTGGACTTTTTAATTTGCAGTCGAGGGCATTTGTTGTTGCCGTTGTTGTTGTTGTTAGTGCAATGCAAATAAGATAATTATTCAAATGGCATGTTTCACACAATTCCAAACACACATTCTTGCGTCTAAATAACTGGCAGGTCCAGTCCAACCAAAGAAAACTGACATGGGGCAGCTATATGGGGGCATGTGGCAAAGAGTGGATCGAGAGGAGGTTCGAAAGCCAGCAAGCGAATCACGAAAGGCAATGGAATCATTTTCTTGCCGGCAAGATATCAAGATAGCAACATGCAAATGCTGCGATGATCGCGAGAAATAGATTTGCATAAGCGTAAGATGGCGATGGTATGAGAGATGGTGAGAGAGGGGTAGTGGTGAGGGAAGAGGGAGAGGGTATACCAGAAAGGGGGTTTGGGTGTTAGGGTAGATACATTGCATGTGAGAACATTAATCGTGTAATTAATTTGATGCATGTGTATGCAAAGTAATTTCATGTAAAGTGTCACACCCGCTACCCGCTACCTAACCCCTCTCTCACTCTCTCTCTCTCTCTCTCTCTGCTTACACACACTCCTCTATCTGTCTTCTCACTCTTACGCAGTCTTTAGCCAAAATCTTGAACAAAATACAAGAGTCAAGAGCCGTGAATCAGGACCATAGAGAGGACACCGCCAGACACAGTGTCAAATAGATTCCGCAAATGCGATAGAGACGACAGTCAAGACACATCGTGCCAAGGATCGGGATATCGGATTGCCATTGCCATTGCCTGTTGACTGTTGCCTGACTTGAACGCTCATTTGCAAATTACGTGGACAGTTGCTTGTCAGCAAAGAGAAAAGCCTTTCAACAACAACAACAACAACAACAAGGAATACCCAAATCCCGCTGCAGACATTTTCATTTCGAGTTAAGAGATTTTATAGATATTTGCCAACGTTATGTTTGCCTGTTTTCTCTCTCTCTCTCTCTCTCTCTTTCTCATTTCTTTTTTTTTTTTTTTTTTTTTTTTAGCCGTCTGACACATATCCAAAAGCCAGAAAAGGTGTTGGCCGCTTATCGACCATCTTGTTTTTGGCCAGATAAGCTGACAGTTAAAATTAGCTGGCCAGCAGAGGAAACATGCCCATAGACAAGGTATTACAAGGATTTGTCCAGGCTTGTCTGCAACATGAACTGAACTGAAATCAACTGGAATTTAACTATATGTGTATGTATATCTCTCTCTATATATATACAACTTTAACATCGTCTAACTATGGAATAGACATCGTCATTGCCGTCATTGTCATCATCATCATCATCGTCGTCGTCGACGTCGTCGTCGTCATCATCGTTAAAAAATGTTGCCCCGTCATTTGGTTGTGGCAGCATAATTTGAAATTCATATACTATTATTGATATAACGCTCTGATAAATGGCCTCCATGCCCCGCAATGACTCAAATGTAGATCAAAAAGATTCGCAGCCACGCACTTTTCTTATTGTTATTATGTAGAGATGTAAATGTATGTATATATGTATATATATATATGAAATATATGTTTTGCGGCTCTCTATAGAACTTCAAGCCCAAAGTCTATTGTAAATGCCGAAAATATACACTTCACTAATACCACTATATAACCAAAAGCAACGCCCCGATCTTGGCATTTTGCTGTGTCACGTTTGCTGCGAAGTTCAGCACGGCGCTTTTTTTTTTTTGTTATTTACCCCTTCCCCAAACATCTTCTCTATACTTTGCCACTTTTCATCCAAGGTTTGTCTTAAAAGGCCTCTGAAAATGGGCGGACGGCATGCCGCCTTTAAAAGCCTGGCCGAAAAAAGAAACAACAAAAAAAAAAAATACAAAAAAACCAAACGAAATGAAACGAAACTGTCGCATCATTCCGACCGGGCGCAGTAGACTAGAAGACGACGACGACGACGACGACGCCGTCGCCATTGCCGCCATGACATGGCACAAGTCTTATTTTGCCTTCATCCATTTGGGGACTTGACTGGCCACTGCAAAATCAATTAGAGTTGGTCGTGAAGTTCACTTTACTACGTTTCCTTTTTTTTTGGCCATTATTCGCCCCAGAGAGAGCCATAAAAATTAGAAAATTTGATTATTGCAACACGAAACGTTGGCTGGTCGAGATTCACTCATTCACTCATTCATTTATTCACTTATTTCACTCACTTACCGACCGACCTATCGACAGACTGACTGACTAACTGACTAGCTAGCTGGTTGGTTGGTTGGCTGGGACGTCCCACTGGGCCATACCATTTGCATATTATCGTGAACCTAGACACAAGATGGTTTACTGAAAATTTCATTACCCAAACCCAAACCCAAAAACCAAAAAAAAAAAAAAGGCACGGCCATGGTAAGGCAAGGCCAAACCCAACGGTAGCAATGTTTAAATGAGTTTATTACATCTTTTGGCGTTTACAGCATTTAGCCAAAAAATCAGAGAGCAAGAGTACCAAAAAAAAAAAAAACAACACACAGAAAAAGGGGTGCAAGATAATGAAATTTCCATAGATTTGCATAAAATGTGAACGGAACGGAACGGAACAGAGCGTGCGACTTCGAGAGTCATCAGACATCAAGAGCGAAGGAGAGAGAGAGGGGAGGGGGAAGGGAGAACCGGTGAGTGGCAAAGAGATGCCCTAAATTAGATAATGTCTAAATTGGATTTAAAACACGCATTTTGCGGGTTTCCAGCCAAACAGTAAGTAAGTGGAATGGAGAAAAAAAAAGGAAAGGAGGATGAGGCGGTAGCACCCATTGAAGACCCATCGAGACAACATCAAAATATCATTAGAAGCTCTTGCTTGATTCTTGCTATCTCTCTCTCTCTCTCTCTCTCTCTCTCTCGCTATCTTTCTCATTTTTTTCTACCTTTCTGGTTTAAAGCATTTGAAGGGTTGCAAATGACGCTGATTTGTATGCAAATGCTGCCCATTGGTCTAATATAATGTAAATTCATGAAATTTGATTTCTTCTTCTATTTTTCTCAACGGGTCAAAAGAGATTTGTTTAAACAGGTGCCACTGTAGGTGTGTGTGTGTGTGTAAACCGATTATAAAATCTAATTAAATTACGCTACAGCTGCATTGAATTCGCATTAAAATAGATCAAAAAGCACTATAGAATATATATATATATATATATGTATATATGAAGACGTCAATCTTAAGGCATTAAGATTATTGTTTCTATAATGAAATCTTTGTACAAATATTCATGCTTTAGCTTCCCACTAACATCTTGTATAGATTAAACTTTGTAACTAAATCATTTTTTAGTATACAAAAGGTCAAAGGTATTTCAATTAAAAAAAAAAAAATGTTGTAAATGGAATTTTGTTAAAATGTGAAATTAATTTTACATTAGACAAATTCGAGAGCTCAAACTTTAAATTAAGCTTGAATACGAACTTTAGTTCGATGTTTTTAATATAATATTAAATAGAATTAACTCTTTCACACTGTTAACTGTTTCCATACACATATGTATGTATACTTAAAGCCAGGTTATTGGCTTAAACATTGCGTAATTTACATATGGGCCATGTCATTCTGCAATTTTAACGTACTACTCATGCCCATTATATACACGTGTCTGCACTCGAACAAGTTCATAAACTTTGTTTCACCTTTTCATTATGTTTTTTTCTTCCTTTTTTTTTTTTTTTTTTTTTTTTTGTTTAGGTGTGAGTGTGTGTGTGTGTGTGTGTGTTTTTGTGTTGGTTTGGTTAAGATTGCGTGGCATTTTTCGCATATTTCTGCTGCACATTTCGTGCAAAACTTAATTATATTAACTGAGTTATTTGCGGCATTTGGCGCGTTGGCTTGGACTTGGTCTCTGGCCAATCTTTTTGCAGGTGTTTGTTGCCTGTTGTAGCGCATTGTTGGATTGTTGTTGTTGTTGCTTTTGTTGTTGCTGTTGTAGCGCATTGTCGCCTTTTGTTGAACGACAAAAATTATGACAACTTAACTTGACTAACTGGTGTGAGTGCATGTTAGTGTGTGTGTGTGTGTGTGAGAGGGAGAGAGTGAGGTTCCCTTACATGTCCATCAGACATGTGGACAACAAAGAGACAAACAGACAATTGGACAGACATACAACAGCAATCAACAACATAATTAAAGGCACAAATGCTCAATGTCTTCTCGCCAGTGAATGGGCAACATCAACAGCAACTGCAACATCGACTCCATCTCCATCTCGTATCTCAAAGTGCTGTAAAAGGCGTCTTGGTATGCAACGAGTTGCAATTAAAAATCAATAAAATGCGTGATTTTTGCAATTTTTGCGCTCGACAGCAATTTGTAATTGCAATAATTAAAGCCAAGTTTTCATTTTTCAGTCTGCTTAATCAAATTTTCACCTTACAAATGGACAGAAGGAAAAAAACACACACACACACATACACACACACACACAATATAAAAACAAAAACCGAAACCAACTGAGTCACGTCAGATGCCAATGAGCAGCAATTAAATGTGTTTTCAAACAATTTCACTTTGGCCACAGGCAAAAGCGAGATGGTAAATTGCAAAGGAGGGAGGGCGAAAGAGAGCGACATATATATATATATATATATAGACAGGGCAAGAACAACCCTGAGCTAAAAACCAGACCAAAAAAAAAAATTCACACACACACACACACACTTAAACACACGCATACCAAAAATCGGGTAATCAATCACAGAGTCGCATAACTCACCCTCTGTATGGAGGGCGCAACAAATCGGATTAACTCCACAGACATCGCTCTGTGACTGTACCCGCCCGATATTCACGCAGGCGCAGATCTCAACAGCCACATCACAGCCAAGAAGGATTCCAACTCCAAGCAGGGGGTAGTAGCAACAATTCTGGCAAACAATTAACTTTTTGTATTGAGGTTGAGCCAGGTTGTGTTCCCTTTTTCTTGTTTCTTGTTTTTCTTTTTTTCTCTCTTTTCTGTTCTCTCCATCGGTGGGCGTGTCACATTGGATAAAAAAGAAAAAGGCAATCGCTCGTTAGGGGGGAAGAGAAAGAGGGAGAGATAGAGAGAGAGAGAGAGAGAGAGAAGATCCTGCTGCAATCAACGATCTTTGATTGAATTGTGACAATGTTGTCAGTGTGTCATAATGTCAAATATTCAGAACTTAGTCAGGTTTAACAAGTTGACTAGAGGTAAAAAGCTTGATCAGTTGGATAAATTTTACATAAATTAAAATGCAGTTATTGCAAGCAAGTTTTCGTTTATGGAATTGAATCTGGAATCTTGAATTTCGGATGATCATAAGTTTAGCTATTTCACATAGATTCAAGTAAATGATTTATATAAGCAAAAACGATTACAAAACTATATTTAAATCAATTTTTAAATTTTCTTCATTAATTATTTAGAATTTTCTTTTTATGAGTTTTTCTTACGTCTTAACTCTGAATGAAATAAAGAATTCGGATTTAATTTTGAGTTTATTTGGCTAAAGAAAAGCAAGAATAACTACTAAATTTTGATTAGTTTGATTAAATTTAATATTTAATTGTTTGTATGGATTACAAAATGAATTAACTGTTAATTAATTGTACTAAACAATGAGTTAAGTGCGAATTAATTGTTAGCAAACTGTGGAATTATATATAAATCGGTTCCAGTCAGATTATTATCACTTTTAAGATCAATTTTAATCATTTTAATACTAGGAATAAATTTCCTTAAATATCTTTTAAATATTTCAATCATTAACTATATTTTAGTAGTAAAGAAAATGTAAAAGATTTGTTTCCCTTTTAGTTCCCTTTTCCTAAACTTTAAAACGTTTTCTGGTATTTTTTTTTTTTTTACAATATTTCTCTTATCTGAGAATAGATCTTTGCAATTGATGGATGCATTTTTATTCTTGTTTTTTTTTGTTTTTGTTGCTTTTATTATCTTTTGACTGTCTATTGCATAAGTAAGTCTTAGATCTTGTTTCTTTATCTATCTCGCTTTCTCCCTTTATCTATTTATCCATCTCCCTCTCTACTGCCCACAGTCAATTGAAATTCTACGCATTCCAACAAACAACAAACAAACACATATGCATACATACATACATACATACATACATACATATATCAGCATGTGCACTAGCATACAAATACACACACACACACTTATAGACATATATATATATATATATGTATTTGTATATATAGACAAATGCATATAGAGAATTCTCAATTGCTTTCGCATCATTACGTCTGCGAACAATTTATTTTTATAAAAGCGAAGCGAAGCCGCCGCCGTCGTCGTCGTCGTCGTCGTCATTGCTGTTGCTGTTGCTGCTGCCGCCGCCAGCAATGTCCGTCTTTGCCGCATTTTCATTTTCCCGCCGCCGTCGCAGCAGACAACAACAACAACAAGAACAACAACAACAATCACGTTCAAAAGTGCAGGAAAATTGAAGAAAAATACTGAGGCATGAAAGCGGCGTAAAGAAATCAAATAAATTTTATTGTATAGAAGCGCTGCAACAACAGCAACAACAACAACAGTAACAACGACAACAACAACCAACTGAATCAAAACAATCATCGAGATCTCGAAAGGCTGCTGCTGCTGCTATTGCTGTAAATAGTTTACAGTTGTATTAGTGTTGGATCTTTGCGGTTACCCACACTTTTCCCTCTACCTCTCCCCCCCACCGCCCACCCCTTGCTGCCCACACATGGCAATCGATCGCAAATTTTTTTTTTTTTTTTTTTTTTGATTGTAAACAATTTGGTTGGCGGCTGCTGCCGTTGCTGCTGCTGTCGGCTGCATCATCATCTACAACGGCAGCAACAGCAACAGCAATAGCAACAGCAACATCAGTGGCAGGCAGCTAAATGGGTGTTGAGTGCAAAGTGTTTGTATTGCCAGCCAGCACCCTTCTCCCCTCCCCACCACCCTGATCGTAGATCAGAACCAAAACCAAATGCAATATGGCGCTGCCATTGCCTCGATCTCAATCTTAAAATCTTTCGATCTATATAACGATCGGGGCAGTGTTAAATGCTCGATAATTTTCGTGTGCATATTTATACTCTTTAAACAGAAGAATCAGTTGGGTATATGCTTAAATGAAGCTTAGCACAGGGAACGATTGAAAAGCTAAGGTATTGCATTTACTTTTAATATATATATTAATATCTGCAATGATCGTGGAGATTGGTTTTTACATCAAAGAAATTTAATGAACTTTGAAAGAATTTCTTGTAATTGATTGGTTCAGTGTAATATCGTCTGTTATATAGTATAAAAGTCGAAGAATAAGGGTTATATTTGAGATAATTTATGTTATATTTAAAAAGTTGCAATTAATATAAGATTTTAACTCCATTATTATTTAATTAATTTATTGTTTAAAAAGATTAAATGTTTTGCTTTACTGCAGGAAATGGCTATAACTTTAATTTACTATTTCAAAAATATATTTCACCCTATAAACATTATTAAAGGGTATTTAAATAGTCTTCTTTTTGGCCTAATCTAAGGAATTCATTCTTCTTTCTTATTTCAACTGACGAGCTGATCGAACTTGGCGACCCGTCGGCCCCAATGGAATGGATTTTTGTATCTTTTCTTCTTTTTACATATTTCTGTTTTCTTTTGTTCACTTTTGTTGCCATCTCTTTCTGGTTGGTTGTACATTTTGTTGTTTTTGGGGTCGCAGCGGGAGATGCAACTGCTGTTGTCTTCTTATTTCACTTTGTATGTCTTTTTAATTTTATGTCTGCTTTTATATATATGTATATATATATATATATATATATATATATATATCTATATGGCAAACGACAACTGCCAAAGAACTAAGGTCCGAAAAATAAAACAGGAAAAAGATCAAAATTAAAGTAAAAATTGCAAAAATCGAAAAAGAGAGATGATGAGGAGCAAAAGATACTGGGTCCAAGGGCAGGGCACACGAAAAAGACGATTTTTTTTTTTTTGCTCTTTTGATTTTCATAATTTTTGCAACTGACCATAACGAAAAACGAAGGCAACTAACTGATCGACCACCGCCATGAACGACCCACCATGTTAACGACTCGGCCCCGCTTCATCCTCATCATCATCATCATCAGCAGCAACAGCAACATCGTCTCTTCCCCTCCACTCCTTTCAGACCTGGGTATATTGTTGTCTTAACGTAAAAGTTTCATTTTCGTTACCTTTAAGCAATGATACCAAAAAGTGAATAACATCCAAATGAAATGAGACTTTGTGTCCATGGAATGGACAAACTGAGAGAGAGAGAGAGAGAGGGAGAGAAAACCCATGAAAACCAAGCACCAAATGAGTTTTTTTTTACCTCTTCTTCTTCTGCTTCGTGTTGGTTTCTGATATTTCTTTTTTTTGTTTTTTGTTTTCTTTTGTATTTTGGGATCCCAGGTCTGTGTGTTGCCTTTAACCGTTGTTGTTGTTGTTGTTGTTGTTCCTCCTCCACCTCCAGTCTCTGATGATTTTTGAATTGATTTGTGTTGTTAAATATTAAATTCTTATAAGTCATTTGCACTCGGACTGGGCTTGGACCGAGCTTGATACCTGGAGGGGGAGTGGAGGAATGGAGGTCTGCCAGTTGAACTACTGCTGTGGCTTGTGTGTGGCTGTGGCTCCAAATGACAGACAAGACAACAGAGCACAATGCTGATGCTGCCCTGCCCTGTCCTGCCCCCACCCTGCTGCCCCGCCTGCCCACATATATCATTTACACTCGGACCAAGTCTCAAGACTTTTGGAATCGGAATCGAAATCGGACAACTCTTGACCAGCTCAGCACAGCGGTCGGTCGGCCAAAAATGGCAACACGGGTCCACCACAACAACACACACTACTCAGACAGAGAGAGAGAGAGAGAGACAGATAGAGAGAGACAGAGAGAGAAAGAGATCTTCCAGCTCCACAGACGCATCTCGTCTTTGTTGTATTTATGAATACTTTTTGGTTCGATGAGCAAATGGGGGTGGGGTGAGCGGTATGGGAGGAGAACAAGGGGGTGGGAAGTCATCCAACTCTTGTGTGGCGCGCAAATAACAAAATTATATTTTCAAGGTGTTCTTTTGCACATTTTTTTTTAAATTTTAATTAACATTGCCGTTCAAAAAAAAAAAAAAAAGAAGAAAAAAAACAAAAACAAAAATGCAATTCGCATTCACAGCACAAAGAAGGTGGTAGGGGGAGGGACGGTGTGGGTAGGGAAGGGGGTGCTAAGAAATCGTAATAAATGTTTAACAAAAGTTAATAAGCTTTTTGCTTGATTTCATATGTATGAAGCGTTTTTTGTTGTTGTCGTTCATTATTTGTTATTTTTGTTGTTGTATTTTTATTGCCATTTTATGGCATTTTATTAATTTCTTTAATGACATAAGAAACGGGACAAAGAGTGTGGCTGTGGGAGGGGTAGAAGGGGGGAGGGTAAATTTCAAATGAAACGGATTTAAATGTGTTGGCTCAATGAATGAGTGTGTGAAAGATTTATGTATATATGTATATATATATATAGTATATTATATATATTTGTATGTGCGTGCGTGTGTGTGTGTTTTCATTGCTTTCTTTTTGTTGTTTCTTGCCTTGTCTCCGTTTCTCTAGAGAGTCGAAACATACATATGTATATACATACATACTTAATAAACACTCACGCAGTGTCCAAAATGGACTTTAAACAAGTGCCACATGAAGTAGAGAAATTTATATGAAAGATTTAAGTAAGTCTCCAGCCGTGTTGTCCTTCCATCACCCCCCCCTTTACCCCTCTCGCAACGATTTCCCTTTCTCTTGCTGCCTCTTCCTCACTCCTTTAGCTCAGTTGCATTCATTACAAGCGAGGCAAAGGTTAACATGCAACGAACGGCAACGGCAACGGCAACAACTGCTAAAAAGCTTAAATTTCACAACACGCTCGGCGACAGCAACAGCAAGGAAAGAAAGAAAAAAGAAAGACAAAAAAAATAAAAATAAAAATGAAAATAAAACAAAAAAGAAGGCACAGCATCAGCAACAACAACAGCAACAACAACAGCAAAAAGTGCGACGTTTCGTTCCTCATCGTCGTCATCATCATCATCATCATCATCATCATCATCGTCTCTCAAGTTTTGCGTTTGAGCATTTAAGTGCCAATTAATAACAATTTTTATGAACCGAAGAAATAGTTGACAACACGGCATGGCCGTACGCCTTGTCTTTCTGCCATTGCCATTGCATGCGCAACAAGCAACAAGCAACATGCAACACATGAGAGACACACACTCACACACACACACAGACACAGACACAACTCTGACACTCAGACTCACACTTAAACTCAGGCTCAGACTCTGATTCGGACTTGAATGCGGACTCACAGTAGGACCAGACAAACTAACCAACTAACTAACTAATTCAAAAACTCATAATATTGTACAGTTTATGAACAATTATTAAATAAGTTTTATTAACCAGTCCCCATTGAGAGAGCAGAGATATCGTCCGTCCGTCCGTTTGCCGTTGCTACAAAACAAACTCTTTAATTAATTTGTGATTTTTCTGCATTTGCAGCAAAATGTTGCCATTGGCTTTAAGGTTTGCCCTCAATTTATGTCTGCCTATTGACAGCAGGAGACGCAAATACAAAAATAAAAAAAAAAACAACAACAATTTTAAATATGCAAAAGAGCATGGGTGGTAGTAAATGTTGTTGTTGTTGTTGTTGTTACTTGGGTGAGGAGAGGGGGGTTACTGACTTTGAAACATTTGGCGACATTAATATGATTTAATGCGTTAATTAGCACCCAGCAGCAGCAGCAGCAGCAACTGGCAACGGCAGCAACTGGCAACGGCAGCAACTTTCAGAGGGTGCGAAACCCACAACAAACAACACCAACAGCAACTTGAGAGCATTTTGTATGACGAGAGGGCGGGGGGTAAGATGAGGTGAGTTGAGAGACCAAGAGACCAGATGAAACGCTATGCGATTTGAGGCGTTGAGCTTAAAAATTCCCCACACCCCAGTCCACGCCTCTTCAACCCGAAAAAGTATGCTATGCGTATTCCCAAAATCCCCGAAGCGGATTAGTAAGCAAGCAAAAAGGCAAAAGCAAAGGCATGCAAAGGAACATGGGTTGGGGGCGTAGCTGGGTTTTGGGTGTTTGTGCTGGTAGCTTACCAGCCTTCCATTCCTACCACTCTTCATCACCAACTTTCCTGTGTGCATTGCGTAATTGACGTCAATTTTGTTTTCGCACCGCGCATACCAAAATGAAGAAGCCAAAAACTTCTGGCAATAAGAGACAGAGGAAAGTGTAAGCGAAGGGAAGGGGGGGAGAGGGGAAGGGTGTGAGTAAGGAAATCCAATACCATACAGAAAAATAATTTGCCAAAAATAGAAAATTGTGTCGCCGTGCGGAAGCCACATACACACACATACAGTTAGATATACCGATATATACATATATATATATATATATATACATATATTGAAAATTGTAGCTGGATCTACGACAATGTGTCAAGAGGGTGGCATCATATTTCATTTATTAGCAGACGCCCAACCCAAGCCAAAAATATTTTTTCCTCCATAATGCAGGCCATATGTAGGCAGATGCCCAAATGGGAATTCACTTTATTGGTAGGTAAGAGGGTAGAGAGGGGAAGTGGTTGGGGTAAGCGGGTAAGCCAAATGCAAAAAGTATGCCTTAAGTTAAGTAGCTAAGATGTTTCTTTTTTTGGAATTAAGGCTAATAGAAAAGTAAATATATATAGTTTTACCTAACCCCTGATATTGTATAGATATATTTATATATATATAAAATATTTACTGCATATATAGTTTGATTCCTAATTTAAATATTAATTTCAAAAAACAGTTTTCCATATTTTTTTATAATAATTTCTATGTCCCAAATAGTGGGCCAAGGATTTGTACTAATTTTTTTTTTTTATTTTTATTTTCATTTCTAGGCGACACGACACGTGCGCCATTAAATATGCTATAAATTATTTTTTCGGCTAGTTTTCCTCCAGCCACCCTCTCATCTCCTCCCCAATCTCTATCTTCTGTTTGGCATTCCTAAGCTGCCTGCAAATTATAGAAAGAAATTCCCCTTCCCCCTCCAAAATGATGGGAAAAGTCAATGTAAGCAATAAGCAGGAACACCATTATCTAATGCTCGGCGCGCCATTCAGGCATAAAGAGCCATTCCCTCTAACCACCCCCCTCCACTATGGTCCACAAAAGAACGTAGGCCAAATAGTGCGGAGAAGGAAATAAAGCACAAAAAGGCAATAAAATTTGCCATGTAAGGAAAAGCAAAAGAAGAAGATATAGAGAGGAGGGATGGGGGGGGATAAAGAGTCTGACTATTTTGTAGATGTTGGCCGCACTGCTTCCGGGCCAATAGAAATGCCAACAAACAAAGCCATAGATGAGGAAAGGATCAGAGCAACCCCAATCCCTAATGGCCAGCAGACAAACAGAAACCGAATCAGAGAGTGCGAGAGAGAGGGAGAGAGAGAGGAATAGACCAAGACCAAGACTAAGATGTAGACTGAGACGTCGCCAGCAGCGGATTTAAGTGCAAGTGATTTATGTGTCCTTAGATTTGGCATTTGCTGGGTGGTAGTGGTAGGGGTAGGCAAGGGGAGGACGAGGAGGAGGAGGAGGAGGGACACATACTTTGCGAGTATTATAGTAAATGGGGTTGTGATGGTGAAGGGAGAAAAAAATTAGCTGATGTAGACATAAAGTATGCGCCAAATTGCAAATACCAAATGGTCTTAAGTCGTTTTGGCCAAAATCAATCAAAGGAAACCAATGCCAAATGACACGACTTGCATTAAACATTAAAGGCAAACTGAGTGGAAATTCAATTACTAGCGGTTGCAAGGGAATATATACTATACAAATACATATATATATATATATATATAGAGAGAGAGAGAGATACTGAACTGTACTGCCCTTTGATATTTAACCCTTTTTAGTTTAATTTTCGTTTAGGCGGATTAAATTACAATTTACAAGTGGCCAATACATGCTAAGCGGGTCTTAAGTGGACGAACAAGTTACCCTTTTCTTTTCTCTTTTTTTTTTGTTTTTTTTCTTTGCTTTTTCCTTTTTATTTTGTGGTCGCGATTTGACCCCTCCCACACATAGAGTCATCCATTGCATGCGTGTTAAGGCTATAGCCCTTCCATCGATAATTGAAAAGCACTCAATGACCGTCAGAGAGTGATGGGTGATGGGGAAGAGGGGTAGAGAGTTGTAGTGGGGTGGTGTGGGGAAGAAGGGCAAGAGCTAATCGAGTTTAAAACAAGCGTAAATTGTCCTTTTGATATTTGAGTTGACTTCAATTGCATTTGCGGTGCAAAGTGCCGATGCCGCTTACCTTATGTCAAGCTGTTGGTAATTAACGGTAATTGTGCAGGCAGCAGAGGCTTGGCCTTTGGCCAATCCATATAGGGCTTCCCTTTACACACACACACACACACAAATATACGTACACACATATAACCCAAGGAGAATTAAAAAAAAAAAAAAGAAAAACTACCCAAAGAGGATACCTTGGCTAATGTGAGCTAAGCGGTCGACTGCATTTGCCTAATGACACAAAAGTAAATGGCTCCCCTCCCCTTGCCCCCCATTCCCATTTCCAACTCTTTTTTATTCGTATAATTTTTAAGCTTTTAAACCGATTTGCAGCTTAGTTGGTCCGAGGAAGTGCGATACGAAATATTTCACAAAAATAAGACGCGAAAACTCTATATATAAAAAAAATATAAGAAATAAAAAAAATATATATATATATCTGAGTATATATATAACTGCGTATTTCAGTGGAATCAGAAAGAAAAAAAATTAATGTTGCGGTCCCAAGACAAAGACAAAAAAAACTCTTTTTGCCTTGGCTATTTTATTTGATTTTTTGGTTTTTTGTGGCATTCTTTTTTACGGCATAAATTTCCATTGAATTTGCCAACAGAGAAAGAAAAGAAAAAGAGAGAGAGAGAGAGAGAGGGACAGAGACAGGAAGATATGAACGCATCATCGCATTGATACTTTGTAGCTCAGGCCAAAAGGTTGACACAATCAGGTAGATATAGCTCTCTCTCTATATATAGAGTAGCGGCAATTGCCGTTTGAAGGCTTGAACACTTGACCATCCATGATATCGGTTTTTTCGGCCAACTCACAACGAACCAAATGAAGAAGAATAAAAAACAAATTCATTAAGATTTCATTACTTTTCTTTAAAGGGTAGCCAAAAAAAAAAAATGAAAAAAATAAATATAAAAGTTTCAACAATTCTTGGAAAAGGGACAACGACAATAACAACAGCAAAAACCACATGAAATTAGCTATAAAAATCAGAGAATAATTTATGTTAATTTGTTGAAGTAAATATATAATATATAAATGTATATAAAATAGATGCAACAAATAGGGAAAATATTATATACATATATTTTGTATATTATATGATGTAAAGTATATATTTGTATAATTCGATTAAATTCGCTTTTAATTAAAATTTCAATCTATTATAGATTTAAACCATATATCGATTCTCTCTGGAATATTACTAAGAAAAGAGATAAACCAAAAGAAAAAGGATATTGTTTGTCATATATAATAATATTTTTTATCATTAAAAATTACAAATATTATTAACTGATTATTGTTAAAGATAGAGAAAGAGAGTCGAAAAGGAAATGTTTTAACCTATATATAATTTGGAATATTTTGTTATATATATCATTTAACCTAAACTATTTTTCAACTCAGGTTCTTTAGCTCTTTAGCTTATTTTTTGCTTTTCTAATCCCTCCTACTTAAAGTAGCACATCCTTTTCCATGAATGAGTGAATGAATGAAGAGGAACCGTTGTCACATTGGCATGTCTTTTCACGCCAATGTGGTAAGGTATCGCATTCAACGCTTCTCAATCGATCGATTTTCGTGTACAGCCGACAATTCCCCTGACAAAACATCAACGACGAGGTGATCTTTCTTTGCATCAAAAACCCTTCAACAGTGCGGCAAAAATTGTTGAAAGTTTTCAAGCAGCAGACGAAAAATAAAAAAAATGATGGTGGAAAAAAAATAAAAATAAAGTCGCACCAAATACGAATCCCGATAAACAACATCAAGGAGACAAACTGCATTGAAACATTAGCAGTGATGACATTTTTGCGGTCACAGTCTGTGAATCGTCTGGCTGTGGCTTTGGTTCTTCTTTTTTTTTTTCTTCTTTTTTTGGTTGTGGATTTCTGTTGGTTTTTTTTTTTTGGTTTTGTTCTGTGTAAGAAATTCTTGACGTCGCAACACTTCATACATAATAAAAATCGTTGACCAGATCGTTTGGTCAGCTCGTCAAAAAAGTTTGCCTCCACACACGATCCGTTTGGTTAGCTTATGGACTTGGGATTGGGTTCTTAGTTTGGTCTTTCTTTTTTTTTTTTGGGTTGCTTTTTTTTTTTTTTTTTGGCAATGTCTTTGCGCATTTGTATGGCTTTGCTGGTTTATTAATTGTAGCCTTGGCAATACTTTTATTTCTTTTTTTTTTGTTATCGTTCACAAATGAATGCACAAATTTCGGATAGCCGCCTGCGGTTTGAGCCACAGACGCAGACAGTATGACGACGCTTGGTCAAAAAGCCGCCACAACAACAACAATAACAATATAACTAACTTGAAGCAAGAGAGTGAGTGGCTAATGAGGCAAAAGCCAGCTTGCCTGTATGAATCTGGCTTGAGATCCTTTACCCTCTCTCTGTTGCCCTTTTTGTTCTTTAATTTCAACCAAAAACAGACAAACCAAAGTCCAACAATAAGTGCAGAATAGAGTGGTGGAAGAGACCGGAGTGCGGGGGAGTGAAAGAATGAAAAACAGACCTTAAAAACAAACCAGTTCAACATTGACTTAATGCCTATAAAATTATAGGTTTCTTCTTTTTTGGCTGGCTGGAAAATTGTGTGGGGCGTTGCTTAAGAAATTAATACAAATGTAGCTAGCACGAAACATTTTCTTTAACTCGACAAAGAAAAGGAAAAACTCCTTCAAAAAAAAAAAGAAGAAGAAGAAAAAATACAAAAAAGAAACCTTCGAACACACGCCCCAAAGGCAATCACGCAAAATGCCAAATTACATGTGCCCACCATTAACCGAACGAAATCATCTAACACGCAGACGAATTGAAGAAGTGACGTAGGTTCGGAAAGGCGGAATATAGCGTTCCACAAGTCCAAGTCAAAAAAAAAAAAAAAAAAAAAAAGAAAGCTAAAAGTCATTTAAGGTGTTCTTCATTTTGTATGAAAATCAAAATTGGGAAAAATAATAATAATAATAATAATATCAAGAGCATATGCCCGCCCCCCTTTATATAGAGCCAGCTGTTGGGAGAGATTTTAATATTTAAGCAATTTGATCACTCACAACTGCTGCTCAAATTTCAAGGATCAGAGATCAGGACCTTTTGCTGATCCCTTCTAACTGGTTCTCTTGTTTTCTCTGACACATGAGCTGCTGTTGCTGCTGGTTCGTTTAAGCGGCTTACACGTGCCAAGAGTATTTGCTTGTTGTGCGTGTGTGTGTGTGTGTGTGTGTGGGGGTGGGTGTAGTTGTATATGAAAATTCTCATAATATCAAAATTTCTGCCATGTAATTCGAGATGACTTCTCAACTTACAAGCAATTTGAGAGAAGAATGAAAAATTCGCTTCGAAACGAATTTATTTGGTTTATTCCAAAAGATTTAAAAATTGTTTTTGCAATTGGATTTGAAGCAGAATTAATATTATATATACATATATATAACTTAATGCATTTTGTTGAATAAATAAATATATATATTATAGATATCAGTCTATTAATTTGATTAAACCTATATAGTAATTGAACGACCAAAGCTATATATTTGTATGGAAGTTCTTTTTATCCCATTATGATTTAATAAAGCAATATCATTTCAAAAAGGTATATAGTTCAAAATCGTATACTTTATAATATAGTAGTTTAAGGTAAAATCAATAAAGAAAAGTCAAAACAGCTTATAAAGCTGATTAACTTTATATAAGTATAATAAGTGGAAATTGAATTATATACAGTAAAGTATAACTGATTATAACTGAAGCTAATCAGATGTAATCATATTATATATATATATAAATATGTAGAGGGAGAAAATACATCTATGCAATTTATACATATATAATATTCAGTATTTAAATTATTCATACTTGAACATTATATCATCCATATTTGCCAGAATTTTCTCATCTTTATAGTGCATATAATTCAATATCCATAAAACACCGATATTGTGATATATAGATTGACTTGTAATATATATCATAGGGAGGATTGAATAAGGGGACTTTAAATTGGCATAACAGACACAATTAAAATCATTGAGTAAGCTGAATGAACCATTTCTTTGAAAGCGTATCATGAGTTACAAAATATTCTTCCTACGTTGAAAGTCACAAAATTGTTTCGTTTTTTAAGTTACATAAAAAAAATTTTAGAAAGTCCGTGGCCGAGATCCTTGGTTTAATACGCTGATCTAGTGTATATATTCCACATAAGAATATATATATATATACATATATCCTTAAGATTTGACTTGTACAATATCAAGTCAACGTTGAAAGTCACAAATTTGTTTCGTTTCATAATGTGATCTAAGAAGTTCAATATAAGGCGATTAATCCCTAGAAGACCTTTTAAAAGGTACTCCATTTGATATAATATTTTAAGATATACATTCTGAAGAAGGATAGATAAGATGTTGAAAAGGACTGGTGCCCCATGTCCTGGCGTTTCGTTAGCTAGATGAAATGAACTCCATATCCATAATTCGAATAACTGAAAAAAAGATATCGCTGCAGTATTCTGATCCAATAAGTTCACAAATCCTTAATATTCTCTCCAGATGCACTAGTGGATAATGTTGATCTTCGATGTTTCTGGCTGCTGAGATCATCTCCTCGTTCTCTTCTTCGTTTTCCTCTTTTTTCATTTTTCTTTTCTTGTTTTTCCATTTGCTTAATATCTAAGTAAAAAAATTCAACATGTTTGTTTTTTTTTGTTCGTTTCAAATATATTTTTTTTTCATATATTTATTGGCTAACTCTTTAAACTTTACTCTGTAGTTTTGTTTTTGTTTCTTAATTTTTGCATTGTTGTTTTTTTTTTTTTGTTGTTGTTTTGTTTTTCTTTTAATTATATTATTAGTATACATATAAATAATTAAAAATATTACATTAAAATGTATTCGTATATCGTATAGAAGTTGCTGGTTGTTGGTTTTCTTTTCTTTTTTTTTTTTCCTCATATATTTTTTTTTTTTTTAGATGTTTTTTGTTTAGTTTTTTTTTGAATTTTTTTTTTTTTGTTTTTGATTGCGTTTTCTTTACTTCGTCTGCTCTCACATAACATTTATCTCATTTTACAAATTTTGCTAAAAACTAAATAAAACATTTAAACAATAGCAATAATAATAATAATTAATCAATCAATCAATCAATCAATCAAAATTTCTGCACAAGGACAAAAGAAATGAATGAATAAAAGTTTTTCTACAATAAATTTATTTTTGTAGATTTTATTTTTTTTGTAAAAATAAATAGCAAAAAAGCATTTATGCAATAGTTGTTTTTGTCGTGTTAATTCTAATTACGTATATCTGTATGTATATACTAGATTTAATATATATATATATATATTTATACACATATATATATATATATATGCATCAATTGTTTGTTTGTTTTGTTTCATTATTATTATTATTATTTTTACGTTTTTGTTTCATCTTTTACATATTTTTATAAAATATCACCTAAAGCAATTACGTATTTCAGTTTCTTCTTTTTGTTTTTGTTTTTGTTTTTCTTTCTTCATTAATCGTTTTTCCTTTTCAATTTTTACAGTACAACAATAAAAGAATGAATTAAAAAGAATATAATAATAATTAATTAAAAGAAAGTATTTCAACAAAAAAGCAAAAGCTAGCAAATAAAATGATTGGAAAACAAATAATTGCAGCCAATTTTCATTCTCTTTTTATTTTTTGCAACAATTATTAAATTTCTTTAACTAAAAAAAAGCAACTCGCTTGTTACCACGAATTATGCTAAAAATTGTTTATAATGTAAGCATAGTATATTTTATTTTATTTTATTTATTTTTTTTTTTTTTTTTTTTTTTTATGAGACAAAGTACAACAACTATTTTGATTTGCAAGTTTGAACTTTTGCAAGATTTTTCTTATTTTGTTTTTTTTTTTTTTTTTTTTGTTTTTGTGTTGGATTGAAAAAATAGTACAAAAAGCTTTTGACATATTCCCATTTTTAGTTAGTTGGTTGGTTGGTTGGTTGGTTGGTTGGTTGGTGGATTTAACACTAATATTTAAACCTTGTTTTTTTTAGTCTAATTATACAAATGACTGCCCATATAGCTGAAATTGCAATTGAGTTGCATGCAGCTCGTTTTTAAGTACATTTCGAATTCTCTTTTTATTATATTTTGTTTTTCTCTTTTTTTTCTTTTTAGTATGCCAGAAACTAAAGAAAACAAAAAATCAATTAACAGAAAAGGGAAAATATTGGAAAATTATCAAGAGATATATTAGATAAAAAGAGAAAGAGAGGGGGAGAGAGACAGAGAATATTGGTATAGAAAAGAGTCTAGTTTTTGAGAGTTATAGTTATTGGAAAAGATTTGTATTTTAAAATTGAATTGAATTGAGTTTGGTTTTTAGTTAGTTGTAGTCATTTTAGTTTAAAGCTTAGCATAATGTACTTGCTAAGAATATGGTTTGTTGTTGGGGGTTCATTTTTCTGTTTTTTTGTTTTGTGGACTGAGGGCCTAAATCTAAATAGTTGGGAAAGAGTAATATAATAGTTACTACTTGACCACCATCTCATATCATTGCTATATCTTTAGCCAATTCTTATCTCATCTCATGCTATATAGTAGGTATATATATATATATATATCTGTTTTGAGCACCAAAAGCTGCGCTGTTTGCTACGTATATTCTTTTCCATTCTTTTTTCATCTTTTTCTAGTTTTATAATTACAATTTATTTTTTGTTTTTGTTTTTTTATTAGAATAATAGTATGTATATCGCGTTTAGCATTTACTTTTTCCTTTTTTTTTTTTAATATAATTAATTAAAAATTGTTGTTGGTTTTTTTTTTCGCTTAGTAAATGCTTAAAGTTGTTTTTAGTTGTAGTTGTTGTTGTTGTTCTTCTTCTTCTTCTTCATTACGTATATTTAGTTAAATTTTTTCATCTTTTCTGTCGCACGGTTTTTGCAGCTCATTTAAAATGTCATCGTATATGCGCGTTGCCGTTTAATTTTCATTTTTTAACTTTAAGTTTTGCGTAATAAACAATTAAGATTTAGACAAAACATAAATACAAATACCTAAGATTTTTATTTAATTATTATTTTTCTTCCTTTTTTTTTTTGTTTTGTTTTTAATCGTATCTTCTATTCGTATACTTTGCATTTGAACTCAGGTTGGTATTTCATTTTTCATTTTCATTTATTTATTATTATTATTTTTTACGTATATGCGTTGCAATTAAATTTATTAAATTTTTTTCACGATTCCCTTTTCTTTGAAGTAAGTAGAAGAATGGAAAAAAATCTCTCAAAAAATAATAAAGAAAAAAAACAGAAAAAAAAAACAAACAATAATTCTACATACATATAAAAGGAAAAACAAAAAAAGAATTTTCTTTTTATATATATATATTTTTTATATATATATATATTTTTGTTTTGGCAAGTTCTTCAGAGATGTTGTAAAACATCTTTGAAAAAAGGACGTAATGGTTCTTAGTATTTTGAAAAATCGTATACACGTTGCCGAAGGATGAAATAATTTTGGAAATCAAATCAAATGAAAGAATAGTCGAGAAAATTATATTCAAAAAAGAATTGGAATAAAATTATATTCTCAGCATTTTCAATATTGTGTAAGCTTTTGAGACTTACAAATTTCTATTTCCCCCGTTTATCCTTCTTAGCGTTTTCTAATTGCTAAAGTTATAATATATAGTATAATTCATACATATATATATATATATATCTATTTATATATATATATATATATATATATATATATAAATATATAGTTAAAGAACATTTTGCCTTTGTCGTGGTTATATTTGTTATGCTGGGAAATTTCTCTTTCTTTCTTTTTTTTTTTTTTTTGCTTTGTAGTGGAGTGGGCGTAGTGAGTAGTTGTTGGGGGCGGGGTTTATGTTTTTTTATTTTCTTTCTTTAGACTAAAAGTCCGCCTCGTGCTTGATGCGATAACTGGCGTAGGTCTCTTCCAGCGGAGCAAAGTCTTGGGCATGGTTGGGCTGTATTTTTTTTTTTGGGGTTCCAAATGATTGGCACAGAATTAGAGAAAGATTTTTGGTTTTTTTTTTTGAGGGGGATTTTTCGATAAT